>OV050030.1:111082148-111398014 GCA_920105625.2 Clusia tigrina
TTAAACACGAACTTTTTAATAAGTTTTTTACGAAGTTTTGGTTTTGACCACTGTATATTCAATTGTTAAAGCAGGAGTTGCCCTGCGTGAAATTATGTGTTTTGAAAAGAAAAGAAAGTTGAATTTATATTGTGTTGAAAATCATTTATTTGCGATTTTTCTACATTTTTTTCAATGTAACGCAGCTTGATAAACAACATTTTTTGTTTTCTGTTCCGGTGCGTCATTGTACAGAGAAGATGGTTTTCCAACTCATGAACACGCCACGTATAGCTGGCCATGTGAAAAACATGGCATTTCCAGATTTATGCCATACACTTCCAGCAATGATACACACATTAAATTTCTTATGTGCACCCTCCACACAGACCACAATCACTTCTGAAAATTTCATTTTATGTGCACCCTCCACACAGACCCCAATCACTTCTGAAAATTTCATTTTATGTGCACCCTCCACACAGACCCCAATCACTTCTGAAAATTTCATTTTATGTGCACCCTCCACACAGACCCCAATCACTTCTGAAAATTTCATTTTATGTGCACCCTCCACGCAGACCCCAATCACCCCTGAAAATTTCATTGAAATCGGGCAAGCCGTCTAGGAATGATAAAAATCCGAAAAAAACACGTAAAGCCAAACAGAATAAATTTTTTTTTTGTTTTTGTTTTTGCAAAACGTGCAAAGATACACACATGAAATTTCTTATGTGCACCCTCCACACAGACCCCAATCACCCCTGAAAATTTCATTGAAATCGGGCAAGCCGTCTAGGAGGAGTATGCGAACATGAAGTTTTGCCACTTAATTTTATATATATATATATAGATTTCATAAACGAGCACACAGGAACGCTACAGAAAATAAAATTCAAATACTAGAAAAGCATTATTTTCCAGGGATGCTTAGTAAAATCAAACGAATAATAACAAATTGCAACACTTGTAAGGAAAACAAATATGAAAGGCATCCAAATCAACCAAAACTAAATGAAACGCCACTACCCACCTTTCCCGGTCACACAGTCCATATTGATATATTTTTAACCGAGGGAAAAATAGTTATGACTGCGTTAGATAAATTTACTAAATATGCGCAAACTAAAATGTTAGCTAGCAGAGCAATAGCAGATATTAGAAGACCATTAAGAGACATCATATTTTACTTTGGCGTACCCAAGCTAATAGTCGTAGATAACGAACCCTTACTTAATTCCGCCACAATTAAATTAATGATGCAGGACGAGCTAGGAATAGAAGTTTATAGTACGCCACCATATAAGAGTCAGGCGAATGGACAAGTAGAACGGTTCCATTCTACACTTATCGAAATAATGCGCTGCATTCAAGAAAATGGAGGACATAGAAATTTTGAAGAACTCCTAGAACGATCAATATCAGAATATAACCATACAATTCATTCAATTACGCGAAAACGACCAGTTGACTTATATTTTAATAGAAATGTTTCATTTACTCCCGACGACATAGAAAAAACGAGAGAAGATAATATAGGAAAATTAGCAAACAAACAGAAGAAAGATATTGAATACTATAATAAAAATAAACAGGAACCAAAAACGTATCTCCCCGGACAGGTTATTTTTGTAAAACGAAATAAAAGATTAGGAACTAAACTATCCAAACCAAACACTAAGGAAATAGTAAAAGAAAATAGAAACAGTACTGTGTTGACAGAGAAGAATCAACTAATACACAAAAGCCGAATACGAAATTAAGATCCAATCCCTATCATCTATATATATAAAAAAATGTTGTCAAATCTGTTTGTGACGAGTGTTTGAGAGTTCGGCTGGGTAAATTGGGTTCGGCCGATACCATTTTGTAGGGTACGTTCTCTAGATGGTTTAAAAAAAAAAAATGGTTGAAAATGTTTTGATTTGGTCGAGTTATATGTGTTTGAGTGAAGGGTTTTGGACCTATTGGAAATTTTTTTTTTTGCAAATTTGATTTTAATTGATATGAAAAGTAAATGTATGAATTTTATGCAGTTCAAATTGTGTACATACGCGCTATATTTGTTGGAAATAGCAATCAAAATAGCACGCAACCAATAACAAAGGGAAAAAATGGTCATACGACAAATGAACGAAATTTAATTGAATTTTCAAATAAAAAAAAATATTTAAATTGGTTTTCAATAAATATTCGTTTGGTTTTGTTTGTTTCATTTTGCTTTGAAGTTGTTGAATTGTGTATCAGTTTTGAGAGTGTAAACATACATCGATATCAAGTCAGCTGTTTATATTTTGTGAGAGTTACAGTAAATGGAACGTGGAAAGTGATTTGACAATAGTCTGATTGGAACACATTGGAATTACAGTTCATTTGGTATCAACCTGTTGTTTGTTTACAAAAGTGGATATATTATTCGAGTGGAATCTCAACTGGTGGATGGAATTTTGAGAATTTTATTGGATTTTTGGATGTTTAATCACAACAATTGCTGCTTGATTTTTGCTATTAATAGGTGTGAACATTTTAAGCATTCAAATTGGATTTTTGGCCGTTTAGGCACAACAATAGTTGCTGCGGTACGTGTGTGTGAATGTATGTAGGAAATTTATCAACGTTTTGATTTCGAGTGAATTTAAAATTTCAATTGATTTAAGAGTGTGTTGTATTTTATTTTAGCAATTTATTACATTTTTGGCATTTACCATTCTGAGCATTTTATTGGATTTTTTGTGTGTGAATCACAACGTTTGCTGTGTTCAGAGCTGTATATATTTTTAAAATTGGTAATTCTTTGATTGAATCATGTCCTATAACAAACGATTAGTTGTGGAAAAAATTAATGAAAAGTTAATTTTTTAGTTTGGATTTGTTTAGATATATTACAATTTAATCTGTGAACTATTGAAATGACCCGTCGTCGTAGCCAACTTGGGCGTCGTACAGCTACTGCTAGGTCATCTGTGGCGAGTAGAGCTGCGCAAAGCGATGCACAGCGTGCTAATGTAAATGCAGCTGTAAGAGCTGGAATGAGACGTTTGAGAGCATCGAGAAACCCAAGAATTGAAGTGGAACGTGCAGCATTTGCTTATGATGCTTATTTAAATTATGCGTCTCTTGATGTCGTTTCAATTGGAACAATGTCTGTTGTGTGTGTTTATTGCAAGGCTTTCAAATTTAAACATGAAAATCCTGGATTATGTTGTGCAAGTGGCCAAGTGAAATTACCTCAATTGAATCCACCACCAGAGCCTTTGCGTTCAATGATTATTGGCACTTCTCCGAGTTCAAAGCATTTTTTAACAAACATACAAACGTACAATTCGTGTTTTCAAATGACGTCGTTTGGTGCCACTAAAATTATTAGAGATAATTTCATGCCGACATTTAAGGTAATTACGGTGAATGACATATATCATGTTTGTTTTGATAATAACAATATGTACGGTTGCAAAAATTTTGGTATTCAACAGATTCAAGGCCAAGTTTACCATCGACTTGGTTCTTTGTTACCACTCCCAGATCAAAGCTATCAATTTTTACAAATATAGTTTGTGGGTAACTCGACTGTTGAAACCAATCGTCGTTGTGACATTTCATCAATTTTGAGGAATGATGTTGTTGAACAGTTGCAGAATATGTTGCATGATGAAAATGAGTTAGTTCGATTATTTCAAACAGCATTAGATCAAATGCCATCTGACGAGTATGCAATTGTTATTCGTGCTGATAAAACGCCACCTGGTGAACATGCTAGAAGGTTTAATGCACCAACGATGGATGAAGTGGCTATTGTAATTATTGGAGATGAATTTAATTCGAGAGATATTGTATTACGTCGTCGCAATATGCAGCTTCAACGAGTATCAGAAACTCATCGGTGTTATGACGGTTTGCAGTATCCGTTGTTATTTAGCCGCGGAGAAGATGGTTATCATTTCAATATTAAGATGATAAATCCCTCTTCCGGTTAGTGTGTTCGATTTTTTTTTAATTATTTGTGAAAACTTCTAACTGAATTTAATTTGATTTTAGGTGTTGAAACGAGAAAAAAAGTAAGCGCAATGAATTTTTATTCATATCGTTTCATGGTTCGGCAGGGTGAAGTGAATTATTTGTTATATTGCCGTCGACTTCTTCACCAATTTGTCGTTGACATGTATGCAAAAATCGAGACTGAGAGATTGAATTTCATTAGATTTAATCAGAGGAAATTGCGCTCAGAGGAGTACATTCACTTGCGGGATGCTATAAACAATGATGGAAACGTTTATAATCTTGGCAAAATGATCATATTACCATCGTCATATCAAGGTAGCCCGAGACACATGCACGAATATGCGCAAGACGCAATGAGTTACGTTCGTCATTATGGTCGTCCCGATCTTTTCATCACGTTTACCTGTAACCCTCAATGGGATGAGTTGAAAGACCTTCTTTTTGATGGGCAAAAAACAATGGATCGGCATGATATTACTGCCCGTGTATTCAATCAAAAGTTGAAGGCATTGATGAATTTAATAGTGAAAAGTCGGGTGTTTGGTGAGGTGAAATGTTGGATGTATTCCATTGAATGGCAAAAGCGTGGTTTGCCTCACGCTCATGTTTTGACTTGGCTGGTGAATAAGATCACTCCGGACGAGGTGGATCATGTTATTTCAGCCGAAATACCAGATTGTGCGAGTGATCCGGAATTATATGCAGTTGCTACTCAAAACATGATTCATGGACCATGTGGAGAATACAACGTTAATTCACCATGTATGGCTGAAGGCAAATGTACGAAGCGATATCCAAGAGCTTTGGTATCGGATACAGTAACTGGTGAAGATGGTTATCCTTTGTATCGTCGTAGATCCACTGAGGATCATGGTAGATCTTTGATTATCAAAGTACGGAATCAAGACGTTGAAGTTGATAACAGATGGATTGTGCCATATTCACCACTGTTGTCGAAAGTTTTCAAAGCACATATAAACGTCGAGTATTGCAATTCTGTTAAGTCAATTAAGTACATTTGCAAATATGTCAACAAAGGAAGCGATACGGCAGTTTTCGGAGTGTCAGATCCAAACAGAAACGACGAAGTAACTCAGTTTCAAATGGGGCGTTATATTAGCAGCAATGAAGCCATTTGGCGTATATTTGCATTTCATATTCATGAGAGGTATCCAACAGTCGTTCACCTTGCGGTACACTTAGAAAATGGCCAACGTGTTTATTTTATAGCTGCAAATGCTGCTGAAAGAGCTGCATCACCTACAGATACAACATTGACAGCTTTTTTCAAGTTGTGTGCAGTTGATGATTTTGCCAAAACGTTGTTGTATGCTGAGGTTCCAACATATTTTACTTGGGATGCAACGAAGAAAGAATTTCAACGACGAAAACAAGGAAATCGTGTGGCAGGTCATATGAATTTGTATTCGAGTGATGCTTTGGGACGAATATACACTGTTCATCCGAATAATGCTGAGTGCTTTTATTTGCGTTTGTTGTTAGTTAATGTTCGTGGGCCAACATCGTTTGGTGATTTGAGAACTGTCGATAGTGAATTATGTGTGACGTACAGAGAAGCATGTCAGAAATTGAATTTATTGGAAAATGATGCACATTGGGATCACACTTTAGCTGATGCATCTGTTGTTGCTCATCCGCATCAAATTCGGAATTTATTTGCAATAATTTTGTCTACGTGTTTTCCATCAAATCCGTTGGAGTTATGGACAAAGTATCAAGATTTTTTGTCGGAAGATATTTTGAATCGAATGCGCCGAATTAATCATAATCCAGTGATGGATTTTACTCCAGAAATTTACAATGAAGCATTATTTATGATTGAGGATTTATGTTTGGCAATTGGAAATAAGGCTTTAGTTCAATTGGGAATGCCATCACCTAATCGTCCAATGCATGCTTTATTCGAGCAGGAGTTACAACGTGAGTTGCAGTACGATTGTGTTTTGTTGAATGCATACGTTGTAGATAATCGTCCGAAATTAAATTTGGAACAAAAAGTGGCGTATGATTCGATTATGCAAGTTGTCAATAGCGGAGTCGGTGGATTTTATTTTTTGGATGCACCTGGTGGTACCGGAAAAACATTTTTGATTTCTTTGATTTTGGCAACCATACGTTCTGAGAATAAAATTGCATTGGCATTGGCTTCTTCTGGCATAGCTGCAACTTTGTTGGACGGTGGACGGACAGCACATTCTGCTTTGAAATTGCCTTTGAATATTCAAGTTATTGAACATCCGACGTGTAATATATCGAAAACATCTGGAACAGCTAAACTTTTGCAGGCATGTGATATTGTTGTGTGGGATGAGTGCACTATGGCGCATAAGAAATCAGTTGAAGCATTTGACAGAACAATGAGAGATATTCGTGGATGTACTGATTTATTTGGTGGTGCATTGGTGTTGCTGGCTGGTGATTTCAGGCAAACACTACCTGTCATTCCCAAATCAACTGCAGCTGACGAAATTAATGCATGTTTAAAATCATCCTGTTTATGGCGTTATATCAAAAGATTGAAATTAACAACTAATGTCCGTGTGGAATTGCAAAACGATCCATCTGCTGCTAAGTTTTCAGCGCAATTGCTAAAAATTGGTAATGGTTCAATGCCTGTTGATGAATCAGGATTGATTACTTTGCCAACTGATTTTTGTCATTTTATGCAATCAGCTGAAGAATTGATTGAAAGTGTTTTTCCGGACATTGCACAACACTATAAGAATCATGCTTGGTTGAGTGAAAGAGCCATTTTAGCAGCGAAAAATAAGGATGTTCATTCTTTGAATTTTGAGATACAATCTAAAATTCCTGGTGATTTGATTTCATACAAATCTGTTGATACCGTTACGAATGATGAAGATGTGGTTAATTATCCAACTGAATTTCTGAATTCATTAGATCTACCAGGATTACCTCCGCATAATCTTCAGTTAAAAGTTGGTGTCACTGTAATTATGCTTCGAAATATTAATCAACCGAAATTGTGCAACGGAACGAGATTAGCTATCAAAAAATTAATGAACAATTTGGTTGAAGCTACAATTCTGACTGGAAAATTTAAAGGTGAAGACGTATTAATTCCGCGCATTCCAATGATACCGTCTGATATGCCGTTTGAATTTAAACGACTGCAATTTCCAATTCGTCTCGCGTTTGCAGTCACCATAAACAAGGCTCAAGGCCAATCGTTAGGAGTTTGCGGTGTGAATTTGGAGTATCCAGTGTTTTCACACGGACAATTGTATGTTGCCTGTTCACGTGTCGGCAAACCGTCAGTCTTATATATTTATACGGAAAATAAGAAGACGAAAAATGTTGTATATCAAAGAGTATTGCAATAAAAAAAATTCAATTATATTTAATTTTTCTTATTTTATTTATGTTGTTTGCGCTACGAAGTGTGCAGAGGGGTACGTTAGTTCCTTATATATTAAACATACAATTTCCCTTTTTCAGCCTAATTATTCCGATATGCATTGCAGAGGTACAGATACTGGACTACAGTAATTCACAGTTAGTTACAATAGAAGAAGGAACTGCGAAAATACAAGCAGGAACTTTTAAAATTATACATGAAATTGACATTGATAAATATAGCGAAATAACTAATAATATCGAAGCGACAGCGAACAGTTACAAACGCGATAAAAACCCACATTATCCTTTCATAATCCTTCTGATATCCCAAATAAAATCCCACATCAACAATTTAAGAATCAATAAAAAAAATAAGAGATCACTCGATTTTCTAGGTAGTGCGTAGAAATGGATAGCAGGAAGTCCTGATCACCACGATCATAGCATTGTAGTAGAGAAGCTGAATGATGTTTTAGAAAATAACAATAATCAGTTGATAATAAATAGGCTAACCTTAAAAAGAATTAATGAAATTTCAAATATTACAAATAGCATAACAAAAATGTTAAAAAATGATCAAGAAATTGAATATGAATTATTTTTAGAATTAAGATATAAATTAGAAATAATTAAAGAAGAGATCGTAAATGTTGCATATGCTATTCACTGGGCAAAAGCCAATATAATAAATTCTTTTATATTGTCAAATAATGAAATTGACCTAGCAAAAAAAATAATAAGCAAAGAAAATATACCATTTATAAATATAGATGAAGCGTTTGAATTTTCCGAAATTAAAATTGCTTCAAATAATAATTTTATAATTTACATAATAAGCTTACCAACAGTTGAAAATCGCATTTGTAAAACAATAAAAATTAGAAGCGTAAAAAAATTTTCAAGACTAAATAAAATAAATTTCGATTCAACGCTCTCATGTGAAAAAGATATATTTGGTATTAAAGAAATTTGTAAAACTTATAATAATTTAAAAATATGTCCAATTAGTAGCCTAGTTAATTTAAATAATGATACTTGTATAGCAAATTTGCTACAAAGTCGCCCACCTAATTGCACTGAAGTCAACAATCAACATATACCTACAATCGAGGAAATATCACCGGGAATGCTATTTTTGAACAGATTCAATGGTATTGCAGTAATCAATGAAGAATCCCTAACCCTAAATGGAACATTCATCATACACTTTAATAGTTTACTAATATTCAATAATAAGAAATATTTAATTAATTTGTTTCCTCAAATTTCTTTTCAATAAAAGTTTTCTCAAGCTTTTCACTAATATTCGTTTAATAAAAAAAAATTTTCATTATTTTTCTTAATTCTAATTTTCAATACATTTTTCTCATGAGATATTCCTTCAATTCAATTTCAATTTACTTTTACTAATTTGAACACTTTTAAATTTTAATTAATATCTCTTATTTGATATTTTTTTAAAATTAAACTTTTCTTTCAATGAAATTTTTTCTAAGTCTATTTTTCAAATTTCCTCTAAGTAAATTTATTTTCATAATTTTATAACTTACATGAAACAAATTACTGTTAGTCTTAACATTATTATATCCAGCGGTGGTCTCCTGGGGTTATTAAGTACGTCGGCTCTGGTCCTTTTTGATGATCTCTACTTGGGGGCCTCTTTACTATTTAATTTCCAAGATCTCCAATTAGTGCGTCTGCTCAATAGTTTACTTTTTATTTTCAACCTTTTCCTAGAGTGTTTCACTTTTTATGTGCACTGTTACCGCTGGTCCCTGCTCGGGCGCCAGTTAAATTAACTTGCGTTAATTTTATTTAAAAAAAATATTTTTTTGGGAGCTTACTCCTTTATTTCTCCGAATTCAACTTAGAACTAACTTAACAGAATTTGAAATACTTAAACCTAAGCTTATCGTCGCTGCTTCACCTGGGCGTCGCTGCTGCAGCTGCTCACGTTGTACCTGCATGCAACGTTTAAGCGGCGCGTGTGCCATGTCAGCACAAAAGAATGGGAACACAGTTTTGTGGAGTTTCGCAAGATGAAATACGAGACTTTTGTTTTTCGGTTTATCATCAAAGTTTAAATGTGAGGTGTGTTAACTTATATACTCGTATATATATATATATATATATATATATATATATATATATATATATATATATATATATATATATATATATATATATATATATATATATATATATATATATATATATATATATATATATATATATATATATATATATATATATATATATATATATATATATATATATATATATATATATATATATATATATATATATATATATATATATATATATATATATATATATATATATATATATATATATATATATATATATATATATATATATATATATATATATATATATATATATATATATATATATATATATATATATATATATATATATATAGAGATATATATATATATATATATATATATATATAATAGTTTCTGGATTGCAAATTGTATCACTTCAAAACTTTTGCTATCACTTTTAAAACTTTTAATATCAGAAATTTATGGTAATTAAAAATAACTTGATGGTAATTTAAACACGAACTTTTTAATAAGTTTTTTACGAAGTTTTGGTTTTGACCACTGTATATTCAATTGTTAAAGCAGGAGTTGCCCTGCGTGAAATTATGTGTTTTGAAAAGAAAAGAAAGTTGAATTTATATTGTGTTGAAAATCATTTATTTGCGATTTTTCTACATTTTTTTCAATGTAACGCAGCTTGATAAACAACATTTTTTGTTTTCTGTTCCGGTGCGTCATTGTACAGAGAAGATGGTTTTCCAACTCATGAACACGCCACGTATAGCTGGCCATGTGAAAAACATGGCATTTCCAGATTTATGCCATACACTTCCAGCAATGATACACACATTAAATTTCTTATGTGCACCCTCCACACAGACCACAATCACTTCTGAAAATTTCATTTTATGTGCACCCTCCACACAGACCCCAATCACTTCTGAAAATTTCATTTTATGTGCACCCTCCACGCAGACCCCAATCACCCCTGAAAATTTCATTGAAATCGGGCAAGCCGTCTTGGAATGATAAAAATCCAAAAAAAACACGTAAAGCCAAACAGAATTAATTTTTTTTTTTGTTTTTGCCAAACGTGCAAAGATACACACATGAAATTTCTTATGTGCACCCTCCACACAGACCCCAATCACCCCTGCAAATTTCATTGAAATCGGGCAAGCCGTCTAGGTGGAGTATGCGAACATGAAGTTTTGCCACTTAATTTTATATATATATATATACTAGCGTACCCCTCTGCACACTTCGTAGCGCAAACAACATAAATAAAATAAGAAAAATTAAATATAATTGAATTTTTTTTATTGCAATACTCTTTGATATACAACATTTTTCGTCTTCTTATTTTCCGTATAAATATATAAGACTGACGGTTTGCCGACACGTGAACAGGCAACATACAATTGTCCGTGTGAAAACACTGGATACTCCAAATTCACACCGCAAACTCCTAACGATTGGCCTTGAGCCTTGTTTATGGTGACTGCAAACGCGAGACGAATTGGAAATTGCAGTCGTTTAAATTCAAACGGCATATCAGACGGTATCATTGGAATGCGCGGAATTAATACGTCTTCACCTTTAAATTTTCCAGTCAGAATTGTAGCTTCAACCAAATTGTTCATTAATTTTTTGATAGCTAATCTCGTTCCGTTGCACAATTTCGGTTGATTAATATTTCGAAGCATAATTACAGTGACACCAACTTTTAACTGAAGATTATGCGGAGGTAATCCTGGTAGATCTAATGAATTCAGAAATTCAGTTGGATAATTAACCACATCTTCATCATTCGTAACGGTCTCAACAGATTTGTATGAAATCAAATCACCAGGAATTTTAGATTGTATCTCAAAATTCAAAGAATGAACATCCTTATTTTTCGCTGCTAAAATGGCTCTTTCACTCAACCAAGCATGATTCTTATAGTGTTGTGCAATGTCCGGAAAAACACTTTCAATCAATTCTTCAGCTGATTGCATAAAATGACAAAAATCAGTTGGCAAAGTAATCAATCCTGATTCATCAACAGGCATTGAACCATTACCAATTTTTAGCAATTGCGCTGAAAACTTAGCAGCAGATGGATCGTTTTGCAATTCCACACGGACATTAGTTGTTAATTTCAATCTTTTGATATAACGCCATAAACAGGATGATTTTAAACATGCATTAATTTCGTCAGCTGCAGTTGATTTGGGAATGACAGGTAGTGTTTGCCTGAAATCACCAGCCAGCAACACCAATGCACCACCAAATAAATCAGTACATCCACGAATATCTCTCATTGTTCTGTCAAATGCTTCAACTGATTTCTTATGCGCCATAGTGCACTCATCCCACACAACAATATCACATGCCTGCAAAAGTTTAGCTGTTCCAGATGTTTTCGATATATTACACGTCGGATGTTCAATAACTTGAATATTCAAAGGCAATTTCAAAGCAGAATGTGCTGTCCGTCCACCGTCCAACAAAGTTGCAGCTATGCCAGAAGAAGCCAATGCCAATGCAATTTTATTCTCAGAACGTATGGTTGCCAAAATCAAAGAAATCAAAAATGTTTTTCCGGTACCACCAGGTGCATCCAAAAAATAAAATCCACCGACTCCGCTATTGACAACTTGCATAATCGAATCATACGCCACTTTTTGTTCCAAATTTAATTTCGGACGATTATCTACAACGTATGCATTCAACAAAACACAATCGTACTGCAACTCACGTTGTAACTCCTGCTCGAATAAAGCATGCATTGGACGATTAGGTGATGGCATTCCCAATTGAACTAAAGCCTTATTTCCAATTGCCAAACATAAATCCTCAATCATAAGTAATGCTTCATTGTAAATTTCTGGAGTAAAATCCATCACTGGATTATGATTAATTCGGCGCATTCGATTCAAAATATCTTCCGACAAAAAATCTTGATACTTTGTCCATAACTCCAACGGATTTGATGGAAAACACGTAGACAAACTTATTGCAAATAAATTCCGAATTTGATGCGGATGAGCAACAACAGATGCATCAGCTAAAGTGTGATCCCAATGTGCATCATTTTCCAACAAATTCAATTTCTGACATGCTTCTCTGTACGTCACACATAATTCACTATCGACAGTTCTCAAATCACCAAACGATGTTGGCCCACGAACATTAACTAACAACAAACGCAAATAAAATCACTCAGCATTATTCGGATGAACAGTGTATATTCGTCCCAAAGCATCACTCGAATACAAATTCATATGACCTGCCACACGATTTCCTTGTTTTCGTCGTTGAAATTCTTTCTTCGTTGCATCCCAAGTAAAATATGTTGGAACCTCAGCATACAACAACGTTTTGGCAAAATCATCAACTGCACACAACATGAAAAAAGCTGTCAATGTTGTATCTGTAGGTGATTCAGCTCTTTCAGCAGCATTTGCAGCTGTAAAATAAACACGTTGGCCATTTTCTAAGTGTACCGCAAGGAATATGAAATGCAAATATACGCCAAATGGCTTCATTGCTGCTAATATAACGCCCCATTTGAAACTGAGTTACTTCGTCGTTTCTGTTTGGATCTGACACTCCGAAAACTGCCATATCGCTTCCTTTGTTGACATATTTGCAAATGTACTTAATTGACTTAACAGAATTGCAATACTCGACGTTTATATGTGCTTTGAAAACTTTCGACAACAGTGGTGAATATGGCACAATCCATCTGTTATCAACTTCAACGTCTTGATTCCGTACTTTGATAATCAAAGATCTACCATGATCCTCAGTGGATCTACGACGATACAAAGGATAACCATCTTCACCAGTTACTGTATCCGATACCAAAGCTCTTGGATATCGCTTCGTACATTTGCCTTCAGCCATACATGGTGAATTAACGTTGTATTCTCCACATGGTCCTTGAATCATGTTTTGAGTAGCAACTGCATATAATTCCGGATCACTCGCACAATCTGGTATTTCGGCTGAAATAACATGATCCACCTCGTCCGGAGTGATCTTATTCACCAGCCAAGTCAAAACATGAGCGTGAGGCAAACCACGCTTTTGCCATTCAATGGAATACATCCAACATTTCACCTCACCAAACACCCGACTTTTCACAATTAAATTCATCAATGCCTTCAACTTTTGATTGAATACACGGGCAGTAATATCATGCCGATCCATTGTTTTTTGCCCATCAAAAAGAAGGTCTTTCAACTCATCCCATTGAGGGTTACAGGTAAACGTGATGAAAAGATCGGGACGACCATAATGACGAACGTAACTCATTGCGTCTTGCGCATATTCGTGCATGTGTCTCGGGCTACCTTGATATGACGATGGTAATATGATCATTTTGCCAAGATTATCAACGTTTCCATCATTGTTTATAGCATCCCGCAAGTGAATGTACTCCTCTGAGCGCAATTTCCTCTGATTAAATCTAATGAAATTCAATCTCTCAGTCTCGATTTTTGCATACATGTCAACGACAAATTGGTGAAGAAGTCGACGGCAATATAACAAATAATTCACTTCACCCTGCCGAACCATGAAACGATATGAATAAAAATTCATTGCGCTTACTTTTTTTCTCGTTTCAACACCTAAAATCAAATTAAATTCAGTTAGAAGTTTTCACAAATAATTAAAAAAAAATCGAACACACTAACCGGAAGAGGGATTTATCATCTTAATATTGAAATGATAACCATCTTCTCCGCGGCTAAATAACAACGGATACTGCAAACCGTCATAACACCGATGAGTTTCTGATACTCGTTGAAGCTGCATATTGCGACGACGTAATACAATATCTCTCGAATTAAATTCATCTCCAATAATTACAATAGCCACTTCATCCATCGTTGGTGCATTAAACCTTCTAGCATGTTCACCAGGTGGCGTTTTATCAGCACGAATAACAATTGCATACTCGTCAGATGGCATTTGATCTAATGCTGTTTGAAATAATCGAAATAACTCATTTTCATCATGCAACATATTCTGCAACTGTTCAACAACATCATTCCTCAAAATTGATGAAATGTCACAACGACGATTGGTTTCAACAGTCGAGTTACCCACAAAGTATATTTGTAAAAATTGATAGCTTTGATCTGGGAGTGGTAACAAAGAACCAAGTCGATGGTAAACTTGGCCTTGAATCTGTTGAATACCAAAATTTTTGCAACCGTACATATTGTTATTATCAAAACAAACATGATATATGTCATTCACCGTAATTACCTTAAATGTCGGCATGAAATTATCTCTAATAATTTTAGTGGCACCAAACGACGTCATTTGAAAACACGAATTGTACGTTTGTATGTTTGTTAAAAAATGCTTTGAACTCGGAGAAGTGCCAATAATCATTGAACGCAAAGGCTCTGGTGGTGGATTCAATTGAGGTAATTTCACTTGGCCACTTGCACAACATAATCCAGGATTTTCATGTTTAAATTTGAAAGCCTTGCAATAAACACACACAACAGACATTTTTCCAATTGAAACGACATCAAGAGACGCATAATTTAAATAAGCATCATAAGCAAATGCTGCACGTTCCAAAACAATTCTTGGGTTTCTCGATGCTCTCAAACGTCTCATTCCAGCTCTTACAGCTGCATTTACATTAGCACGCTGTGCATCGCTTTGCGCAGCTCTACTCGCCACAGATGACCTAGCAGTAGCTGTACGACGCCCAAGTTGGCTACAACGACGGGTCATTTCAATAGTTCACAGATTAAATTGTAATATATCTAAACAAATCCAAACTAAAAAATTAACTTTTCATTAATTTTTTCCACAACTAATCGTTTGTTATAGGACATGATTCAATCAAAGAATTACCAATTTTAAAAATATATACAGCTCTGAACACAGCAAACGTTGTGATTCACACACAAAAAATCCAATAAAATGCTCAGAATGGTAAATGCCAAAAATGTAATAAATTGCTAAAATAAAATACAACACACTCTTAAATCAATTGAAATTTTAAATTCACTCGAAATCAAAACGTTGATAAATTTCCTACATACATTCACACACACGTACCGCAGCAACTATTGTTGTGCCTAAACGGCCAAAAATCCAATTTGAATGCTTAAAATGTTCACACCTATTAATAGCAAAAATCAAGCAGCAATTGTTGTGATTAAACATCCAAAAATCCAATAAAATTCTCAAAATGTAACAAACTCCATCCACCAGTTGAGATTCCACTCGAATAATATATCCACTTTTGTAAACAAACAACAGGTTGATACCAAATGAACTGTAATTCCAATGTGTTCCAATCAGACTATTGTCAAATCACTTTCCACGTTCCATTTACTGTAACTCTCACAAAATATAAACAGCTGACTTGATATCGATGTATGTTTACACTCTCAAAACTGATACACAATTCAACAACTTCAAAGCAAAATGAAACAAACAAAACCAAACGAATATTTATTGAAAACCAATTTAAATATTTTTTTTTATTTGAAAATTCAATTAAATTTCGTTCATTTGTCGTATGACCATTTTTTCCCTTTGTTATTGGTTGCGTGCTATTTTGATTGCTATTTCCAACAAATATAGCGCGTATGTACACAATTTGAACTGCATAAAATTCATACATTTACTTTTCATATCAATTAAAATCAAATTTGCAAAAAAAAAAATTTCCAATAGGTCCAAAACCCTTCACTCAAACACATATAACTCGACCAAATCAAAACATTTTCAACCATTTTTTTTTTAAAACCATCTAGAGAACGTACCCTACAAAATGGTATCGGCCGAACCCAATTTACCCAGCCGAACTCTCAAACACTCGTCACAAACAGATTTGACAACATTTTTTTATATATATAGAAGAAGATTATGGAGAATTGAAGATTATGAATTGAAGACCGTACCATATTTGGCTTCAGTAATTTCTAAAAAACAGCGCAGCGGATTTAAAAAAACACGTATGTAGTCACGTCAGAATGACATTTACCATTCCCAACTCTTATAGTTTCATAAAATTTATGCGCGAGAATACATTTTTATACAGCAAAGTTGAAAAAAAGAAAAAAAAGAAATGGATTGGAGAAAAATTGGAATAGAATGAAATATGATAGTTATTAATTAATTATTTTGAACATTGTTTTCAATAATCAGTTTTTTTTTTATTGTCCTCAAAAGAAATAAATTGTTTCTAAATATACTAATAGCATCAATTAATAAAATTCTATCATTAATCTTTATAACTTGCAACTACCAGAATTACAAATCAGAGAATGTGAGAAATGAATTTTGGGTTCCGTCTACTTATGCATACGTGTATATAGAATACAATAGTAATGCGGGCAATTTTGTCCTCACAGACCATAAACAAACTAATTTTTAATTCTCCACCGACCATAAACAAACTGTTGAATTTTGGAAAAATCACTATTTTCGGTTGTCAGTTCGTACAAAACTACGAATTTCAAATTTGTCGAATATATTCCTAATTAATAATTTTAATCATTACTAATATTAGGTACACTACTCTAAATAATCATGAGATAAATCTATTAAAGCTATTAGTTAATTCCTAAATTAATTTACAATTTTTTGCTTGTAATATTCTCTTTAATGAACTTAACTTTATATTAATTATTTACTTACTATTTTTTCGCTAGAAGATATCAATTTTTATAAATAAAATACCAATTTTTATTCTCCCAGCTGTTATTTTTTGGAAGATGAACTTGAGTTTGGGGTTGCTAATTCAAACCTTTTCACACGAAATATTTGTAATATTATTACTGATATAAGTATATTAAAAATGAAATTATATACTAGAAATAGAAAACATTTACTAAAATCAATGGATTTATCTTTAGATATGTAATGTATATAAATAAATATATATATATATATATATATATATATATATATATATATATATATATATATATATATATATATATATATATTTATATATATATATAATAATATATAAATTGTCGCATACAAATTTTTCTTATTATTATAATTCTGCATTATATTATAATTCCTTTTTACTAATAAGAAATACTATAAAGTGATAACCTTTCTCTTTTATTCTATTATTTATTATTGTTTTTTTGCTTTTCCTAATCCAATTTCGTGCTATATAATTTTGGGTACAAATCTATGCAGAAAGTAATATTTATTTAAAGTTGGCAGCTTTATTATTCGTTTTTCACATATTCTTGTTCTAGTTCTTCACTAGTCGTTGCAGTGAATTCGCAGAAAAAAAGGGAGGTTATGCAGGTGTTGTTATGCAACAAGAAGCTAGCATTGAAAAACTTTAGGATGGAAGTCAATGGGTGACTTAGAACTTTCAAATGCGGCAGATATTGGAAGCTGGCGAAATGTTTGATATCGCAGGACGAGTATGCCTCCTCCTGGCATTTTTGAAGGCCGTCAGTATATATATATATATATATATATATATATATATATATATATATATATATATATATATATATATATATATATATATATATATATATATATATATATATATATACGAGTATATATATACATATAGAGAGGTAGGTCGTATATATATATATATATATATATATAGGTAGGTAGGAGTGGCAGCCTTCTACGCAAAAGCACACTTAAGCACATACAATGGATCGTTGTGGTACCACACTAAGACGACGCGACTCCCCCTTCTAGAGTTTTGAGAACCACAGTGATTTCAAAATGAACCTGGCTATGTCCTTAATGTTGATGGAAAATAGTTCGGTTAAGGAAGTGAAGAAAGGTGAGCCTAGGAATTTTAATCTTCACCTGGCTAGAGCTGGGCACTGACACATGAGATGAAGTACTGTTTCTTCCTCCTCCTCAGAGCCACAGCTGCGACAGAAGTCGTTATGGGGCAGTGCTAGTCTTTCAGCATGTTTCCCGATCAGACAGTGTCCCGTGAGCACATTTATTATAGTGCCGATGGAGTTCCTGCTAATATTGAGTAGCTGACTAGTACGCCTAATGTCGATAGTGCTCCAGGTTTGTCTGGCAACACTACAGGTATGTTCATTTATCCAGGCTTTTTTAGCTGCCTCAAGGTAGTCATGTTTTGGCCATGTTATTCTCCAGTTTGTAGCCATCCGTATATATGTCAATGGAACTACCAGTGACCACTAAATTGTTGGACCACTCCTCTCTACTAGGAATGTAAGTGTCGAACCCGTGGTTTAGATTAGGTTAGAGCATGTATAGCCAACGTCCGTCTGTACGGGCGTGTCCTGCATTAGAATATTGGCGTGGCCCAGGTTCAACCTAGTCCAGCGAGATATAGCATTGAGTCTGGTTGCCGAGCATTTTGGTTGTTGCCTAACCAGAAGCTTAGTGGGCAACCAATGTAGGAAAGCAATTAGAGATTTGGTAGAGGTGGTACACAGAGCCAATGTTATCATAACCGCTGCTGTTCTTCTAACCTTGTCAAGAGGTTTTAGGTTCGCCGCCTTGTCGGTTGCGGTCCACCAGAAGACAGCGCCATAGAGAAAGTACGGCTCAACCACCGCTGCATAGAGCCAGGACATGATTCGAGGCTGGACGCCCCATCTTGTTCCCATGGATTTCTTGCAACAGTAGAGAGCACACGCGGCTTTCCCTACTCTCTCCGCCAAAGTTTCTTTCCAATGGAGCTTAGGGTCCAGGACCAGACCTAGATACTTGACGCTATTGCTTAGGCTAAGCGAAATCCCATTGAGTTTGGGTAAGTCAAAACTTGGTATTTTGTGCTTCCTGGTGAAGAGCATAGCCCCAGTTTTGGAAGCGTTGACGTCTATGCCAACTTCAAGACACCATTGGGACAAAATGCTAAGAGTATAGCTTAGCTTTTCTGATAGTGTTGAAAGACACTTGCTGGAAACAGAGATAGCAATGTCGTCCGCATAAGCTATAGTGTTCCCGCCTTGTGAAGTACCTCTCTTGACAGTCCTTTTAGCATGCACGTTTCCTATTGAGAAGCTAATGACGCGTGTTTTCAGTAGCTGTTCGAAGAAACTAACCAGGCTGGGATCCAGGTTTAGGTTTTCTAAGGATTTAATTTTAGCGGAGAAATACCCTTCTATGTCGAGAAATACTGCAAGAGTATATTCTTTGTTGGCAAGAGATTTCTCTACTTGCTCAATGCGCACGTGAAGCTTCAACAGACTTGCCTTTAGTATAGGCATGTTGTGAATTAGATAGACACGTGGAATTAATAGAGCCCCTGATTTATATATCAAGGACCCTTTCTAGTGTTTTCAAAAGAAAGGAGGACAAACTAATCGGTCTATAGTCCTTAGGCTTGGTGTGGGTCGCCTTTACCGCATTAGGGATGAATACTACTCGAGCTTCTCTCCAGCTTTTGGGAATGTACGACCATCTTAGGCATGCATTATAAATATGCAGTAGCCAAGGCGCAACCGCACTTGAAGTGTGCTGAATATCCGCCGGAATGATGCCATCA
This sequence comes from Clusia tigrina, assembly GCA_920105625.2. NCBI lineage: Eukaryota > Metazoa > Arthropoda > Insecta > Diptera > Clusiidae > Clusia > Clusia tigrina. Next base: position 111,102,072 of record OV050030.1, read on the forward strand.
GGCCCGGGAGATTTAAAAGGCTTAAAACTGTTGATGGCCCACTGAATATGCGTGTGGGTCATTTTGAACTGGGTTGAGTGACTTAAAGAATGGTTGGTGTCAGGAGACCTTCAAACCACAAAGATTTCATTCCCCGGAAAGTGTGTTTCTATTAGGGCGTCTAGAGTGTCGGTTTCAGAGTCAGTCCAGTTACCGTCCGATCTCTGAATACATTCCAGAGCTCGAGGGGTGGTATTGAGAATCCTCCGGAGTCTACTTGTCTCGGACGAGCTTTCTATGTTGCCACAGAAGTCACGCCAAGACGCTCGTTTGGATCTCCTAACCATATACTTGAGTTCCCTTTGTTTGTCTTTGAAAGGCAGCCAGTCATTAGTGGCTTTGGCTCTGTTGAAGAGCTTGCGACATACTTTTCGTAGCTCGGCAATTTCCGAATTCCACCAAGGGGTTTTGTTTTTCCTCTTGGTTTCGGGCAGTTGCAGGCTGATTTGGCAGCAGAGTTAAATAGTGCTGTAATGGTTTCAACCGCTCGATCTATATCGAGGTGATTGTTGATCGTGGGAGGAGTCGACTGCAGGCCCGACTCCATAATGGTCTGGAATCGTGTCCAGTCAGTTCTTTTCCTGTTAGTGTGTCTTTTGCGCTCAGCCGTATCTAACGTATCTGAGATCGCAATTCTAAAACAGATGTAACAGTGGTCCGAGAAGGAGCATTCCTGCAGAACGCGCCAGCTCGAAATAAGGTGAGACGAGTGATTATTACCAAGAGTTAGATCGAGAACCTCCCTTCTATTTGATGCAATGAAGGTTGGCTCTCTCCCCCTGTTAGTAATTACTAAGTCGTTAGTAATAATAAAATCAAAGAGTGACTCACCCCGCTCGTTGATATCCGTGCTGCCCCACACCTCGTGATGGGCATTGGCATCGGCCCCGATGACTACCGGGATGTGCTTTCTATTAGCCTCCTCTACCAGTAGCCTTACAGCATCCGGAGGCGGCGTCAGCCCGTGGTCATGCGCCATGTAGCTGCTGACGATCCATATAGCCATGGTGTTGGTGGAAATAACCATGGCTACATTATCCTTGTCGCTAAACCTGTGAAGAAGAAGAGCGTTAATATTGTTCTTAACGAGAATACAGGCTCTGGGTTTACCTCGATCCTGCACGAATACTGTGCGGTATCCGCTTGTAGTGAGTCCGCGAACCTGATCATTTACGACCCAAGGTTCTTGGACCAGTATGAGTTCCTCTCCTTTTTGAGTCAGGTGGAGGATCAGTGCTGCTGAGGCAGCCATGGAATGGTGAAGGTTAATCTGTAATACCCTCACCATTCCCGGAGGTGGCCATCATCGTCACGTTGGCTGCCTCCTCTTCTGACAGAGGAGAATCACCAACGTCGTCGATATTGGTTATCGGACGTCCGCAGAAACTGCCTACCGATTCTGAGGCCGAAGCGTAACTCTCTCCATCATCGAAGGTGAGATCCGGTTCGGCCTGAATGGGGGGCTTGTATGCACCCTGGTTGTCGCTCCTATAGACCTTGAGCGAGATCGAACTAAAACCATAGTTGATCTCTCCCTTTTATGATATATATATATATATATATATATATATATATATATATATATATATATATATATATATATATATATATATATATATATATATATATATATATATATCTATATATATATATATATATATATATATATATATATATATATATATATATATATATATATATATATATATATATATATATATAGGAGGTAGGAGTGGCAGCCTTTGTCGCAAAAAGCACACTTAAGCACATAGAATGGCTCGTTGTGGTACCACACTGTGACGACGCGACTCCCCCGTCTAGAATTTTGGGAACCACAGTGATTCCGAAATGAATCTGGCTATGTCCTTGATGTTGATGGAAGATAGTTCGGTTAAGGAAGTGAAGAAAGATGAGCCTAGGAATTTTAATCTACGCCTGGCCAGAGCTGGGCACTGACACATGAGATGAAGTACTGTTTCTTCCTCCTCCTCAGAGCCACAGCTGCGACAGAAGTCATTGTGGGGCAGTGCTAATCTTTCAGCGTGTTTCCCGATCAGGCAGTGTCCCGTGAGCACATTTATTATAGTGCCGATGGAGTTCCTGCTGATATTGAGTAGCTGACTAGTACGCCTAATGTCGATAGTGCTCCAGGTTTGTCTGGCAACACTACAGGTATGTTCATTTACCCAGGCTTTTTTAGCTGCCTCAAGGTAGTCATGTTTTATGGCCCATTTGACCGTGGCCAGTGGGACACCTACATCAAAGGAGGGGGAGATGTCAGGGAGTAGCGTACCTATTTTGGCCAATTCATCGGCCTCGCAGTTTCCTGGAATGTCGCTATGTCCAGGCACCCAGCATATGTGAACTTGTGAGTTACCTGAAACGACGTTCAGGGAGGAGCGGCAGTCGAGTACAAGCTTAGAGGTAGTGAAAACACCAGCCAGTGACTTGACTGCCGCCTGACTGTCCGTGAATATGCGTATCAACACATCGCATACTTCATTTCGAATAAGCCACTTGGACGCTTGGAATATTGCCATTACTTCCGCCTGAAAGACGCTGCAATGGTCAGGGAGACGATAGGAGAGCTTGATGCCAAGTTTTCTGGAGAAGATTCCGCAACCGACCTTATTCTCCAGTTTGGAGCCATCCGTATATATGTCAATGGAACTGCCAGTGACCACTAAATTGTTAGACCATTCCTCTCTACTAGGAATGTAAGTGTCGAACCCGTGGTTTAGATTAAGTGTAGAGCACGTATAGTCAACGTCCGCCTGTACGGGCGTGTCTTGCATCAGAATATTGGCGTGGCCCAGATTCAGTCTAGTCCAACGCGATATAGAATTGAGTCTGGTTTCCGAGCATTTTGCTTGTTGCCTAACCAGAAGCCTAGTGGGCAACCAATGTAGGAATGCAAATAGAGCTTTGGTGGAGGTGGTACGCAGAGCCCCTGTTATCATAACCGCTGCTGTTCTTCTAACCTTGTCAAGAGGTTTTAGGTTCGCCGCCTTGTCGGTTGCGGGCCACCAGAAGACAGCGCCGTAGAGAAAGTACGGCTCAACCACCGCCGCATAGAGCCAGGACATGGTTCGAGGTTGGACGCCCCATGTTGTACCCACGGCCCTCTTGCAGCAGTACAGAGCACACGTGGCTTTACGTACCCTCTCCGCCAAATTTGCTTTCCAATAGAGCTTAGGGTCCAGGATCAAACCTAGATACTTGACGCTATTGCTTAGGCTAAGCGTGTTCCCATTAAGTTTGGGTAGGTCAAAACTTGGTATTTTGTGCTTCCTGGTGAAGAGCATGACCTCAGTTTTGGAAGGGTTGACATCTAGGCCAACTTCGAGACACCATTGGGACAGAATGCTAAGAGTGTAGTTTAGCTTTTCTGATAGTGTTGACAGATATTTACCGGAAACAGAGATAGCAATGTCGTCCGCATAAGCTATAGTGTTGCAGCCGGTCTGATCTAATCTCCTAAGTAGTGTGTTCACCGTCAAGTTCCATATGAGGGGTGAGAGCACACCGCCTTGTGGAGTACCTCTCTTGACAGTCCTTTTAGCATGTACGTTTCCTATTGAGGAGCTAATGACGCGTGTTTTCAGTAGCTGTTCGATGAACCTAACCAAGCTGGGGTCCAGGTTCAGGTTTACCAAGGATTTCGTGATGGCGGAGGGACAAATATTGTTGAATGCCCCTTCTATATCGAGAAATACTGCAAGGGTATATTCTTTGTTGGCAAGAGATTTCTCTACTTGCTCAATGAGCACGTGAAGCGCTGTTTCTACAGACTTGCCTTTAGTGTAGGCATGTTGTGATTTGGAAAGGCACGTGGAATTGATAGAGCTCCTGATATGTATATCAAGGACTCTTTCCAGTGTTTTCAAAAGAAAGGAGGACAGGCTAATTGGCCTATAGTCCTTAGGCTTGGTGTGGGTCGACTTTCCCGCTTTAGGGATGAAAACTACTCGAGCTTCTCTCCAGCTTATGGGAATGTATGACCATCTTAGGCATGCATTGTAAATATGCAGTAGCCAGGGCGCAACCGCACTTGCAGTGTGCTGAATGTCCGCGGGAATGATACCATCAGGCCCGGGAGATTTAAAAGGCTTAAAGCTGTTGATGGCCCACTGGATATGCGTGTTGGTCAATTGAAATTGGGTTGAGTGACTTAAAGAGTGGTTGGTGTTAAAAGACCTGCAATCCACAAAGATTTCATTCCCCGGGAAGTGTGTTTCTATAAGGGCGTCCAAAGTGTCGGTTTCAGAGTCGGTCCAGGTACCGTCCGATCTCTGAATACATTCCAGAGCTCGAGGGGTGGTATTGAGAATCCTCCGGAGTCTACTTGTCTCGGACGAGCTTTCTATGTTGCCACAGAAGTCACGCCAAGACGCTCGTTTGGATCTCCTAACCATATACTTGAGTTCCCTTTGTTTGTCTTTGAAAGGCAGCCAGTCATTAGTGGCTTTGGCTCTGTTGAAGAGCTTGCGACATACTTTTCGTAGCTCGGCAATTTCCGAATTCCACCAAGGGGTTTTGTTTTTCCTCTTGGTTTCGGGCAGTTGCAGGCTGATTTGGCAGCAGAGTTAAATAGTGCTGTAATGGTTTCAACCGCTCGATCTATATCGAGGTGATTGTTGATCGTGGGAGGAGTCGACTGCAGGCCCGACTCCATAATGGTCTGGAATCGTGTCCAGTCAGTTCTTTTCCTGTTAGTGTGTCTTTTGCGCTCAGCCGTATCTAACGTATCTGAGATCGCAATTCTAAAACAGATGTAACAGTGGTCCGAGAAGGAGCATTCCTGCAGAACGCGCCAGCTCGAAATAAGGTGAGACGAGTGATTATTACCAAGAGTTAGATCGAGAACCTCCCTTCTATTTGATGCAATGAAGGTTGGCTCTCTCCCCCTGTTAGTAATTACTAAGTCGTTAGTAATAATAAAATCAAAGAGTGACTCACCCCGCTCGTTGATATCCGTGCTGCCCCACACCTCGTGATGGGCATTGGCATCGGCCCCGATGACTACCGGGATGTGCTTTCTATTAGCCTCCTCTACCAGTAGCCTTACAGCATCCGGAGGCGGCGTCAGCCCGTGGTCATGCGCCATGTAGCTGCTGACGATCCATATAGCCATGGTGTTGGTGGAAATAACCATGGCTACATTATCCTTGTCGCTAAACCTGTGAAGAAGAAGAGCGTTAATATTGTTCTTAACGAGAATACAGGCTCTGGGTTTACCTCGATCCTGCACGAATACTGTGCGGTATCCGCTTGTAGTGAGTCCGCGAACCTGATCATTTACGACCCAAGGTTCTTGGACCAGTATGAGTTCCTCTCCTTTTTGAGTCAGGTGGAGGATCAGGGCTGCTGAGGCAGCCATGGAATGGTGAAGGTTAATCTGTAATACCCTCACCATTCCCGGAGGTGGCCATCATCGTCACGTTGGCTGCCTCCTCTTCTGACAGAGGAGAATCACCAACGTCGTCGATATTGGTTATCGGACGTCCGCAGAAACTGCCTACCGATTCTGAGGCCGAAGCGTAAGTCTCTCCATCATCGAAGGTGAGATCCGGTTCGGCCTGAATGGGGGGCTTGTATGCACCCTGGTTGTCGCTCCTATAGACCTTGAGCGAGATCGAACTAAAACCATAGTTGATCTCTCCCTTTTATGATATATATATATATATATATATATATATATATATATATATATATATATATATATATATATATATATATATATATATCTATATATATATATATATATATATATATATATATATATATATATATATATATATATATATATATATATATATATATATATATATATATATATATATATATATAGGAGGTAGGAGTGGCAGCCTTTGTCGCAAAAAGCACACTTAAGCACATAGAATGGCTCGTTGTGGTACCACACTGTGACGACGCGACTCCCCCGTCTAGAATTTTGGGAACCACAGTGATTCCGAAATGAATCTGGCTATGTCCTTGATGTTGATGGAAGATAGTTCGGTTAAGGAAGTGAAGAAAGATGAGCCTAGGAATTTTAATCTACGCCTGGCCAGAGCTGGGCACTGACACATGAGATGAAGTACTGTTTCTTCCTCCTCCTCAGAGCCACAGCTGCGACAGAAGTCATTGTGGGGCAGTGCTAATCTTTCAGCGTGTTTTCCGATCAGGCAGTGTCCCGTGAGCACATTTATTATAGTGCCGATGGAGTTCCTGCTGATATTGAGTAGCTGACTAGTACGCCTAATGTCGATAGTGCTCCAGGTTTGTCTGGCAACACTACAGGTATGTTCATTTACCCAGGCTTTTTTAGCTGCCTCAAGGTAGTCATGTTTTATGGCCCATTTGACCGTGGCCAGTGGGACACCTACATCAAAGGAGGGGGAGATGTCAGGGAGTAGCGTACCTATTTTGGCCAATTCATCGGCCTCGCAGTTTCCTGGAATGTCGCTATGTCCAGGCACCCAGCATATGTGAACTTGTGAGTTACCTGAAACGACGTTCAGGGAGGAGCGGCAGTCGAGTACAAGCTTAGAGGTAGTGAAAACACCAGCCAGTGACTTGACTGCCGCCTGACTGTCCGTGAATATGCGTATCAACACATCGCATACTTCATTTCGAATAAGCCACTTGGACGCTTGGAATATTGCCATTACTTCCGCCTGAAAGACGCTGCAATGGTCAGGGAGACGATAGGAGAGCTTGATGCCAAGTTTTCTGGAGAAGATTCCGCAACCGACCTTATTCTCCAATTTGGAGCCATCCGTATATATGTCAATGGAACTGCCAGTGACCACTAAATTGTTAGACCATTCCTCTCTACTAGGAATGTAAGTGTCGAACCCGTGGTTTAGATTAAGTGTAGAGCACGTATAGTCAACGTCCGCCTGTACGGGCGTGTCTTGCATCAGAATATTGGCGTGGCCCAGATTCAGTCTAGTCCAACGCGATATAGAATTGAGTCTGGTTGCCGAGCATTTTGCTTGTTGCCTAACCAGAAGCCTAGTGGGCAACCAATGTAGGAATGCAAATAGAGCTTTGGTGGAGGTGGTACGCAGAGCCCCTGTTATCATAACCGCTGCTGTTCTTCTAACCTTGTCAAGAGGTTTTAGGTTCGCCGCCTTGTCGGTTGCGGGCCACCAGAAGACAGCGCCGTAGAGAAAGTACGGCTCAACCACCGCCGCATAGAGCCAGGACATGGTTCGAGGTTGGACGCCCCATGTTGTACCCACGGCCCTCTTGCAGCAGTACAGAGCACACGTGGCTTTACGTACCCTCTCCGCCAAATTTGCTTTCCAATAGAGCTTAGGGTCCAGGATCAAACCTAGATACTTGACGCTATTGCTTAGGCTAAGCGTGTTCCCATTAAGTTTGGGTAGGTCAAAACTTGGTATTTTGTGCTTCCTGGTGAAGAGCATGACCTCAGTTTTGGAAGGGTTGACATCTAGGCCAACTTCGAGACACCATTGGGACAGAATGCTAAGAGTGTAGTTTAGCTTTTCTGATAGTGTTGACAGATATTTACCGGAAACAGAGATAGCAATGTCGTCCGCATAAGCTATAGTGTTGCAGCCGGTCTGATCTAATCTCCTAAGTAGTGTGTTCACCGTCAAGTTCCATATGAGGGGTGAGAGCACACCGCCTTGTGGAGTACCTCTCTTGACAGTCCTTTTAGCATGTACGTTTCCTATTGAGGAGCTAATGACGCGTGTTTTCAGTAGCTGTTCGATGAACCTAACCAAGCTGGGGTCCAGGTTCAGGTTTACCAAGGATTTCGTGATGGCGGAGGGACAAATATTGTTGAATGCCCCTTCTATATCGAGAAATACTGCAAGGGTATATTCTTTGTTGGCAAGAGATTTCTCTACTTGCTCAATGAGCACGTGAAGCGCTGTTTCTACATACTTGCCTTTAGTGTAGGCATGTTGTGATTTGGAAAGGCACGTGGAATTGATAGAGCTCCTGATATGTATATCAAGGACTCTTTCCAGTGTTTTCAAAAGAAAGGAGGACAGGCTAATTGGCCTATAGTCCTTAGGCTTGGTGTGGGTCGACTTTCCCGCTTTAGGGATGAAAACTACTCGAGCTTCTCTCCAGCTTATGGGAATGTATGACCATCTTAGGCATGCATTGTAAATATGCAGTAGCCAGGGCGCAACCGCACTTGCAGTGTGCTGAATGTCCGCGGGAATGATACCATCAGGCCCGGGAGATTTAAAAGGCTTAAAGCTGTTGATGGCCCACTGGATATGCGTGTTGGTCAATTGAAATTGGGTTGAGTGACTTAAAGAATGGTTGGTGTTAAAAGACCTGCAATCCACAAAGATTTCATTCCCCGGGAATTGTGTTTCTATAAGGGCGTCCAAAGTGTCGGTTTCAGAGTCGGTCCAGGTACCGTCCGATCTCTGAATGAATTCCAGAGCCCGAGGGGTGGTATTGAGAATCCTCCGGAGTCTGCTTGTCTCGGACGAGCTTTCTATGTTGCCACAGAAGTCACGCCAAGACGCTCGTTTGGATCTCCTAACCATATACTTGAGTTCCCTTTGTTTGTCTTTGAAAGGGAGCCAGTCATTAGTGGCTTTGGCTCTGTTGAAGAGCTTGCGACATACTTTTCGTAGCTCGGCAATTTCCGAATTCCACCAAGGGGGTTTTGTTTTTCCTCTTGGTTTCGGGAAGTTGCAGGCTGATTTGGCAGCAGAGTTAAATAGTGCTGTAATGGTTTCAACCGCTCGATCTATATCGAGGTGATTGTTGATCGTGGGAGGAGTCGACTGCAGGCCCGACTCCATAATGGTCTGGAATCGTGTCCAGTCAGTTCTTTTCCTGTTAGTGTGTCTTTTGCGCTCAGCCGTATCTAACGTATCTGAGATCGCAATTCTAAAACAGATGTAACAGTGGTCCGAGAAGGAGCATTCCTGCAGAACGCGCCAGCTCGAAATAAGGTGAGACGAGTGATTATTACCAAGAGTTAGATCGAGAACCTCCCTTCTATTTGATGCAATGAACGTTGGCTCTCTCCCCCTGTTAGTAATTACTAAGTCGTTAGTAATAATAAAATCAAAGAGTGACTCACCCCGCTCGTTGGTATCCGTGCTGCCCCACACCTCGTGATGGGCATTGGCATCGGCCCCGATGACTACCGGGATGTGCTTTCTATTAGCCTCCTCTACCAGTAGCCTTACGGCATCCGGAGGCGGCGTCAGCCCGTGGTCATGCGCCATGTAGCTGCTGACGATCCATATAGCCATGGTGTTGGTGGAAATAACCATGGCTACATTATCCTTGTCGCTAAACCTGTGAAGAAGAAGAGCGTTAATATTGTTCTTAACGAGAATACAGGCTTTGGATTTACCTCGATCCTGCACGAATACTGTGCGGTATCCGCTTGTAGTGAGTCCGCGAACCTGATCATTTTCGACCCAAGGTTCTTGGACCAGTATGAGTTCCTCTCCTTTTTGAGTCAGGTGGAGGATCAGGGCTGCTGAGGCAGCCATGGAATGGTGAAGGTTAATCTGTAATACCCTCACCATTCCCGGAGGTGGCCATCATCGTCACGTTGGCTGCCTCCTCTTCTGACAGAGGAGAATCACCAACGTCGTCGATATTGGTTATCGGACGTCCGCAGAAACTGCCTACCGATTCTGAGGCCGAAGCGTAACTCTCTCCATCATCGAAGGTGAGATCCGGTTCGGCCTGAATGGGGGGCTTGTATGCACCCTGGTTGTCGCTCCTATAGACCTTGAGCGAGATCGAACTAAAACCATAGTTGATCTCTCCCTTTTTGGCATTAATAGGAGCTAGAGAGTCCTCATTAAGAATAATGATTATCTCTCGAGAGTTACCCTTGGGCTCGCTTATTTTAGCAACCTTCCAGTCATCCGTGGGGAGGTCGTAATTGCTGAGCCTCAGCAACTCCAGAATTTCTTCCGGCGAGGAGTGCTCTGCCGGTACCCAGGCCCTAGAACGCGGGCGGTTTGGAATCTGGTCTCTGGGAACAGCTGAGAGCTTGGCCCCCGGCCAGATTTCGCCAACCATTGAGATGGCCATCTTATAAAGCTCAGCCGAGCGCTCATCTGAGCACGCGATGAGCTTCACGTGCCCCTGATACCATCCCGCGTCCCGGCATACAGGTGATGGGCCAGGATTGGCCCTCAGGATCTCCCTGTAGATCCTGAAAAGGGCCTTCTCCACCATTTTCCAGTTCGCTGGGGAAATGGTACCGTCACTGTTTCCAGTGTCAACGATAGCCCAGATGAGGCCCTCTTTGGCTACCTCATTAAATGGCCGGGTAAGTCTCGGCCTGGAAGCCAGTCGTGGGCGCTTGGTTTGCCGCACGACTGATTGGGAGGGGTGCTCAGCCGACCGTTACCGTTTCTGAGCACCTTCAGGGGGTGGCTGCGGACGAGCACCAACATTTTGGTGAGCCCATGCCAGCGCTCCCTTGTCTTTATCAGACATTGAAGCGGGGTCGGCAGACTCCAACCTTTGCAGAATCCTGAAGGCGGACCTCCGGGTTCTGTACGCCCGTGTAGACGCATTCACATACGTGCGAGCACCTGAAGGGAGATTGGTGCTGGGGCCCGTGCTGGAGGAGGTCGGCTTATTTGCCGAAGCTCTCCCTGCACCAGTCCGAGGAGCGGACGGAGGGGCGACCCTAACACCCGGCCTAGCAGCCCTGGTGCTGGGGTGGTCCGAAGCGGGATATTTGTGACCCTGTGAGGATGCGCTTGTGGCTGGGAGCGGGGCTGGCCTTTTGGCCGTAACACCCGACGACATCCTTGGTCTTGCGACAAATGTCCAAGACGAGGTTGTTGCTGCGCTTAGGGCTGTCTTTTGCCTAACTAAGCTCGCTGTTGGTTTTGGCTCCCCTTGTGGGTTGGCCGCTGGTTTTTTGTTGGATTTTGAAAAGGTGTCCATGCAAAAAGGGTCCCCACTCAAAGCCGCTATCTCAGTACGAATATGTAGTCACCTTATTGGTCCCATGGTTATCTATGCAAATGCAGGGAGGCCATGCGAGGGTTGGCACAAGTCCTTATGGGCGCGAGTGCTCAGAGCCAGACCGGTGCTAATTGGGAGCTAGTCTCAACCAAACCTACATCGTCAACCAAATGACGACGTACATCGAACGTACTTTGAGGCCTGCCAAGGTTTTAACGGGACGGAGACGGATGTGACCTTAAACTGGAGCCGTTCGCACTGGGTTTCACCCCACTGGTAATTGGTCCAGAAGCCACACACGCCAGCCCAAGAGCAATCAAATAAAAAAAAAAAAAAAAAAAAAAAGATTGTTGGGGGGTAGTCCGTGGACGAATAGGGTCGTGCCGTCTGACATCAGATGCTCTCCACAGGGAGGTTGTACCGGATGCCGGGGGGGTATAGACCATTTAGCGCTATCCAGAGTGCACCACGAGGAGGCGATCTACATTACACTCCATATATATATATATATGGAAATCGCATGCTTCGACGTATGCCAACCCATCGTATCTGTACGTGGTATCTGTACTGGAATTTGTTTAATGAATTATATATCGCTCTCGCAACCTTTCCTTCGCATGCTATATATATATATATGTATATATATATATATATGGGTTGGCATACGTCGAAGCATGCGAATTCCACAGCACTGCAAACCCTTTAACGACAACGACAGCAACAACAACGATACCAACAACAACAACAACAATTACAGTAGCAACGACGGCAGCGATCGACACGAGAGCAGTTGTAGTTCGGCCTTTGCGAAGGAAAGGTTGCGAGAGCGATATATAATTCATTAAACAAATTCCAGTACAGATACCACGTACAGATACGAAGCAAATTGACAGAAAACGCCGATATTACGATGAGCAGCAAAGACCGCGAGGAGTCTATTAGGAGTTTTGATGGCAGTAACAAAATTGATGTAGAAGTATGGATAGCAGAATTTTAAGAGCAAGCTACGCTCTTGCAGAGGAGTGACCTTCAAAAACTTATGTTCGCGAAAAAGTCGCTGAAGGGTATTGCCAAGCTGTTTGTGTTGAGTGAAAAACATTTAAATTCCAGGATTGCGCTCAAGAATGCACTAGTGAGTGAGTTCAAATCTCTAGTGAATAGCAAGCAAATACACACGCAGTTAAGTGAGAGCAAGCGCTGTAGTGATGAAAGCGTGCAAGAATATTTCTATCGCATGCGAGAAATGGCATCGCGTGGCAATATTGAAGATGACGCACTCATTCAATATGTGATCGACGGTATAGACGAACTTACAATAAATAAATCTATCCTGTATGGCGCTCGAAATGTGTGTGATTTTAAAAATAAGTTGAAAGGCTACCAAATCATGAGTGGCAAAATGAAAATATGTGAAAAAGCCGGAAAAGACAAAAAGTGCTCAAAACAGTGCCAGTGGAAAAAAAGAAATCAGTTGTTTTAATTGTGGTGGCAAGGGACATGGTGCAAACAAGTGTACTAACAAAGAGAAAGGCAGAAAATTCTTTAAATGCAACCAATATGGCCACATATCTAAGAACTGTAAAGAAACTGGTGAAAGTAATGAAAAAACAAACGTGCGTGTTGTAAAAAACAAAAAAGACATTACATCTAAAGAAGTTGTGTTCAATAACAGGAAGTGCTTGGCGTTATTTGACACAGGCAGCAAATTTAATATAATTCGTGACGACTTATACAACGAACTGTGCATGCCAAAATTTTAAGACTGCAACGTGTGTTAAAAGAAAAATCGAAACAGGAGCTGTTGGCGATACCAAAAAAAGCGTTTCAGAAGTGTTTCGAGGATTGGAAAAATAACGGTTATTTTTTGATCAAACCTCGTATATAGCCATATAGCATTGTAAAACCAAAACATAGCCAAGTATATATATATAAAACAACAACAAAAATTTTTCCGAAACAAAAATTTTTTTTTCCCGGTGGATTAGTGGTGTAGTGTATCATGAAAGTCATGCATACCATACGTATGCCTGCGATTGTTAAAGAACTAAATGCACCAGAGAAATGTGTAGTGCACGCGCAGCATGATCACACACACACTCCCTCCACATGCTCAAACCATTCCTCTATCCCAAAGCAATGCACTTAAAATAGGTCATGTGCAATTCGAACCTCAAAGGTCTGCCGTAGGCAAGAATTGCACATTCATAATTTATTGCTTGCACATGTGATTTTGATGACACATGGGATATTGGAAATATGGAATGGGAATGGAACATTAATTATAGCAAAATTGAATGGTAGAAATAAGTATATAAGAGCGTAGTTGTAAGAATAAAGATCAGTTCTAAAACATAACACTAACTTGTTTGAACTCGAAGGAGCAGACCTTAGTCGCTTCACTAAAACATTTGGCTGCCTTAAGGCGCCGATATCCAAGTGCGCAAGCTCTCGCGCAATCAAAAGATCAAATGAGCCCATCATCTTCGTAGGGTACTTACTGTTAGGCAAACATACTAAATCACTGACCAATCATATTACAGTGCTTCTATGAATGAGATGCATGGAAATGAGGGAGATTCTCAACACGAATTGTCGTGCACGTTGCAATTTCACGGGGTTCCACGCATTTGATATGAGGTCCCAATGTGACCTCCTGATCACCGCATTTCAATGTTGTTCCCAGGCTTGTCATGAAGTCTATTCCCAGGAGCAGATCATCACTAGAGTGCGGTATGACTACTAGCTCTAGATTGCATGCCTTCCCTCAAAGCCTTACAGTCTTCACACACTGGTCTCTCTGACTGTCCTACTACTGTTGTCTGCCATACGCACTCTAGTATGGAATTTTCCCAATTTGCTGGTGGAAGCGCATAGCTTTCGTGCTAGCTCTCTGCTCACAAAACTGTTAGTTGCACCTGTGTCCAGTGTCGCGGTGATGGTTTCTGCCCCAATGGAAACGGTTGCGCAGATTCGTTGTCCGACACAGTTCAATGCTTTTTCCAATTGTGAGGTTTGGTGCCGCTGTTCTGATCTATGCTGTGTTCCTGACTGTAGTCTTCGGTTGGGTGGTGCTCTCTGTTTGCAGCACTCGATCGTTCTCATTCCCATATGCCCGCATTCCCAACAAAACAATATTTGCACGTTGCGATATTGGCGAGCTATATGACCATTTTGGCCACAACGCCGGCAGGCTGTTCTGAGATATATGGGTGCCGCTTTCTTCTCTAGCGTCACCTGACGGTTCCGTACCTCTCGTGCTGGACCTTGCTCTCTTCTCCGCTCTGTGGGTGGCATTGTTAGTAGTTCGCCTTCTCCCCGAATGCACTCCAAATCTTCAGCCATCTCTACCAGCTCTTTTAGCGAACCGAAATCTCTACAGCGCACATAATATAACTGGAATTGTGGCAGGCTGTTCTGGAAGATTCGTTCCAGTTTCTGCTCCTCTGAATAATCCACTTGCCGCATGAGATTCTGCAGTTCGACCACATACTGCTTGAACGCTTCTCTAGGTCTCTGGTAACGCTGTCGAATCTGGTCTTCGAGTTTCTCCATGTAGCGGGCCGGTAGGAAGAACTTAAGAAAGTCTCTCCGGTACGAAGTCCAATCGCGCCACGCACGATTGTTGTTCCTGTACCACACAAGTGCGCGCTCTCTCAACAGTTCAGGCATAGTTCGCAGGAGGACATTCTTATTTATGTCGTATACTTCTGCTAATTCCTTGACTAGCTCTATAAATGCTAATGGGCCACGCCCCCCGTCAAAGTGGAGAGACCACTTCCTCACCTGGTCAACGATACCTGCGTATGGTGCAGCTACGCTGTGCGTTTGTTCCATGGCTTTTGGTGACACAGCGTGATGCTGTGATGTTCTCCGAAACTCTGTATCCCATGTCTTTGGTATTGCACCTGTGAACGTCCCTGGCCTGTCCACTTCCAGCGTTTCGCTGGTAACTATGGACGTAGCCAGCCTTGGTGACGTACTCCTATCGTAAATGGATTGTAGCTTCTCTAGACGGTTTTGCTGACCTTGAGTCAGTTCTGTCTGAGTGAAAAATTCTGATAGTCGCTTACGGAGTTCCTCCACGGTACCTGTAGCCTCCAAACCGAATCCCACAGAGAAAATCACCAGCTCCTCCTTGCGTACCGAGTACAACCAACTTGTTTTCACCATCCTGTGTACGTCTTAGATGCTGATGAAAACAATGGGTGTGTGTGTGTTTTATGCTGCCGCTAATTCGGCATTTTCTGCGTGACTGCGTAGATCGACGTAGTTGTTTATCACTCTGTTGATTTATTTCCAAGAAGTTCTATACGTTGAATCTCTGCTTTACAACATAATGCGTGGAATTTCTTTGTTTTTTTTCAAGTCAAGTCCCTACTCGGGCGCCACTGTAACGACTCAATTTCGCTGGGGTAAAACTCAGCGGGTTCCAGGGCCGCTTACATAAATTTAATCGCTGTTGTATTGGTTTTATTAAGTGTCTTTATTTATATTCAAAATTGAATCAAATAATTTTCTTACTAGCTATTTCCTAAACATATATAAATATATATTAATTGTATTTATTGTAATAATTAATTTATTAGAACAAAGTGTAATAATAATAATAATAATAATAATAATAATAATAATAATAATTTTACTACTACCCCACTCTATCTGTATGTTCGTGTTAACACTAATGTTCGCTCTTCGTAGAGTGCACATGGCAAACCTCCAATAATGTCCTGCTCCAGTACAGCAGTGCCTTCTCTACGTACCATACACCACTACCTTATCGACTACAACTGCGACATCAACATGTTCTTCTGCCTGTGTGCAAATTCCGCCGAAAGGCGTGCAGGTAAGTCAACTGCAATCGCTACCAAAGAGAGCACCCACGACAGATAAAGCGAAAAGAACGCCAAACACTACCAAAAAGCAAAAAATAGCAAAAAACCCAAGCCAAAAGTAAGTTATCAAACTACTGGTTGAGCGATACTACGTCGGAAAGAAAAAACAAATTTGCTGGTTTGACCGTTGATGATGCCGAACTTGCTGAACCCTCGCAATGTAGACAAGTTGATCAAAATGAATCCGAAAAAGAAAAAACAAATAGTCCGAAAAAAAAAGTTTAAAGAAACCACCCCCTATATACATAGAAGGCGTAGAATGCTCTAGCCGCTGTTGCAGACAGTAACTTTAAAATATTAACAAACAATGAAGTACGAGTTCAATCGAATGACACGGTAACATATACAAAAATATTTAAAATGCTAAAGCAAAAAGGTGTTAAGCTATACACATTTAAACCCAAAAATGAATGGGGTTTCAAAGTCATTCTTCGTAGTATGCACCCCTCCGCAGACCCAGAAGAAATTAAAAATGAAATGTTTTAAACATAACTAACATAACTCAACGGACAACAAAAAAACCGCTACCACTGTTTCGCATAGAACTAGAAACAAATACTAACAATAAAGATATTTGTAGCATTAACAAATTAATGCATTGCATAGTAATTTTTGAGGCACCTCATCATAAAAGAGAAGTCGCGCAATGCACTAAATACCAAAAATACGGACATACAAAAAACTACTGTACAAGGGGTCCAGTATGTGTGAAATGCGTTGTAAAGCATCTAACAAGTGAATGCCAAAAACAAATAAACAACGCAGCTGAAATTAAATGTGCCCTATGTGGCGGAAATCATACTGCAAACTACAAAGGCTGTGAAATATATAAAGCCATACAAATTTAAAGGTTTCCATCTTTACGCAGACAGGATCCATTATTACTACAGACCAAAAATATAGATAGATCAGTAGTTAAACCAAGCGGAAGCTATGCCGAAATTACAGGGTCGTCAAATCCAAATAAAACTGAAGAAAATACAAAAAATTCAAACGATAGTGATATTAATGAACTTAAAGACATGGTGAAATCAAATAACTAATATGATGAATATCATTACAATGTTACTAACAAGCTTAAATGCACGAAAGTAATAGTTTAATAATTGTAGCCTGGAATGCAAATGGCCTAACAAAACATTATCTTGAGTTGAAGCAATTTTTGTCTGACAAGAAAATTGATATAGCTCTAGTTTCAGAAACACATTTTACGAACAAAAGCTATTTAGTATTTCCTGGATATAAAATTTATGTGACAAATCATCCTGATAGTAAAGCTCGTGGTGGGACAGCTATCATAATAAATTCATTATTAAAACATACTGAACGGCAACCATATGCAACACCTCATATTCAATCCACTACTGTGCAAATTGAGGATACAAGTGGGACAATGCTCATCTCCTCAGTTTACTGTCCCCCAGACACCTAATAACGACGGATCAATATGATGACTACATAAAGACGCTTGGCGTAAGATTCATTGCAGCTGGAGATCTGAATGCAAAACACACTGACTGGGGACCTAGGCTAAACAACAAAAAAGGTCGAAATCTGATTAATACTATAAACAAAAATAACTGCAAATTTTTAAGCTCAGGTGAACCCACATACTGGCCAACAGATAGGAAAAAGATACCAGATCTAATCGACTAACAAATAAAAAATTAAAATTTGTTTTGAACTTTCTTCAGACCACTCTCCGATAATACTTGACTGCACAACTGACATCAAAACCATAGAATGAATAGCTAAGATTTTTAACCACAAAATAAACTGGAATGAGTATAGACAGCATATTGAAAATCAACTGGAGATGTCTATGAAAACACAAAACACTGAAAACACTGAAAACACAATTATACATTGAACGTGCCATTATTCACTTCAACGATGTGGTCCTAGACGCACGAATCAAATCAAGCCAACAGCATAAATTTAGAAGAAATAAACCTGCAACGGATATTTTCATAAGAAAGCAAATTATTGAGAAGAGAAAGCTGAAAAATAGGTGGCAGCTAACTAGATCGCCTGAGGATAACACAATTTACACAATTTAAATATAGCCTGCAAAAAACTCAAGAAAACTAAAAGACAAAATATAGAAGTTGAAAGTTACCTATAAACTTGACGCCTACCCAGGATACTAACTACTCATTATGGAAATGCACAAAGAATTTAAAAACTCAGATAAGGTATCACATCCACCACTACGGAAAGATGACAACTCATGGGCTATTACCAATGGAGAAAAGGCAACTGCATTGGCAAAATACTTTGAAAAAGTCCTATCAAATGACGAAGATAAATATATTGAAAGACGCAATGACTTAAATATAGACATTACAACCAAAATTAAGAAAACAAACACAACAGAAATAATTAATTGCATTAAAAAACGAATAAACCACAAAAAAGCACCAGGATACGGTATATTGACAGGAAAAGCTCTCGCTGAGCTACCTACCTAGGTTATAACTACTGAAGGAATGTTATCAACTCAATGTTCCGACTACAATTTTGTCCCAAAGTATGGAAAGTTGCTGAAATTGTTGCACTTCCGAAGCAGGGAAAAGATGCTACAACTGCTTCGTCGTATAGACCAATTAGCCTACTTCCCATAATCTCTAAAGTTGCTGAATAACTATTACATGATAGACTTAGCCAGATACTTGACAATAAAAACATTATACCAAATCCTCAATTCGGCTTCAGAAGACGATATTCGACAGATACACCGTATAACAAACAAAATTGAAACAGATATAGAATATAAGCGGTATTGCGTTGCTGTATTCTTAGACGTTGCAAAAGCATTTGACAAAGTATGGCATAAAGGACTGCTGCATAAACTGAAGACGATGCTGCCACTTGACTACTATTTGATTGTTGAAAGTTATCTTAGTGATCGTTACTTTTACGTCAAATATAGTGAAGAGTGTTGGTCTATTCATCTTACAACAGCTGGAGTTCCTCAAGGAAGTGTTTTAGGACCACTGCTATATGTCATATTTACCTCAGATATACCACTTCCAAAAGAACTGAATACCACAATTGCTACCTTCGCTGACGACACAATCCTCTTTGCATCTGACACAAATCTAAATACTGCGACTGCAAATCTGCAGATATACACAGAAAATGTTAAGGAATGGTTTGATAAATGGTGCTTGAAAATTAATGAAGATAAGACTGAACAAATAATTTTTACAACTAAAACAAAATTGAACCCAATACCTATTAAAATAAACAATAAAGATATAAAAATAGGATCTACTACTAAAAACCTTGGTATGCACATGGACTCAAAGCTAAATTGGCACTTCCACATCAAACAAAAAACGAAACAAATAAAAGAAAAATTTATGCAACTATATTGGTTAAAGGGTAGGCAATCTAAACTCACAATTAACAACAAGTTGCTGCTATACAAGTGTACTATAAAGTCAATTTTGACGTACGGACTCCAAGTATGGGGAACGGCAAAGCGGTCACACATACAAAAAATTCAAAGACAGCAATCTAGAATATTAAGAGTTATCATAAAGTCTGGTTGGTACACAACAAATGAAGATATACACCGCAAACTAAATATGACAAGAATTGACGAAGAAATAAAAAAGATATCCACAAAACACTACACATCGATATGCATGCGCATAATATCGAAGAAATAAACGAGTTGCTACATCTAGAATAAACCACCCCGCCGTTTAAAGAGAACTCGGCCAAAGGACCTAATGAACTAGGAAATCCAGCCTACCCATATTAGTAGTAATAATATAAATGTAAATGTAAATAATTATCATAAACATAATTTTGATCATAAACTGTTATAATATAATTATAGTGAATTATTATAATTAATGTAAATAGTTTTTGTTGTATCACTTCTTGGCACTGGCCAAAATGTGTTTTTAATATTAATTTCCACGCAAATTGTCAAATCATGTACTAGGTGTCAATATAATGGGGACAGTTGTATGAAATAAAGGGAAATAAAAATAAAAATAAAAAGAAAAAAAGCATGTGAAGAAATAAAATTCACGATTTTTTACCTTGTCAAAACCCTTTCTTGACGAACTGTATATGTATATGAATATACATATATATATATATATATATATATATATATATATATATATAAATATATATATATATATATATATATATATATATATATATATATATATATATATATATATATATATATATATATATATATATATATATATATATACGAGTATATATATATATATATCTATATATATAAAAAAATGTTGTCAAATCTGTTTGTGACGAGTGTTTGAGAGTTCGGCTGGGTAAATTGGGTTCGGCCGATACCATTTTGTAGGGTACGTTCTCTAGATGGTTTTAAAAAAATGGTTGAAAATGTTTTGATTTGGTCGAGTTATATGTGTTTGAGTGAAGGGTTTTGGACCTATTGGAAATTTTTTTTTTTGCAAATTTGATTTTAATTGATATGAAAAGTAAATGTATGAATTTTATGCAGTTCAAATTGTGTACATACGCGCTATATTTGTTGGAAATAGCAATCAAAATAGCACGCAACCAATAACAAAGGGAAAAAATGGTCATACGACAAATGAACGAAATTTAATTGAATTTTCAAATAAAAAAAAATATTTAAATTGGTTTTCAATAAATATTCGTTTGGTTTTGTTTGTTTCATTTTGCTTTGAAGTTGTTGAATTGTGTATCAGTTTTGAGAGTGTAAACATACATCGATATCAAGTCAGCTGTTTATATTTTGTGAGAGTTAGAGTAAATGGAACGTGGAAAGTGATTTGACAATAGTCTGATTGGAACACATTGGAATTACAGTTCATTTGGTATCAACCTGTTGTTTGTTTACAAAAGTGGATATATTATTCGAGTGGAATCTCAACTGGTGGATGGAGTTTGTTACATTTTGAGAATTTTATTGGATTTTTGGATGTTTAATCACAACAATTGCTGCTTGATTTTTGCTATTAATAGGTGTGAACATTTTAAGCATTCAAATTGGATTTTTGGCCGTTTAGGCACAACAATAGTTGCTGCGGTACGTGTGTGTGAATGTATGTAGGAAATTTATCAACGTTTTGATTTCGAGTGAATTTAAAATTTCAATTGATTTAAGAGTGTGTTGTATTTTATTTTAGCAATTTATTACATTTTTGGCATTTACCATTCTGAGCATTTTATTGGATTTTTTGTGTGTGAATCACAACGTTTGCTGTGTTCAGAGCTGTATATATTTTTAAAATTGGTAATTCTTTGATTGAATCATGTCCTATAACAAACGATTAGTTGTGGAAAAAATTAATGAAAAGTTAATTTTTTAGTTTGGATTTGTTTAGATATATTACAATTTAATCTGTGAACTATTGAAATGACCCGTCGTCGTAGCCAACTTGGGCGTCGTACAGCTACTGCTAGGTCATCTGTGGCGAGTAGAGCTGCGCAAAGCGATGCACAGCGTGCTAATGTAAATGCAGCTGTAAGAGCTGGAATGAGACGTTTGAGAGCATCGAGAAACCCAAGAATTGTTTTGGAACGTGCAGCATTTGCTTATGATGCTTATTTAAATTATGCGTCTCTTGATGTCGTTTCAATTGGAACAATGTCTGTTGTGTGTGTTTATTGCAAGGCTTTCAAATTTAAACATGAAAATCCTGGATTATGTTGTGCAAGTGGCCAAGTGAAGTTACCTCAATTGAATCCACCACCAGAGCCTTTGCGTTCAATGATTATTGGCACTTCTCCGAGTTCAAAGCATTTTTTAACAAACATACAAACGTACAATTCGTGTTTTCAAATGACGTCGTTTGGTGCCACTAAAATTATTAGAGATAATTTCATGCCGACATTTAAGGTAATTACGGTGAATGACATATATCATGTTTGTTTTGATAATAACAATATGTACGGTTGCAAAAATTTTGGTATTCAACAGATTCAAGGCCAAGTTTACCATCGACTTGGTTCTTTGTTACCACTCCCAGATCAAAGCTATCAATTTTTACAAATATACTTTGTGGGTAACTCGACTGTTGAAACCAATCGTCGTTGTGACATTTCATCAATTTTGAGGAATGATGTTGTTGAACAGTTGCAGAATATGTTGCATTATGAAAATGAGTTATTTCGATTATTTCAAACAGCATTTGATCAAATGCCATCTGACGAGTATGCAATTGTTATTCGTGCTGATAAAACGCCACCTGGTGAACATGCTAGAAGGTTTAATGCACCAACGATGGATGAAGTGGCTATTGTAATTATTGGAGATGAATTTAATTCGAGAGATATTGTATTACGTCGTCGCAATATGCAGCTTCAACGAGTATCAGAAACTCATCGGTGTTATGACGGTTTGCAGTATCCGTTGTTATTTAGCCGCGGAGAAGATGGTTATCATTTCAATATTAAGATGATAAATCCCTCTTCCGGTTAGTGTGTTCGATTTTTTTTTAATTATTTGTGAAAACTTCTAACTGAATTTAATTTGATTTTAGGTGTTGAAACGAGAAAAAAAGTAAGCGCAATGAATTTTTATTCATATCGTTTCATGGTTTGGCAGGGTGAAGTGAATTATTTGTTATATTGCCGTCGACTTCTTCACCAATTTGTCGTTGACATGTATGCAAAAATCGAGACTGAGAGATTGAATTTCATTAGATTTAATCAGAGGAAATTGCGCTCAGAGGAGTACATTCACTTGCGGGATGCTATAAACAATGATGGAATCGTTGATAATCTTGGCAAAATGATCATATTACCATCGTCATATCAAGGTAGCCCGAGACACATGCACGAATATGCGCAAGACGCAATGAGTTACGTTCGTCATTACGGTCGTCCCGATCTTTTCATCACGTTTACCTGTAACCCTCAATGGGATGAGTTGAAAGACCTTCTTTTTGATGGGCAAAAAACAATGGATCGGCATGATATTACTGCCCGTGTATTCAATCAAAAGTTGAAGGCATTGATGATTTTAATTGTGAAAAGTCGGGTGTTTGGTGAGGTGAAATGTTGGATGTATTCCATTGAATGGCAAAAGCGTGGTTTGCCTCACGCTCATGTTTTGACTTGGCTGGTGAATAAGATCACTCCGGACGAAGTGGATCATGTTATTTCAGCCGAAATACCAGATTGTGCAAGTGATCCGGAATTATATGCAGTTGCTACTCAAAACATGATTCATGGACCATGTGGAGAATACAACGTTAATTCACCATGTATGGCTGAAGGCAAATGTACGAAGCGATATCCAAGAGCTTTGGTATCGGATACAGTAACTGGTGAAGATGGTTATCCTTTGTATCGTCGTAGATCCACTGAGGATCATGGTAGATCTTTGATTATCAAAGTACGGAATCAAGACGTTGAAGTTGATAACAGATGGATTGTGCCATATTCACCACTGTTGTCGAAAGTTTTCAAAGCACATATAAACGTCGAGTATTGCAATTCTGTTAAGTCAATTAAGTACATTTGCAAATATGTCAACAAAGGAAGCGATATGGCAGTTTTCGGAGTGTCAGATCCAAACAGAAACGACGAAGTAACACAGTTTCAAATGGGGCGTTATATTAGCAGCAATGAAGCCATTTGGCGTATATTTGCATTTCATATTCATGAGAGGTATCCAACAGTCGTTCACCTTGCGGTACACTTAGAAAATGGCCAACGTGTTTATTTTACAGCTGCAAATGCTGCTGAAAGAGCTGCATCACCTACAGATACAACATTGACAGCTTTTTTCAAGTTGTGTGCAGTTGATGATTTTGCCAAAACGTTGTTGTATGCTGAGGTTCCAACATATTTTACTTGGGATGCAACGAAGAAAGAATTTCAACGACGAAAACAAGGAAATCGTGTGGCAGGTCATATGAATTTGTATTCGAGTGATGCTTTGGGACGAATATACACTGTTCATCCGAATAATGCTGAGTGCTTTTATTTGCGTTTGTTGTTAGTTAATGTTCGTGGGCCAACATCGTTTGGTGATTTGAGAACTGTCGATAGTGAATTATGTGTGACGTACAGAGAAGCATGTCAGAAATTGAATTTGTTGGAAAATGATGCACATTGGGATCACACTTTAGCTGATGCATCTGTTGTTGCTCATCCGCATCAAATTCGGAATTTATTTGCAATAATTTTGTCTACGTGTTTTCCATCAAATCCGTTGGAGTTATGGACAAAGTATCAAGATTTTTTGTCGGAAGATATTTTGAATCGAATGCGCCGAATTAATCATAATCCAGTGATGGATTTTACTCCAGAAATTTACAATGAAGCATTACTTATGATTGAGGATTTATGTTTGGCAATTGGAAATAAGGCTTTAGTTCAATTGGGAATGCCATCACCTAATCGTCCAATGCATGCTTTATTCGAGCAGGAGTTACAACGTGAGTTGCAGTACGATTGTGTTTTGTTGAATGCATACGTTGTAGATAATCGTCCGAAATTAAATTTGGAACAAAAAGTGGCGTATGATTCGATTATGCAAGTTGTCAATAGCGGAGTCGGTGGATTTTATTTTTTGGATGCACCTGGTGGTACCGGAAAAACATTTTTGATTTCTTTGATTTTGGCAACCATACGTTCTGAGAATAAAATTGCATTGGCATTGGCTTCTTCTGGCATAGCTGCAACTTTGTTGGACGGTGGACGGACAGCACATTCTGCTTTGAAATTGCCTTTGAATATTCAAGTTATTGAACATCCGACGTGTAATATATCGAAAACATCTGGAACAGCTAAACTTTTGCAGGCATGTGATATTGTTGTGTGGGATGAGTGCACTATGGCGCATAAGAAATCAGTTGAAGCATTTGACAGAACAATGAGAGATATTCGTGGATGTACTGATTTATTTGGTGGTGCATTGGTGTTGCTGGCTGGTGATTTCAGGCAAACACTACCTGTCATTCCCAAATCAACTGCAGCTGACGAAATTAATGCATGTTTAAAATCATCCTGTTTATGGCGTTATATCAAAAGATTGAAATTAACAACTAATGTCCGTGTGGAATTGCAAAACGATCCATCTGCTGCTAAGTTTTCAGCGCAATTGCTAAAAATTGGTAATGGTTTAATGCCTGTTGATGAATCAGGATTGATTACTTTGCCAACTGATTTTTGTCATTTTATGCAATCAGCTGAAGAATTGATTGAAAGTGTTTTTCCGGACATTGCACAACACTATAAGAATCATGCTTGGTTGAGTGAAAGAGCCATTTTAGCAGCGAAAAATAAGGATGTTCATTCTTTGAATTTTGAGATACAATCTAAAATTCCTGGTGATTTGATTTCATACAAATCTGTTGATACCGTTACGAATGATGAAGATGTGGTTAATTATCCAACTGAATTTCTGAATTCATTAGATCTACCAGGATTACCTCCGCATAATCTTCAGTTAAAAGTTGGTGTCACTGTAATTATGCTTCGAAATATTAATCAACCGAAATTGTGCAACGGAACGAGATTAGCTATCAAAAAATTAATGAACAATTTGGTTGAAGCTACAATTCTGACTGGAAAATTTAAAGGTGAAGACGTATTAATTCCGCGCATTCCAATGATACCGTCTGATATGCCGTTTGAATTTAAACGACTGCAATTTCCAATTCGTCTCGCGTTTGCAGTCACCATAAACAAGGCTCAAGGCCAATCGTTAGGAGTTTGCGGTGTGAATTTGGAGTATCCAGTGTTTTCACACGGACAATTGTATGTTGCCTGTTCACGTGTCGGCAAACCGTCAGTCTTATATATTTATACGGAAAATAAGAAGACGAAAAATGTTGTATATCAAAGAGTATTGCAATAAAAAAAATTCAATTCAAAGTGTGCAGAGGGGTACGCTAGTATATATATATATATATATATATATATATATATATATATATATATATATATATATATATATATACATATATATATATATATATATATATATATATATATATATATATATATATATATATATATATATATATATATATATATATATATATATATATATATATATATATATATATATATATATATATATATATATATATATATATATATATTTATATATATATATATATATATATATATATATATATATATATATATATATATTAGACCGGTCCTCATTTATATGGACAAATTTATTTTCTCGAATATATGTTACGGCAAACGCTAAAAATATTCGATTTAGTCTCAAAAAGCATAAACAAAAATTTGACAACGATTGGATAATTTTTAGCCGTGCCCCAAGCCACTTTTTGTTTTTATTATGAAAAATAAAGCAAAAAATATATATATTTTTTTTATTTTATTTACATTTATTTGAAAATTAAGAATAAACTGAAATATTTTTATTAATTACATACTCATATTAACATTAATATTATTTTAATTTAATAGTGAAGTCTTTTTAAATGTGGGATAATTCATGTTATATTCTTTAACCACTTGAAAAAGGAATTGTTTCTCCTCTTCATTGTGGGTTAATTTATTATTATAATCTGTAATGAATTTGGCGCCTCTTTCAGCTGCATCATTCACTACAGATAAGTTTTTACCAATTTGTGATCCCTGAGCGTAGTCAAATCTTTCATTCCAATCCGACGGATCGACTTGCAAAAACTCTTTTGAAATTTCTAAGCGATCAAAGAACGCGTGTGTATTGGAATTTACAAAATCGCTTAAACCTTTTTGTGCAAATGTGTCGATATTTGTTGGATTAGTTATTATTCGCTTGCATTTTTCTGTATTTGCTTTAACATTAATTGCCTGAACCATTTTGTTTTTTAATTGCAACACTTACATTATTGCTTATTTTTTGTAGCAAAGCAAGAGCTATATCCCTTTCAGGATAAGCTATAATATTTTTAATTAAATTTAGGTCTTGATTTGGTGCTTCAATTGCTTTAGTGCATCCAAACCAGGCTTTTACATAAATACGAACTATAAACAGACAGACACTACGTATACCGTTGAGCTCTTGTTTGGTCATATTGAAGTCATTACGAAACAAATACATTTTAAGTGCATAAATAGATTTTGACATCCATCGAGCATGAGAAGTTGCACCAGGTATACGAAAGGTGTTAAAATTCGGCACCGTACCACCAAGAAAACTGACAACTAATTGTAATAATTCTTTGTAGTTGCGTCTGCTATGAGCTTGTTTTAAGTTTTCTAGACAGTAATTTAAAATTGTTCCACGTTCTTCAGCAGTCAATACTGTAATAATGTGTTTATCTTCTAAACAACTCTTATAATTTAATTTGTCAATATTAATCCAGTATTTGCTAAAGCGATTAAAAACTAGCACTTCTGGACCGGCTGTAGTAGCCACTCTAATTTCAAACACTTTACGGATCAACAACTCGTAAATATGGTGTCGGCAGGGAAAATATAATAAATTGCGACCTAGTTTTCCTTCACGCAGAGCAGCAGCACCGTTTTGTACTCCTGTATTATGAGCAGTTGTGTCGAAGCAGATAATTTCAACTAGATCAAGCATTTCATATTCTTTTATTGAATTAAACACGGCATCTGATATTTCTTTTCCACTCGAAGATTTTAACTTTGGAATGGCAAGTAGTTTATCGATACCTTGAGATGAGACTATGATTGGCAAGCGATCAACTTTTTCCCTGCCACTAATTTCTGGTAACATTGTACCATCCCAATGCAAAACAAAACTACGTGGAATCTGGAAATAAAAACTCAAGTTTCTTAATTTATACTCTAAACATAAAAAAGAAGCATAGGGAAAAACACAAACACATTACAGTACTTACATCAAACTTTGCTGCAATGTTTTGTGCTGTTGTTGCACGATGTTTTTGACGCATTCGACGAATTGATGAACGATTTAGTATAAGGTCTTCGATATCATAGCCCAACGCGTCAGCAGTTGCACTTAAGATATGAACTGCAGCACCATCAGTGATTTTCCACTTATCCAAAGTTGAAAGCAGTCTTGGTGTAAAAAAATTTGTTTTACCTCTGGATATACCTGATATACCTGGATATGCATTTCCTGCTGATGTTGATGCTACAACTTCAATATCGTTTTTGTCGTCAATGTCAATCATACCTGTTTTACAACAATAATTCTGATTTGCTTAAAATAAAAAATTCACCACCTTCCACGATAGTCAGGTCCTGCAAATCCAGGCTAAATTGTGTTGGAAAACATAATAGTCTAACGTTGACTTGGGTCCCGGGACACGCTGGCATTGCGGGTAACGAGACCTCTGACTCCTTGGCCAGGATGGGCTCCGAGGCTGTTTTTATTGGCCCTGAGCCTGTTCTGCCACTCCCTTCCGCTGCCATCAAAGCCACTGCAAACAAGTGGGTTGTTTCGACCCACAAGCGAGCATGGCGGGCTGAGAGAGGCTGCGTATGGACGAAACTTATGCTACCTGCTATCTCTGACCGATGGTCACGGTTCCTTCTACCTTTAGGTAGGAGGGACTGCAGGCTGTTGGTTGGCGTGATCACAGGGCACTTTCTATGGGCTAGGCACATGGAAAGGATTGGCATATCAGACAGTGCGCTGTGCCCAGCCTGTGGAGAGGAAGACGAGACGGCGGACCATTTTCTTTCCGTCTGCCCTGCCTTTGCTCGAATCAGGTTTGGGATTTTTGGCACTGATGTGCTGAGGAGTAACCAACTTGGCTCCTTGGCACCACAGGATCTACTTCTACTTCTTCGGAGGTCGGGTAGATTTAAAACCGAGTAAGAGGGAACCTTAAGTGCAGTACAATGGATATATACTCTGTCTGAGTGCTGCGCTTAATAGATTGTTCCGACAAAAAAAAAATAAAAAAATACCTTCTTCTTCATACTTTGAATGAATAATGACGTCATCCATATACATCTGCATGATGTTTTCACGAAGTAATTTCCAAAAAACATGATTTATAAAGCGGAAGAATATAGCTGGAGAATTACAGAAACCAAAGGGTGCTCTGTTAAATTCAAAAACTCCGTCTCTGATAATGAACGCTGTATATTTTTTGGAGTCTTCGCTTATAGGGACGTGGAAGAATGCGTTTTCGAGGTCCAATGTGGTAAATATTCTTGCGCTCTCCAATGATTCAACCACTTCCTCCATCAATGGCACTTGAAATACGACCTTCTGAACCTGTTTGTTAAGATCGCGATAATCGACACAGACGCTTCCATCTTTTTTTTTCGCGACAACTACCCGACTGCAAAATTCTGAGTTTATTATTCCATTTTTTAGCCAATTTACCGCCAACCTGGTCACTTACCGCCTTCTGCTCCGGTAACGGCAATCTTATCGGTATATGTCTTATAACTCGTTCATCGATTAATATAATTTTCATGTGAAGCCCGATTCGCATCTTTGTTAGGTTTGTATGGTTCGACAATTTCTTCTATTTGTTTCTGATGTTTTATTGGCGCTTCAAATTTATCTTTGTTGATCATAATATTCATTATTGAATGTTCATAGCTGTCATCGAGAAAACTTTTGAACGTATACCCCTTTTCACTATAATCATAACGGCATTTGCCTATGTAATCGAAGCCTAAGATGACTTCATATTTCGACACATTGTTCGGAACAACAACAAAATTGTGCATACACTTCAAATTGTTGACAGTAATTTCAGCTTCAAAAATGCCGATTGCTTTTACCTTAACATTTCCTATTCCTGTCACACCGTGTTCGTATGCCCTTAATTCCGTTTATGCTTTTCGCAGTTTTTTCATTCATAACCGATATTTCTGCGCCGCTGTCAACTAAACCAAATAAATTTTCATCGTTTATTTTGATCTGCTTTAACATTTTTCCGCGACCTTCGTGTACATTGACGATATTGACTTCGTTTGCTTTATTTTCTTTTATTTCAGTGGATTTGCTATTCTGAGGGCAGTTTTTCGAAATGTGGTTTGATCCGTTACAGCGAAAACATTTTGTTGGTGCTTTACACTCGCTCTTTTCATGTTTCGTAGAGCCGCATTTAAGGCAATGAGCACGCTTTGTGCTTTTGTTGTTATTTTCATGTTCCTTTTTAACGTGTTGTTCTCTTTGTTTCGTTTTATTTTCCGCCATCGACTCGTAAATTTCTAATTGTTTCCTAAGTTCTGTAAAGTTTTCCGCGGTGTAAAAGAAAAATTTGTTTTCTGTTCTTTTATTTATTCCATCTAATATTTAGCGTATTACCGATTTTTCGTCCAATTTCCCGTACGCACCTAGCCGTCGCATATGCAATATATACTCATGCATACTTTCTTCGTTTTGCTTTTTCCTCTCTTGCATTAGTATATATTAGACCGGTCCTTATTTCTTTTTTTTCGAATTCGTATGACGGCAAGCGCTAAAACCATTTTATTTATTATAAATACACAAAAAAAATTTGAGCTTGATTGGACAATTTTCAGCCGTGCCACCGCTAACAATTGTTTGTCATTCGTGACTATTGTTCTCTCAAATGAGAAAAAGCACAGTGTTGTACTTCAATAGTAGTTAAAGATAAATGGCAGTCTCTCTCAATATTTCCCCTCTCGCTCTCTCAGATAATTTAGTTTGTTATTTTACTTTGTTAACTTCACGCCGATAAAAACATCTGTTTGCTCATTTTGTATTGCAACTTTCACATGTGGAGATCGACAAATTTAGTGAAATCGTGAAGTTCAAACAAAAAAATTTAAAAGAATATTGTCCAAAAGATTACCTTTAAAAAATTGAACAAATAAATTTTAAAATTAAAAATCCAAAACGATGACAACCAAAGGACTTCGATCGGATGATGACATTATGTTAATTGGCGTAATTGACCACCAAATTACTGGAGCTAAATTACCAGCAAGAAAACAAGTGGTACAAGTTTTATTTTATAATTTAAGAATAGTTGGTTTAAATTTAAGAGAAAGTTCTAGATTAGTTGTTGCTGAGGTTAGCACGTTTTGGCAAAAAGCACGAATTCCAACACACCATGAAAAACACTGCATTGAGAAGCTGGAAAAATTATACTACGAGTGGTGAGATATTACAAAACATCATGGTCGAAAAACAGAATGTCAAAAGTGGAAAGAAACTGAATTTCAAGATAAATTACATGATTTATTCGATATCGCACACGCAAACGCGTTAGAATTAATTAAAATACAAGAAGACAAAGAGTTCTTAAAAAACCAAAGAGAAAAATGAAGACCAGGTTGTATGCTAGGAACGGATAGAATTGTCATGCAGAAAGAAAAGCGAAAGGCAGTCCAGAAAGAACAAGAAAACCAGCGTCGAATAAAAGAGGATGAACGAAAAGAGTTATATGAACAACAGACTCAAAGAGGTATACAATTAAGAATTTTTTATTTTAAGCAAATCAGAATTATTGTTGTAAAACAGGTATGATTGACATTGACGACAAAAACGATATTGAAGTTGTAGCATCAACATCAGCAGGAAATGCATATCCAGGTATATCAGGTATATCCAGAGGTAAAACAAATTTTTTTACACCAAGACTGCTTTCAACTTTGGATAAGTGGAAAATCACTGATGGTGCTGCAGTTCATATCTTAAGTGCAACTGCTGACGCGTTGGGCTATGATATCGAAGACCTTATACTAAATCGTTCATCAATTCGTCGAATGCGTCAAAAACATCGTGCAACAACAGCACAAAACATTGCAGCAAAGTTTGATGTAAGTACTGTAATGTGTTTGTGTTTTTCCCTATGCTTCTTTTTTTATGTTTTGAGTATAAATTAAGAAACTTGAGTTTTTATTTCCAGATTCCACGTAGTTTTGTTTTGCATTGGGATGGTACAATGTTACCAGAAATTAGTGGCAGGGAAAAAGTTGATCGCTTGCCAATCATAGTCTCATCTCAAGGTATCGATAAACTACTTGCCATTCCAAAGTTAAAATCTTCGAGTGGAAAAGAAATATCAGATGCCGTGTTTAATTCAATAAAAGAATATGAAATGCTTGATCTAGTTGAAATTATCTGCTTCGACACAACTGCTCATAATACAGGAGTACAAAACGGTGCTGCTGCTCTGCGTGAAGGAAAACTAGGTCGCAATTTATTATATTTTCCCTGCCGACACCATATTTTCGAGTTGTTGATCCGTAAAGTGTTTGAAATTAGAGTGGCTACTACAGCCGGTCCAGAAGTGCTAGTTTTTAATCGCTTTAGCAAATACTGGATTAATATTGACAAATTATATTATAAGAGTTGTTTAGAAGATAAACACATTATTACAGTATTGACTGCTGAAGAACGTGGAACAATTTTAAATTACTGTCTAGAAAACTTAAAACAAGCTCATAGCAGACGCAACTACAAAGAATTATTACAATTAGTTGTCAGTTTTCTTGGTGGTACGGTGCCGAATTTTAACACCTTTCGTATACCTGGTGCAACTTCTCATGCTCGATGGATGTCAAAATCTATTTATGCACTTAAAATGTATTTGTTTCGTAATGACTTCAATATGACCAAACAAGAGCTCAACGGTATACGTAGTGTCTGTCTGTTTATAGTTCGTATTTATGTAAAAGCCTGGTTTGGATGCACTAAAGCAATTGAAGCACCAAATCAAGACCTAAATTTAATTAAAAATATTATAGCTTATCCTGAAAGGGATATAGCTCTTGCTTTGCTACAAAAAATAAGCAATAATGTAAGTGTTGCAATTAAAAAACAAAATGGTTCAGGCAATTAATGTTAAAGCAAATACAGAAAAATGCAAGCGAATAATAACTAATCCAACAAATATCGACACATTTGCACAAAAAGGTTTAAGCAATTTTGTAAATTCCAATACACACGCGTTCTTTGATCGCTTAGAAATTTCAAAAGAGTTTTTGCAAGTCGATCCGTCGGATTGGAATGAAAGATTTGACTACGCTCAGGGATCACAAATTGGTAAAAACTTATCTGTAGTGAATGATGCAGCTGAAAGAGGCGCCAAATTCATTACAGATTATAATAATAAATTAACCCACAATGAAGAGGAGAAACAATTCCTTTTTCAAGTGGTTAAAGAATATAACATGAATTATCCCACATTTAAAAAAACCTCACTATTAAATTAAAATAATATTAATGTTAATATGAGTATGTAATTAATAAAAATATTTCAGTTTATTCTTAATTTTCAAATAAATGTAAATAAAATAAAAAAATATATATATAGCAAGAGCTATATCCCTTTCAGGATAAGCTATAATATTTTTAATTAAATTTAGGTCTTGATTTGGTGCTTCAATTGCTTTAGTGCATCCAAACCAGGCTTTTACATAAATACGAACTATAAACAGACAGACACTACGTATACCGTTGAGCTCTTGTTTGGTCATATTGAAGTCATTACGAAACAAATACATTTTAAGTGCATAAATAGATTTTGACATCCATCGAGCATGAGAAGTTGCACCAGGTATACGAAAGGTGTTAAAATTCGGCACCGTACCACCAAGAAAACTGACAACTAATTGTAATAATTCTTTGTAGTTGCGTCTGCTATGAGCTTGTTTTAAGTTTTCTAGACAGTAATTTAAAATTGTTCCACGTTCTTCAGCAGTCAATACTGTAATAATGTGTTTATCTTCTAAACAACTCTTATAATATAATTTGTCAATATTAATCCAGTATTTGCTAAAGCGATTAAAAACTAGCACTTCTGGACCGGCTGTAGTAGCCACTCTAATTTCAAACACTTTACGGATCAACAACTCGTAAATATGGTGTCGGCAGGGAAAATATAATAAATTGCGACCTAGTTTTCCTTCACGCAGAGCAGCAGCACCGTTTTGTACTCCTGTATTATGAGCAGTTGTGTCGAAGCAGATAATTTCAACTAGATCAAGCATTTCATATTCTTTTATTGAATTAAACACGGCATCTGATATTTCTTTTCCACTCGAAGATTTTAACTTTGGAATGGCAAGTAGTTTATCGATACCTTGAGATGAGACTATGATTGGCAAGCGATCAACTTTTTCCCTGCCACTAATTTCTGGTAACATTGTACCATCCCAATGCAAAACAAAACTACGTGGAATCTGGAAATAAAAACTCAAGTTTCTTAATTTATACTCAAAACATAAAAAAAGAAGCATAGGGAAAAACACAAACACATTACAGTACTTACATCAAACTTTGCTGCAATGTTTTGTGCTGTTGTTGCACGATGTTTTTGACGCATTCGACGAATTGATGAACGATTTAGTATAAGGTCTTCGATATCATAGCCCAACGCGTCAGCAGTTGCACTTAAGATATGAACTGCAGCACCATCAGTGATTTTCCACTTATCCAAAGTTGAAAGCAGTCTTGGTGTAAAAAAATTTGTTTTACCTCTGGATATACCTGATATACCTGGATATGCATTTCCTGCTGATGTTGATGCTACAACTTCAATATCGTTTTTGTCGTCAATGTCAATCATACCTGTTTTACAACAATAATTCTGATTTGCTTAAAATAAAAAATTCTTAATTGTATACCTCTTTGAGTCTGTTGTTCATATAACTATTTTCGTTCATCCTCTTTTATTCGACGCTGGTTTTCTTGTTCTTTCTGGACTGCCTTTCGCTTTTCTTTCTGCATGACAATTCTATCCGTTCCTAGCATACAACCTGGTCTTCATTTTTCTCTTTGGTTTTTTAAGAACTCTTTGTCTTCTTGTATTTTAATTAATTCTAACGCGTTTGCGTGTGCGATATCGAATAAATCATGTAATTTATCTTGAAATTCAGTTTCTTTCCACTTTTGACATTCTGTTTTTCGACCATGATGTTTTGTAATATCTCTCCACTCGTAGTATAATTTTTCCAGCTTCTCAATGCAGTGTTTTTCATGGTGTGTTGGAATTCGTGCTTTTTGCCAAAACGTGCTAACCTCAGCAACAACTAATCTAGAACTTTCTCTTAAATTTAAACCAACTATTCTTAAATTATAAAATAAAACTTGTACCACTTGTTTTCTTGCTGGTAATTTAGCTCCAGTAATTTGGTGGTCAATTACGCCAATTAACATAATGTCATCATCCGATCGAAGTCCTTTGGTTGTCATCGTTTTGGATTTTTAATTTTAAAATTTATTTGCTCAATTTTTTAAAGGTAATCTTTTGGACAATATTCTTTTAAATTTTTTTGTTTGAACTTCACGATTTCACTAAATTTGTCGATCTCCACATGTGAAAGTTGCAATACAAAATGAGCAAACAGATGTTTTTATCGGCGTGAAGTTAACAAAGTAAAATAACAAACTAAATTATCTGAGAGAGCGAGAGGGGAAATATTGAGAGAGACTGCCATTTATCTTTAACTACTATTGAAGTACAACACTGTGCTTTTTCTCATTTGAGAGAACAATAGTCACGAATGACAAACAATTGTTAGCGGTGGCACGGCTGAAAATTGTCCAATCAAGCTCAAATTTTTTTTGTGTATTTATAATAAATAAAATGGTTTTAGCGCTTGCCGTCATACGAATTCGAAAAAAAAGAAATAAGGACCGGTCTAATATATACTAATGCAAGAGAGGAAAAAGCAAAACGAAGAAAGTATGCATGAGTATATATTGCATATGCGACGGCTAGGTGCGTACGGGAAATTGGACGAAAAATCGGTAATACGCTAAATATTAGATGGAATAAATAAAAGAACAGAAAACAAATTTTTCTTTTACACCGCGGAAAACTTTACAGAACTTAGGAAACAATTAGAAATTTACGAGTCGATGGCGGAAAATAAAACGAAACAAAGAGAACAACACGTTAAAAAGGAACATGAAAATAACAACAAAAGCACAAAGCGTGCTCATTGCCTTAAATGCGGCTCTACGAAACATGAAAAGAGCGAGTGTAAAGCACCAACAAAATGTTTTCGCTGTAACGGATCAAACCACATTTCGAAAAACTGCCCTCAGAATAGCAAATCCACTGAAATAAAAGAAAATAAAGCAAACGAAGTCAATATCGTCAATGTACACGAAGGTCGCGGAAAAATGTTAAAGCAGATCAAAATAAACGATGAAAATTTATTTGGTTTAGTTGACAGCGGCGCAGAAATATCGGTTATGAATGAAAAAACTGCGAAAAGCATAAACGGAATTAAGGGCATACGAACACGGTGTGACAGGAATAGGAAATGTTAAGGTAAAAGCAATCGGCATTTTTGAAGCTGAAATTACTGTCAACAATTTGAAGTGTATGCACAATTTTGTTGTTGTTCCGAACAATGTGTCGAAATATGAAGTCATCTTAGGCTTCGATTACATAGGCAAATGCCGTTATGATTATAGTGAAAAGGGGTATACGTTCAAAAGTTTTCTCGATGACAGCTATGAACATTCAATAATGAATATTATGATCAACAAAGATAAATTTGAAGCGCCAATAAAACATCAGAAACAAATAGAAGAAATTGTCGAACCATACAAACCTAACAAAGATGCGAATCGGGCTTCACATGAAAATTATATTAATCGATGAACGAGTTATAAGACATATACCGATAAGATTGCCGTTACCGGAGCAGAAGGCGGTAAGTGACCAGGTTGGCGGTAAATTGGCTAAAAAATGGAATAATAAACTCAGAATTTTGCAGTCGGGTAGTTGTCGCGAAAAAAAAAGATGGAAGCGTCTGTGTCGATTATCGCGATCTTAACAAACAGGTTCAGAAGGTCGTATTTCAAGTGCCATTGATGGAGGAAGTGGTTGAATCATTGGAGAGCGCAAGAATATTTACCACATTGGACCTCGAAAACGCATTCTTCCACGTCCCTATAAGCGAAGACTCCAAAAAATATACAGCGTTCATTATCAGAGACGGAGTTTTTGAATTTAACAGAGCACCCTTTGGTTTCTGTAATTCTCCAGCTATATTCTTCCGCTTTATAAATCATGTTTTTTGGAAATTACTTCGTGAAAACATCATGCAGATGTATATGGATGACGTCATTATTCATTCAAAGGATGAAGAAGAAGGTATTTTTTTTATTTTTTTTTGTCGGAACAATCTATTAAGCGCAGCACTCAGACAGAGTATATATCCATTGTACTGCACTTAAGGTTCCCTCTTACTCGGTTTTAAATCTACCCGACCTCCGAAGAAGTAGAAGTAGATCCTGTGGTGCCAAGGAGCCAAGTTGGTTACTCCTCAGCACATCAGTGCCAAAAATCCCAAACCTGATTCGAGCAAAGGCAGGGCAGACGGAAAGAAAATGGTCCGCCGTCTCGTCTTCCTCTCCACAGGCTGGGCACAGCGCACTGTCTGATATGCCAATCCTTTCCATGTGCCTAGCCCATAGAAAGTGCCCTGTGATCACGCCAACCAACAGCCTGCAGTCCCTCCTACCTAAAGGTAGAAGGAACCGTGACCATCGGTCAGAGATAGCAGGTAGCATAAGTTTCGTCCATACGCAGCCTCTCTCAGCCCGCCATGCTCGCTTGTGGGTCGAAACAACCCACTTGTTTGCAGTGGCTTTGATGGCAGCGGAAGGGAGTGGCAGAACAGGCTCAGGGCCAATAAAAACAGCCTCGGAGCCCATCCTGGCCAAGGAGTCAGAGGTCTCGTTACCCGCAATGCCAGCGTGTCCCGGGACCCAAGTCAACGTTAGACTATTATGTTTTCCAACACAATTTAGCCTGGATTTGCAGGACCTGACTATCGTGGAAGTGGTGGTCGGACTATCCAAGGCCATGAGCGCAGCTTGGCTGTCACTGCAGACGCAAATAGATTTGCCTTTCCAACTGTTTTCCACAACAAAGTCCATCGCCTCAAGTATCGCATACACCTCCGCCTGAAACACAGACGCATGCAGACCAAGGGCAAAGAACCGACGGGTCCCACAAGATTCCGCGAAGACACCAGAACCTGAACTTTCTTCAGTCCTGGAGCCATCAGTGAAAATACGGCAGCAGTGTTTGCCGGGCTCGTTCTCGGGATCTAACCATAAACGAGCCTCTGGCAGCAACACATTGTACCGCTTTTCTAGTATGACGGTTGACGGCATGGAGTCCGGGGGCATAGACAGGATTGCAGAATCGATGTCAGTGCCTGCGCCGTCGTCCAACATCGAGCACACCCCATACCAGTGGCCACTATGTTTCACTCTGCAGATGGCCTTAACGGCCTCTCCGCGGATGAAGACATCTAGTGGCGGGAGATTCACCAAAGCATCAAGTGCCGGGCCTGGAGTAGTCGGAAATGCTCCGGTACAACATATGGCCACAGCACGTTGTAGTTTTGATAGAGCTTTTTTTGACCCCTACAAGAGAGAGTCTGCTCATCCAAACCATCGATGCATAGGTGATAATAGGTCTTACCATAGCTGTATAGATCCATAGGACCTTACTAGGGGAAAGACCCCATGTCTTACCAAAAACACCCTTACACTGCCAGAAAACTGACAGTGCTTTGGATGTCTTCAGTTCGATATGTGTTTTCCAAAGAAGTTTGTTCATCATCAAGGATGACTCCAAGATATTTGATTTCCTTGGATAGCTGGATAGTGGCTCCTTTTAGTGTAGGCCGATTAAGTCCATCAAGCTTTCTCCTTCTGGTAAAGAGGGCAATACCAGTCTTGACAGGATTAGCCGATAGCCCATTCGCAGTGCACCAAGTGTCAATCATATCCAGAATTCTCTGCACCCTTCTGCAGACAATCATAAGGGATGGACCTGTCACAAGACAGCCAACATCATCCGCATATGCCTGAGCATATACCCCCGAGTCATTAATGGCGTTAAGCAGGGGATCGATTACCATGCACCAGAGCAATGGAGACAGTACACCACCTTGGGGACAGCCTCTATTAACCCCAGACGACACCAGCAAATCTTCCTCCGCCCGCACCGTTATGATTCTCTGGGCCAGCATTGAACGTATCCAATTTACTAGGACCCGGTCTACGCCATGCCGCCTAGCAGAGCCGCACATACTGTCGAAAGTAGCATTGTGAAACGCACCCTCTATGTCCACAAAGATGCCTATTGCGTATTCTTTCCTGTCGATGGCTCGCTCTATCCTTCCAACAAGGTTTTGCAGAGCCGTCAGAGCAGAAGAAGGTATACGCAAGCTACGTGTGGTCTTACAGGTAGCGGCGCCACATGGATAACGAATAAAATGGAAGAAATGTAAGTTTTTACAAACGTAAGTCTTAGGACTTACTACTTAGGACTAAGGATTAAAAATGGCAGTATATCTCCGGATGCTGAAAAATGTTTGGCTATAAAGAATATTCCCGTGCCAAACAACATTAAGAATCTGCAATCACTCCTCGCACTCACAGGATACTTCCGTAAATTTGTAGAAAACTAAGCAATAATAACGAAACCGTTGACAGACCTGCTCAGAAAAAACTCAAAATTCGAAATAGGACAAGCTGAAATAAACGCGATTGAAGAGATACAGAATAAACTCACGAAACAGCCGGTTTTGAGAGTTTTACCCCCGACAGCACCAACAGAATTACATGCTGACGTCTGCAAAGATCGTTTTGGAGCAGTTTTACTCCGGAAGTTCGACGACAAGTTACACCCGATTTATTTTTGGAGTAAGAAGTGTACGCCAGAAGAGAGCAAGCTTCAAAGTTTCATCTGGAAATTAAGGCAGCGTATTTAGCGGTACAAAAACTAAGGTATTATTTGCTCGGAAGGAAATTTAAATTATTAAGTGATTGCCAAGCATTTAAAAGCGCTACAAGTAAAAGCAACTTATCACCAGGAATAACAAGATGGATAATTTATCTACAGGACTTCCAATATACGATTGAACACAGAAAAGGTACCTCTATGAGACATGTGGATGCTGTGAGCAGAGCGCCAGTAAGTATAGCGTTAATTAACGAAGAAATAAGTGCTCGCTTAAAGCAGAAGCGACAGACGAACATTTCGTGGCGATCAGAAAAATTTTGGAGCTCACACAATATGAAGACTACGTGTACTGAAGATATACATCTTGTTCAAAAACGTAAATGGTTTAATGCTTTTGGCAGTACCTCGGTTAATGGAAAACGAAGTCATCAAACACGAACATGAAAAAGGATATTTAGCGGCGGAAAAAAACCATGAACGCTGCGGAATAGAAGTTCTACATACCATACCTGCGAAAAAAAGTGGAAACGGTAATTCAAAATTGCGTAAAATGTATACTGTTTAATAAAAAGCTGGGTAAACAAGAGGGTCATCTGAAAGTTATTGAAAAAGGAGACGCTCCACTATTTACCATACATATCGATCATTTGCGGCCAATGGACTCGACAACGAAGATGTATATATATATTTGCAGCAATTGACGATTTCGCGAAATTTACTTGGCTTTACCCTACAAAAACCACGTCGGCAGAAGAAGCAATCAAAAAACTATCGGATTGGGCTAATGTTTTTGCAACACTACTTCGAATAATCAGCGACAGAGGGCCAGCATTTACGTCTACGGCATTCAAAGATGTGAGGCCGAATCAATTCAGCACGAGGAAACGGCCAAGTTGAACGGCTTAATAGAGTTATAATTAATGTAATCTCGAAATTGTCAGCTGATCGGCCAGAGACTTGGTACAAATATGTCCATAAACATAATTAACAACACAGTAAGCAAATCAACACAATATACGCCATTCGAACTAATGTTTGGAACCAAGATGAGAACAACAGTAGACGTTAATATGAACGAGATGATTGAAGTAGAAACAGCGGCGATTTTTGCAAATGAGCGCGACGAGATCAGAATCAAAGTTAAGGAAGAAATCGCTAAGGCTCAAGCTGAATACAAACTGCACCATGACAAAAATCGAAAGAAAGAGATGACACACAAAAGAGGGGATCTTGTTGCTATAAAGAGGGCTCAATTTGTTTCCGGGAAAAAACTCATCAGCGAATATGAGGTAATAAACTGCAAACGTAAAGGACGATATGAAACATCGCATACGAAGTTGTCGCCGGTCGTTAACAAAAAAATAACGGAATCAATTAACTTTTGATACTTTCTTATAATCTTTTCATTTTTCATTTTATAATTTAATATATAAACCTATAGTTGCAATATAATTGCCTTTATCGGCTCACATATATATATATATGTATATATATATATATATATATATATATATATATATATATATATATATATATATATATATATATTTATATATATATATATATATATATATATATATATATATATATATATATACGAGTATATATAAATATATATATATATATATATATATATATATATATATATATATATATATATATATATATATATATATATACGAGGTGTGACCAAAAAATAACCGTTATTTTCAAATTTCGTGAGTTACGTATGTTCGATGTTCGCATTTTTTTTCTGTTATGTTGGTACACATGTCTGTTATATATGTTTGGATTGTCAGATTGTTTTTGACAGATAAAAAGGTTAGTCGTGTTTTGGTGTTCTCTTCGATTTTGTACTATTCGAAAAAATGGATCAAAGAAACTGTATTCAGTTTTGTGTAAAAAATGAAATTAAATACGCAAGGACATTTGAAATGTTGACTGTGGCCTTTGGCGAGTCTACTATGAGCAGAACACAAGTTCAATTGTGGTATAACCGGTTTAAGGAAGGCCGAGAAGATGTCAATGACGATGCTATATATCGTTCTGGTCGCCCGAGCACGTCAACAACCGATGAAAACATTGACGCAGTGAAGAAAATGATTTTGGATAATCGTCGAATCACTATCAGAGAGGTTGCTGATGATGTTGGCATATCGTTCGGCTCATGCCAAGCAATTTTTACGGATGTTTTAGGCATGAAACGTGCGGCAGCGAAGATTGTTCCAAAATTGCTAAATTTTGAGCAAAAACAACGTCGCATGGACATCGCTCAGGAGCTGTTGAACATCGTCAACGACGATCCAGATTTCCTTAAAAAGATCATAACTGGTGACGAATCGTGGGTGTATGGCTATGACATTGAAACCAAAGCCCAATCATCCCAATGGAAACGTCCAGATAAGCCAAGACAGAAAAAAGCACGTCAAGTTAGTGTTGAGTATAACACTTTACGTTTCTGAGATCATTAAAACCTTTACGCTTATTGGTCCGATCGTCTGTGCGTAAATGTTTTGTTATACTTGTATGCTGCTTTTGTTGTTGCATTTAGAGTGGGAGGTGGTTATCTTTTTAAGCTATGGGATGTTCCATGTTGTATATGAGTTGTGTGTGCGGAAAGTACTTATAGTATTTTCCGTCTTCACACTTCCTCCCTACTTTGTGGACGAAAGAGAATGGAGGCTTCTCCGCGGTATAGTACTACTCGGTACGGAGGTCGTTTAAACCGCAGGCGTTTCCTCTTGGCTTGGCTTTCCTTCAGAGTGGCTATCGTATCTGCAACTAGGGCCGCTGGTAAGCCATCCGCCTTGGGTCCTGCGCTGTGGAAATGGAGGTCTTCCCCGGGTGTGGCATTCAGTGTTGGCGGTGTCCCCCTGTGGTTACGTTTAGTATTCTATCGTATCGCTGAGTCGTCTGTGATTGGTATCCGTTTCTCTGTTGACGTTCTCCATGT
The DNA here is from genome assembly GCA_920105625.2 of Clusia tigrina. Lineage (NCBI taxonomy): Eukaryota > Metazoa > Arthropoda > Insecta > Diptera > Clusiidae > Clusia > Clusia tigrina. The sequence goes on from OV050030.1 coordinate 111,144,518, forward strand.
AGCCCCGTTCCATTGATTGATTTTTTTGCTGTGGTGGCTTTTGGAGTCACGTTTGTCCCTCTTGCCGTCGCTTCTGCTGGTCTTGGTGCACTTGATTGCACCCTGGTTGTTTATTGATCTGTCGTTGTATCTACGTGGTATGTCTCGGCCATTTCTCACTGGTGCTGACCTTGCGGAATGGGTAGTAGGTAAGCTGATTGCTCTGATGGTGGTCGCCTTCCATGTGCGACCTTCTTGCTGTGGGGTGCGCTCGCGTCCTCTTTTCGAGGTCCATGTATTGTTTCTTGGGAGGTCCTTCTCTCTATGCCTTTGTCCGCTTTCGCTCGGCATAGTCCGTGGCAGTTGAATTCGTTTGCGTGAGTCATATTTGTTCCTGGTGGTGTGTGTTTTCGAATGCGTTGCTTTTCTGTGTATTCTTTGCTGTGCATCTGTTTTTTAGAATTTCTGACGTTGTTGTGCTGTAGTGTATCATGAAAGTCATGCATACCATACGTATGCCTGCGATTGTTAAAGAAATAAATGCACCAGAGAAATGTGTAGTGCACGCGCAGCATGATCACACACACACTCACTCCACATGCTCAAACCTTTCCTTTATCCCAAAGCAATGCACTTAAAATAGGTCATGTGCAATTCGAACCTCAAAGGTCTGCCGTAGGCAAGAGATGCACATTCATAATTTATTGCTTTTATTATAATTTATTAATTTATTAATTATAGCAAAATTGAATGGTAGAAATAAGTATATAAGAGCGTAGTTGTAAGAATAAAGATCAGTTCTAAAACATAACACTAACTTGTTTGAACTCGAAGGAGCAGACCTTAGTCGCTTCACTAAAACATTTGGCTGCCTTAAGGCGCCGATATCCAAGTGCGCAAGCTCTCGCGCAATCAAAAGATCAAATGAGCCCATCATCTTCGTAGGGTACTTACTGTTAGGCAAACATACTAAATTACTGACCAATCATATTACATGGCGATCCTGCCACACCGATCCTGATCTTGCTAACCAGACAGATTCCTGATTCTGCCACACCGATCCTGATCTTGCTGACCAGACAGATTCCTGATTTTTCCATACCGATCCTGATTTTCCTGCCATACCGCTGACCAGATAGCTAATTTTACAGGGATGAATGACGCAGAATTCCATGCTCTATTCAACAAAATACACAACAGAGCGGCTAAACATCTGGAAGCTGTAAAATCAAAGGACGCATCCGTCAAGGAAACGCTGTACCCAATGGGAACCGCAGTACCAGCACCACGGCTCCTGAATACTTTCTATAAACAAGCGGCCATCTTAGAAGAGGAATACGTGCCACAACCACAACCAGGGTCAAAAACTAACCATATCCGTTACATCCCATAAGGCTCATCTAAAGGTCCTAAGCCGATTACCATCAATGAATACAGAGACAGGCAAACAAAAAACTCTGAGATAAGACGAGGATTGTGTCAAAGCCAAGAAAATAAGCCACGCAAGAGAAGGAAGAGAGCTGGCAAAAAGGTTCAAAACAGGACACAGCTGAAGAAACTGTATCACGGGTACAATTTGAAACAGACATTTGAAGAAAAAAAACGCTACAAAAAGGTAATAAATAAAATTCGTACAGATGGAAGCCGAGCAAGCGATTCTAAAGCCTCACCAGCCGCTAACTGATGCCGAAAAAATTAAGTTCGTGACATGGTTATGGAAATCTATAGGCATTAATGGAACATCTACAGCTGCAGACTGGGATGATGGTGCAGTAAGAACTTTGGAAACCAGAACTATGATAAGGAAATACTGACCACTCTGATCTACAACCATATATATAAATCATTTAAATATTATATATCATTAAAATATGTTAAAATTATATTACATGTTAAAAACATATAATGTAATATCAGTAACTCTAGATAAATAAAACATTTAATTAATTAATATATGTTACAACTAATATAAGTAAATCATTTAGTTATTTTTAATACTTTAATCAAATATATATATGATACAAATTAAATATTTGTAATTGTTAACTCCAAACATGGGAGGTACAAAATCCAAAATAGAGAACCATAGTGGAGATCCACAGGTTACAATCATAAACACGCAGAGTCAACACTCTGACATGTTAGAGGGACATGACATGAAACTCCTAATTTTATAACTATTATAGTGGGACTACAGTGGGATAACAGTTATGAATAACGTTACTGCAAATGTACAGAGAATATAATAGGAAACAGACAATAAAGGCAGAAAAATCTATATTTGACCTAACTGAGATAGTGTCTAAAAAATAAGTTATGAGCCTAGCTTCATTAGAAAAAATTGAGCAAATTGTAGGCATTGTAAAGAAAAACCCGAACAGAATATATACTGAGAATTATATAACAGACTTACAGGCAACACTCAATACTCAAACTGCTTATTTTGAACTAGAGCTTAATCAAGCGCCCAGCTTAGAAAGAAACACATATGTATCCAAGTTTAGTATATTGAGCGACTATATTAAGAAAATCATTAGCAGTCAAAAGTTTATGAAAGAGGAAAAGTTAGCAAAATTAGAAATAGCCCCGGAATAGTTATCAGCGCTCGCTATGACGTCTTTTAATGTTATTGATTGCCTGAAGGCAATACCTGAATTCTCAGGCAAGCCTGAAGACTTGTCAAAGTTCATAAGCTTAGTGGAAATTATGAAGACCACTGTACCAACAACAAGTGAGAACATATATTTCACACTAGTATTTAATACTTAACTCCCAGACAAAATATAAAACAAATTAGAACTAGCGGGAGCAGACAATACAACAACACTAATTTCAGAATTAAAAAATTTACTAAAACCGACAAAAACGACAAATTGTATATTAGACGATCTTTCGAAACTAAGACAATTTCTCGTTATGCAGAACAGATTGAGGAACTAATTTGTACTCTAAACAAATTACAAACTACAGACACCTCTACAGAAGTCAAGAAAGCAATCATAAATAATAACGATACAATAGCTTTCAATTCATTTAAAAACGGTCTCACCAATATGTCAACAGTCCAAACAATTACAGCAAGCCGCAGCAAACAATTTAAAGAAGCGGTACAAATAGCTGACGAATTTGAAAAACCGAACGAGACTCGCATTTTGTCATATAGAAGTTACAATTATCGCGAACAAAAACAATACAACAATATGCCTCAACAAAACAGATACCGCAGCAATAATTTTAGTGTCAATAACCAACGAAGTCATTACCCTAATGGCAACGTCAGAAATTACTACAATAACAACAGGCAACAAAATTCGAATAACACTGCTTACGGACGTAATTGGAGAAATAACAACAACACAAACCACTACACATTCAAGGTACTAATCAACAATCATACAGAAGCAACAACTACAATAACCAACGCACTGACCAGCAAACATACAGAAACAAAAATAATAACAGAAGAAACTCCGGTCGAAATAGAATAATGTATGTAGAAAACACTGCACAAGACACAGCTGATTGCATAAATCAGCAGGGAAACGACGACCTCCCCGCCTGCTAAACGTACAAAATAATATGAGTGGTGCGGGGATAAACAGAAAAGAATTACCCAAAACAGCATTCACTATAAACACAGACCGACATATAGGACGTTTTGTCAAAATAAAATACAAGAACACATACATACATTTTTTAGTAGATACTGGAGCAGAAATTTCACTGCTAAAAATTGGTAATATATTCGACGAAGATATTTTCAGCCAACATTCTTGTCCATTAACAGGAATTTGAAAAGAAAATGTTTACACTTTAGGTACATCAGAAATCTTACTAAAAATTCAGCAAGAAAACTTTAAACACACATTCCAAATTGTAGAAGATAGTTTTCCAGTCAAAGCCGATGGAATTTTAGGAGACGATTTTCTCTTAAAATTCGGCGAAAGATAGACTACGGAACACTCACGTTACAATTTACACTTAATAACACATTGTTAGTTCTTGATTTAGCAAGCAAAGTATTTTGTATCACCATACCACCAAGATGCGAGGTAATACACCCAATAAATGCGAACATAACTGAAGACATGCTTATATGCAATAATGAAATACAAACAGGCATATACATAAGCAACACAATAATTCCAGCTAAAGGCATAAAACACATACGCATTTTGAACACAACACAAGATACCATAGAGTTAAACAAGCTAAAAATAGAATGCAAACGCATAAAAAATTATTACATAGTAAACAGCATACAGAACAATAGCACAAAAAGATGGAACCAAATACAACCACTGCTACAATTTGACACGCAAGACACATTTGCAAAGGACAGTATAGAGAAATTGTGTCAAGAATACGCAGATATTTTCCACTTAGATGACGATGTCCTGACAGTCAACAATTTCTATGAACAACATTTAGAGGCAACAGATAAAAAACCGGTATACATAAAAAATTACCGTTTGCCACACACACTAATGGAAAATATTAATGAGCAAGTAAAAAATCTGCTGAAACAAGAAATAATTGAACATTCAATTCGTGCTTATAACTCACCACTACTTGTTCTACCGAACAAGAGTTCCGATAATTCCAAACAGTGGAGATTAGTAGTAGATTACCGCCAATTAAATAAAAAGTTAGTGGATGATAAATTCTCAATCACAAGAATAGAAGACGTACTGGACAAAATAGGCAGGTCCAAATACTTTACAACCTTAGACATGACTAGCTCTTTCCATCAAATCCCTCTAGATTACGAGTCAAGACATTTAACAGCATTTTCAACTGCTGATGGTCACTATCAGTTCAAAAGACTACCCTTTGGTCTAAAAATCTCTTGAAACAGCTTTCAGCGTATGCTAACTATCGCATTAGCAGGATTAGAGAGTAATGCTTTTCTTTACGTAGACGACATAATTGTTTTCGGTAAATCTATAAAATATCATAATGATAATCTAGTAAAAATCTTTAAGCGAATAAGAAAGTACAATCTGAAATTAAATCCGAAAAAGTGTAATTTTTCGAAACCAGAAATAATTTTTCTAGGTCACTTAGTTACCGCTAATGGAGTAACAGCTGATCCAGAAAAATGCAAAGTTAAAACATATATCCAACTCCAAAAAATAAGGATGAAATCAAAAGATTCGTAGCTTTCTGTAATTATTACCGTCGCTTTATAAAGAATTTCGCGGAAATAGCCAAACTTTTAAATAACTTACAAAAGAAAAACACCGAATACATATGGACGGATGAATGTGAAGTAGCATTCAAGAAACTAAAAGAAAGTATAACTCACTCACCCGTACTTAGATACCCTGATTTCGATGAAGAATTCATATTGACCACTGATGCATCCAATTATGCATTAGGTGCTATTTTATCACAAGGAACTATAGGAGAAGATCGACCAATAGCCTATGCTAGCAGATCTCTCAATAAACATGAAATTAACAAACCTGTTATAAAGAAAGAATTATTAGCCATTCATTGGGCTATTAATCATTTTCGACCATACTTATTTGGAACGAAATTCACAGTAGTAACAGACCATAGACCACTAGTATCACTGTTTACACACAACAACCCCTCATCTAGAATGACTCGTATCCGACTAGACTTGATGGAATATGACTTTAAAATTATATACAAACAGGGAAAAATTAATAAAAACGCAGATGCTTTGTCAAGAATATAAATAAATTCTGATACATTAAAGGCAATGATACCCACAGTTATGGCTATCACAAGAAGCATGAACAAAAAACAAACAGATGTAATCACTGAACAACCAGACAAGAGGAAAGCGCGCCTCTATATATAGAACAGTACATCTTTATCGGATATTAGAAATTTAAAACAATTAAAGTGCAAAATTTTAAAAGGGGATGAGCTCGAGCGAAATACGCGTAGAAATAATAAAAGTTTGCCAAATATTACAGTCGACTATAAAAATTAACTGATAGAGTTAAGCGATAATTCTGACTTAGTCCTCGGTACGGTCATGAGGAAGTTTACTCAATTTTTGATCAGTCATGGAATCGACAAGATCGCTCTTTCAAAAGAGGATACTTTGTTCGATCTTATTAATGAAGATAATTTAAAGGCCTTATCTAAGAATATATTTATTGAGAATTTAGCTAAAGGACGGCAAACTCCTGCTATAATTTTATTTGTACCCGCACGTAATATAAATGATATAAATGAGCAAAAGAAACTGATACATGATAATCATTGCACGCAAACATCCGGACATCCTGGAGTAAGAAGAACGTTATTAAAGTTAAAACAAAAATACACATGGAAAAACATGACGAAAATGGTGAAGACATATATAAATAACTGCGAGATATGTGCAAAAAACAAAACAACAAAACACATAAGAGAAAAGATGGTCATTACAGACACCCCATCGAAGAGTTTCCAAATAGTAGAAATGGACACAGTAGGACCACTCCGTATTTCAAACGGATATAAATACATTTTAACGCTTCAGTGCCAACTAACAAAATATATTGAAGCATATCCAATATATACAAAAGAATCTTTAGAAGTTGCCAATACTTTACTAGAAAAATTCATACTAAAGTATGGAGGTTTTCATACAATAAAGAGAGACATGGATAGAGAATTCGTGAACCTGGTATTTCACCATATGAGTATCAAAACGTTAGATTTTCAACATAAAACATCCACCCGTTACCGTCACCAAACACTAGGTAGCATAGAAATAAATCATAGAGTTCTCAATGAATACATACGCACCTCGACAGAAGAAGAGGAATGGGAAAAGGGTTTACCTTACTATGTTTTCTCATATAATACCACACCACACGTCGACACAGGTTACTCACCTTTCGAACTCATATTTGGAAAATTGCCAAACATTCTAACAGATAAACAAGTGATCAAAACAGTTAGTCCAATCAACACTGAAGAATATTTAAATGAATTAAAAAACAGACTAGAAAATGCAAAAGACACTGCAAGACTTATACAATCCAAAAAACAAAGGAGAAAAGAAAAATAAACTACGACATAGGAACGAATAGTTCAAATTTTAGTATAGGAGACTTAGTAATGCTAAGAAATATGTGTAGGAAAAAGTTAGACAGCCCATACATAGGCCCGTTTAAAATTATTAATAGACTAGGTGTAAATTCTCGAATAGATAAGAATGGAAAAGATATTAGTATATAATAACAATCTTAAGAAATTTAAATAAGTAATATGTATAAGAAAAACTAAACACATTAAGAAATACATATAAGAAAAATACAAATAAGAAATCTAAATAAGTAATATGTATAAGAAAAACTAAACACATTAAGAAATACTTATAAGAAAAACATAAATAAGAAATATAAATAAGAAATATATATAAGAAATATACAAATAAGAAATATAAATAAGAAATATGTATAAGAACAACTAAACATAGTAAGAAATTCATATAAGAAAACTATAAATATGAAAAGCTATACGAGGTGTGATAAAAAAATAACCGTTATTTTCAAAGTTCGTGAGTTACGTATGTTCGATGTTCGCATTTTTTCTGTTATGTTGCAACACATGTCTGTCATATATATTGGCAATACCAACCATTTTGGATTCTCAGTTTGTTGTTGACAGATAAAATGGTTAGTCGTGTTTTCGTGTGCTCTTCGATTTTGTACTATTCGAAAAAATGGATCAAAGAAACTATATTCAGTTTTGTATAAAAAATGAAATTAAATGCGCAAGGACATTTGAAATGTTGACTGTGGCCTTTGGCGAGTCTACCATGAGCAGAACACAAGTTCAATTGTGGTATAACCGGTTTAAGGAAGGCCGAGAAGATGTCAATGACGATGCTCGTCCTGGTCGCCCGAGCACGTCAACAACCGATGAAAACATTGACGCAGTGAAGAAAATCATGTTGGATAATCGTCGCATCACTATCAGAGAGGTTGCTGATGATGTTGGCATATCGTTCGGCTCATGCCAAGCAATTTTTACGGATGTTTTAGGCATGAAACGTGCGGCAGCGAAGATTGTTCCAAAATTGCTAAATTTTGAGCAAAAACAACGTCGCATGCACATCGCTCAGGAGCTGTTGAACATCGTCAACGACGATCCAGATTTCCACAAAAAGATCATAACTGGTGACGAATCGTGGGTGTATGGCTATGACATTGAAACCAAAGCCCAATCATCCCTATGGAAACGTCCAGATGAGCCAAGATCGAAAAAAGCACGTCAAGTTCGGTCGAACGTAAAGGTTTTGCTGACAGTTTTCTTTGATTGCAATGGCGTGGTGCATCATGAATTCTTGCCACAAGATCGTACGGTCAACAAGGAATACTACCTTGAAGTTATGCGCCGTTTGCGAGAAGCAATTCGTCAGAAACGCCCAGAATTGTGGAAAAACCAATCATCGATTTTGCACCATGATAACGCACCAGCTCATACATCGATGCTTGTGCGTAATTTTTTGGCCAAAAAACAAAACCGTTATCATGCCTCAACCACCGTATTCACCGGACTTGGCCCCCGCTGACTTTTTCCTCTTTCCAAAACTGAAGACACCGATGAAAGGAAAGCGTTTTGCTACGATTGAGGAGATAAAAGAAAAATCGAAACAGGAGCTGTTGGCGATACCAAAAAAAGCGTTTCAGAAGTGTTTCGAGGATTGGAAAAATAACGGTTATTTTTTGATCAAACCTCGTATATAGCCATATAGCATTGTAAAACCAAAACATAGCCAAGTATATATATATAAAACAACAACAAAAATTTTTCCGAAACAAAAATTTGTTTTTCCCGGTGGATTAGTGGTGTAGTGTATCATGAAAGTCATGCATACCATACGTATGCCTGCGATTGTTAAAGAACTAAATGCACCAGAGAAATGTGTAGTGCACGCGCAGCATGATCACACACACACTCCCTCCACATGCTCAAACCATTCCTCTATCCCAAAGCAATGCACTTAAAATAGGTCATGTGCAATTCGAACCTCAAAGGTCTGCCGTAGGCAAGAATTGCACATTCATAATTTATTGCTTGCACATGTGATTTTGATGACACATGGGATATTGGAAATATGGAATGGAAATGGAACATTAATTATAGCAAAATTGAATGGTAGAAATAAGTATATAAGAGCGTAGTTGTAAGAATAAAGATCAGTTCTAAAACATAACACTAACTTGTTTGAACTCGAAGGAGCAGACCTTAGTCGCTTCACTAAAACATTTGGCTGCCTTAAGGCGCCGATATCCAAGTGCGCAAGCTCTCGCGCAATCAAAAGATCAAATGAGCCCATCATCTTCGTAGGGTACTTACTATTAGGCAAACATACTAAATCACTGACCAATCATATTACAGTGCTTCTATGAATGAGATGCATGGAAATGAGGGAGATTCTCAACACGAATTGTCGTGCACGTTGCAATTTCTCGGGGTTCCACGCATTTGATATGAGGTCCCAATGTGACCTCCTGATCACCGCATTTCAATGTTGTTCCCAGGCTTGTCATGAAGTCTATTCCCAGGAGCAGATCATCACTAGAGTGCGGTATGACTACTAGCTCTAGATTGCATGCCTTCCCTCAAAGCCTTACAGTCTTCACACACTGGTCTCTCTGACTGTCCTACTACTGTTGTCTGCCATACGCACTCTAGTATGGAATTTTCCCAATTTGCTGGTGGAAGCGCATAGCTTTCGTGCTAGCTCTCTACTCACAAAACACAATGGAAACGGTTGCGCAGATTCGTTGTCCGACACAGTTCAATGCTTTTTCCAATTGTGAGGTTTGGTGCCGCTGTTCTGATTTATGCTGTGTTCCTGACTGTAGTCTTCGGTTGGGTGGTGCTCTCTGTTTGCAGCACTCGATCGTTCTCATTCCCATATGCCCGCATTCCCAACAAAACAATATTTGCACGTTGCGATATTGGCGAGCTATATGACCATTTTGGCCACAACGCCGGCAGGCTGTTCTGAGATATATGGGTGCCGCTCTCTTCTCTAGCGTCACCTGACGGTTCCGTACCTCTCGTGGTGGACCTTGCTCTCTTCTCCGCTCTGTGGGTGGCATTGTTAGTAGTTCGCCTTCTCCCCGAATGCACTCCAAATCTTCAGCCATCTCTACCAGCTCTTTTAGCGAACCGAAATCTCTACAGCGCACATAATATAACTGGAATTGTGGCAGGCTGTTCTGGAAGATTCGTTCCAGTTTCTGCTCCTCTGAATAATCCACTTGCCGCATGAGATTCTGCAGTTCGACCACATACTGCTTGAACGCATCTCTAGGTCTCTGGTAACGCTGTCGAATCTGGTCTTCGAGTTTCTCCATGTAGCGGTCCGGTAGGAAGAACTTAAGAAAGTCTCTCCGGTACGAAGTCCAGTCGCGCCACGCACGATTGTTGTTCCTGTACCACACAAGTGCGCGCTCTCTCAACAGTTCAGGCATAGTTCGCAGGAGGACATTCTTATTTATGTCGTATACTTCTGCTAATTCCTTGACTAGCTCTATAAACGCTAATGGGCCACGCCCCCCGTCAAAGTTGAGAGACCACTTCCTCACCTGGTCAACGATACCTGCGTATGGTGCAGCTACGCTGTGCGTTTGTTCCATGGCTGTTGGTGACACAGCGTGATGCTGTGATGTTCTCCGAAACTCTGTATCCCATGTCTTTGGTATTGCACCTGTGAACGTCCCTGGCCTGTCCACTTCCAGCGTTTCGCTGGTAACTATGGACGTAGCCAGCCTTGGTGACGTACTCCTATCGTAAATGGATTGTAGCTTCTCTAGACGGTTTTGCTGACCTTGAGTCAGTTCTGTCTCAATGAAAAATTCTGATAGTCGCTTACGGAGTTCCTCCACGGTACCTGTAGCCTCCAAACCGAATTCCACAGAGAAAATCACCAGCTCCTCCTTGCGTACCGTGTACAACCAACTTGTTTTCACCATCCTGTGTACGTCTTAGATGCTGATGAAAACAATGGGTGTGTGTGTGTTTTATGCTGCCGCTAATTCGGCATTTTCTGCGTGACTGCGTAGATCGACGTAGTTGTTTATCACTCTGTTGATTTATTTCCAAGAAGTTCTATACGTTGAATCTCTGCTTTACAACATAATGCGTGGAATTTCTTTGTTTTTTTTCAAGTCAAGTCCCTACTCGGGCGCCACTGTAACGACTCAATTTCGCTGGGGTAAAACTCAGCGGGTTCCAGGGCCGCTTACATAAATTTAATCGCTGTTGTATTGGTTTTATTAAGTGTCTTTATTTATATTCAAAATTGAATCAAATAATTTTCTTACTAGCTATTTCCTAAACATATATAAATATATATTAATTGTATTTATGGTAATAATTAATTTATTAGAACAAAGTGTAATAATAATAATAATAATAATAATAATAATAATAATAATAATTTTACTACTACCCCACTCTATCTGTATGTTCGTGTTAACACTAATGTTCGCTCTTCGTAGAGTGCACATGGCAAACCTCCAATAATGTCCTGCTCCAGTACAGCAGTGCCTTCTCTACGTACCATACACCACTACCTTATCGACTACAACTGCGACATCAACATGTTCTTCTGCCTGTGTGCAAATTCCGCCGAAAGGCGTGCAGGTAAGTCAACTGCAATCGCTACCAAAGAGAGCACCCACGACAGATAAAGCGAAAAGAACGCCAAACACTACCAAAAAGCAAAAAATAGCAAAAAACCCAAGCCAAAAGTAAGTTATCAAACTACTGGTTGAGCGATACTACGTCGGAAAGAAAAAACAAATTTGCTGGTTTGACCGTTGATGATGCCGAACTTGCTGAACCCTCGCAATGTAGACAAGTTGATCAAAATGAATCCGAAAAAGAAAAAACAAATAGTCCGATAAAAAAGTTTAAAGAAACCACCCCCTATATACATAGAAGGCGTAGAATGCTCTAGCCGCTGTTGCAGGCAGTAACTTTAAAATATTACCAAACAATGAAGTACGAGTTCAATCGAATGACACGGTAACATATACAAAAATATTTAAAATGCTAAAGCAAAAAGGTGTTAAGCTATACACATTTAAACCCAAAAATGAATGGGGTTTAAAAATGAAATGTTTTAAACATAACTAACATAACTCAACGGACAACAAAAAAACCGCTACCACTGTTTCGCATAGAACTAGAAACAAATACTAACAATAAAGATATTTGTAGCATTAACAAATTAATGCATTGCATAGTAATTTTTGGGGCACCTCATCATAAAAGAGAAGTCGCGCAATGCACTAAATACCAAAAATACGGACATACAAAAAACTACTGTACAAGGGGTCCAGTATGTGTGAAATGCGTTGTAAAGCATCTAACAAGTGAATGCCAAAAACAAATAAACAACGCAGCTGAAATTAAATGTGCCCTATGTGGCGGAAATCATACTGCAAACTAGAAAGGCTGTGAAATATAAAAAGCCATACAAATTTAAAGGTTTCCATCTTTACTACAGACCAAAAATATAGATAGATCAGTAGTTAAACCAAGCGGAAGCTATGCCGAAATTACAGGGTCGTCAAATCCAAATAAAACTGAAGAAAATACAAAAAATTCAAACGATAGTGATATTAATGAACTTAAAGACATGGTGAAATCAAATAACTAATATGATGAATATCATTACAATGTTACTAACAAGCTTAAATGCACGAAAGTAATAGTTTAATAATTGTAGCCTGGAATGCAAATGGCCTAACAAAACATTATCTTGAGTTGAAGCAATTTTTGTCTGACAAGAAAATTGATATAGCTCTAGTTTCAGAAACACATTTTACGAACAAAAGCTATTTAGTATTTCCTGGATATAAAATTTATGTGACAAATCATCCTGATAGTAAAGCTCGTGGTGGGACAGCTATCATAATAAATTCATTATTAAAACATACTGAACGGCAACCATATGCAACACCTCATATTCAATCCACTACTGTGCAAATTGAGGATACAAGTGGGACAATACTCATCTCCTCAGTTTACTGTCCCCCCAGACACCTAATAACGACGGATCAATATGATGACTACATAAAGACGCTTTGCGTAAGATTCATTGCAGCTGGAGATCTGAATGCAAAACACACTGACTGGGGGACCTAGGCTAACCAACAAAAAAGGTCGAAATCTGATTAATGCTATTAACAAAAATAACTGCAAATTTTTAAGCTCAGGTGAACCCACATACTGGCCAACAGATAGGAAAAAGATACCAGATCTAATCGACTAACAAATAAAAAATTAAAATTTGTTTTGAACTTTCTTCAGACCACTCTCCGATAATACTTGACTGCACAACTGACATCAAAACCATAGAATGAATAGCTAAGATTTTTAACCACAAAATAAACTGGAATGAGTATAGACAGCATATTGAAAATCAACTGGAGATGTCTATGAAAACACAAAACACTGAAAACACTGAAAACACAATTATACATTGAACGTGCCATTATTCACTTCAACGATGTGGTCCTAGACGCACGAATCAAATCAAGCCAACAGCATAAATTTAGAAGAAATAAACCTGCAACGGATATTTTCATAAGAAAGCAAATTATTGAGAAGAGAAAGCTGAAAAATAGGTGGCAGCTAACTAGATCGCCTGAGGATAACACAATTTACACAATTTAAATATAGCCTGCAAAAAACTCAAGAAAACTAAAAGACAAAATATAGAAGTTGAAAGTTACCTATAAACTTGACGCCTACCCAGGATACTAACTACTCATTATGGAAATGCACAAAGAATTTAAAAACTCAGATAAGGTATCACATCCACCACTACGGAAAGATGACAACTCATGGGCTATTACCAATGGAGAAAAGGCAACTGCATTGGCAAAATACTTTGAAAAAGTCCTATCAAATGACGAAGATAAATATATTGAAACACGCAATGACTTAAATATAGACATTACAACCAAAATTAAGAAAACAAACACAACAGAAATAATTAATTGCATTAAAAAACGAATAAACCACAAAAAAGCACCAGGATACGATATATTGACAGGAAAAGCTCTCGCTGAGGTACCAACTATAGGTTATAACTACTGAAGGAATGTTATCAACTCAATGTTCCGACTACAATTTTGTCCCAAAGTATGGAAAGTTGCAGAAATTATTGCACTACCGAAGCAGGGAAAAGATGCTACAACTGCTTCGTCGTATAGACCAATTAGTCTACTTCCCATAATCTCTAAAGTTGCTGAAAAACTTTTACATGATAGACTTAGCCAGATACTTGACAATAAAAACATTATACCAAATCCTCAATTCGGCTTCAGAAGACGATATTCGACAGATACACCGTATAACAAACAAAATTGAAACAGATATAGAATAAAAGCGGTACTGCGTTGCTGTATTCTTAGACGTTGCAAAAGCATTTGACAAAGTATGGCATAAAGGACTGCTGCATAAACTGAAGACGATGCTGCCACTTGACTACTATTTGATTGTTGAAAGTTATCTTAGTGATCGTTACTTTTACGTCAAATATAGTGAAGAGTGTTGGTCTATTCATCTTACAACAGCTGGAGTTCCTCAAGGGAGTGTTTTAGGACCACTGCTATATGTCATATTTACCTCAGATATACCACTTCCAAAAGAACTGAATACCACAATTGCTACCTTCGCTGACGACACAATCCTCTTTGCATCTGACACAAATCTAAATACTGCGACTGCAAATCTGCAGATATACACAGAGAATGTTAAGGAATGGTCCGATAAATGGTGCTTGAAAATTAATGAAGATAAGACTGAACAAATAATTTTTACAACTAAAACAAAATTTAACCCAATTCCTAATAAAATAAACAAAACAAAAATAGGGTATACTACTAAATACCTTCGTATACACATGGACTCAAAGGTGAATTTGCACTACCACATCAAACAAAAAACGAAACAAATAAAAGAAAACTTTAGGCAACTATATTGGTTAATGGGTAAGCAATCTAAACTCACAATTAACAGCAAGTTGCTGTTATACTCGTACAAGTGTGTTACAATTTGAACGTACCGACTCCAAGTATGGGGAATGGCAAAACGGTCACAGATAGAAAAAATTCAACGACTGCAATCTAAAATATTAAGAGTGATCATAAAGTCTGGTTGGTACACAACAAATGGAGACAACATCGCAAACTAAATATGACTAGAATTGACGAAGAGATAAAAAATATATCCACAAAATACGATACACTTCATGGGCATAATAACGAAGAAATAAACGAGTTGCTACATCTAGAAGAAACCACCATGCGCCGTTTACAGAGAACTCGACCAAGCGACCTAATGTTTATTATTAGTAGTAGTATTATAAATGTAAATGTAAATAATTATTATAAATATAATTTTTCTTATAAATGATCATAAATTGTTATTATATAATTAATGTGAATAATAATTGTAAATGGTTTTTGTTGTATCACTTTTTGGCACTGGCCAAAATGTGTTTTTTTATATTAATTTCCAGACAAATTGTCTAATCATGTACTAGGTGTCAATATAATGGTGACAGATGTGTGAAATAAAGGGGGGCAAAAAAAAAATGAAATGCTGTAACTTTTTACTGGAGCGTCATGACACCTAGAAATTTTGCGACAATAAAATAGTATTCTCAATTTGAGATATCGGAATAAAAGTACTATCCTGGAGTAAAAAATAAAACACTGGTGAAACTTCAAATGGCTCTAACTTTTATACTGTACGTAAAATACCTATCAAGTTTGCAACATTCAAATGCTGTAACTTTTTACTGGAGTGTCATAAAACCTGGAAATTTTGAGACAATGAAGTAATATTGTCAATTTGAGATATCGGTATATCAAAGCTGCCATTGAGTAAAGACTGAAATACTGATGAAACTTCAAATGGCTCTAACTTTTATAGTGTGCGTCCTACACCTATCGAAGTATACGAGTATGTATATGTATACCTATATATATATGTATATCTATATGTATATGTATATCCATATGTATACGTAGATGTATATGTATATGAATACGTATATGTATATGTAAGTACTCGTATATCAATTTACATATATATATATATATATATATATATATATATATATATATATATATATATATATATATATATATATATATATATATATTCGTATAGTTATACTAAGTAGAGATTTTATTAAATCGTAAAACAAAGCGTTTAAATTCTAATGATGTTAAATTAAATGTTTAATGAATAAAATAAATCTGACTTCTCTCAAATCGACTGATTCGGCTGAAACCCGGCTGGCAGCTGACTCGATTCGCTACTTGTCTTCCTTCTATCGTTCACAGGAGTGGGGATGTCGCCTCACAACGCATGAAGAGGGATGCCATGTTACATTCGGCCATCCTGTTCATCAACTGCCCCAGATGACTCTTCTAAAAGATCGCTATTATCGCTTTCGTCCACACAACACCAAAACTTAATGTTATCAACACTAGTTGATGTCTGATTCGCACCGGTAAAATCTGCTACTTTTTTACGTCATACCTATTGTTCCGTTTTATCTTGACTATCTCGTAACGCCCGATGTACTTTCTTGCCAACTTTTGTCCTGTTGTAAATTGCGTGACCTTTGTAGCTACTAAGTCATGCATTTGATACCCGTGATGCCCTTTGCGCTTCTTGTCGAATTGTTGTTTGTAGTTATTTTGCGCCTTCTGGATCTGGCGTATAGCTTCTTGTCTAATTTTGTGCACTCTTCTTGCAAGAGCTCTTCTTGTAACATTTTCATCAGCTCGAAATAGGCCTGACTTCGCATTTTCACTCCAAAATTATTTGAATTGGTCTAAATTTGGTGGAAGAATGAACGTGTGCATTTGTAGACCTCTGCAGCTGGGATGTGTACTTATACCATTTCGACGGTTCAGCCGCAGACATTTTTGACAAAACCGAAAGTATGACCCTGTTTGTTTCTTTCGATTTGCCCGTTGCCCCTAGGTACTCCTGCTGTTATTTCTACATGTTCGATTTTACGGTTGCAAAAAAAATTCTTTAAAAAATGTTGACGTAAAAGCCGCGCCTTTGTCACTTATTATGCGTAATGGATTGGTAAATATAGCGTCCCAAGACTGAATATGTTTGACAACTTCCTGCGCATATGTTGACTTAGTAGGTTATATCCACGTATACTTCGAAAACCCGTCTATTATAGCCAATATGAATTTGTAGTTCTTTGCAGTTGGGTCCAGCGGATCCAAGTGATCGATGTGCAGTGTAGTAAGTGGAGTGCCGCCCTTGTCGATGCAGTGTTAGAAGTCTTCCTGCTTACCCAACTTTCTACTATGTGTGATATATTCGATACAGTTTGTGATGTACTGATTCACCTTCTACTCTAAATGTGGTATGAAGTAGTCTTGGCGAATCATATGCATAGTCTTCTGCGTGCCCATGTGACCAAAACTATGAGCCTTCGTAATTATCTCTTTCTGCATTGATTTTGGCACCACCAAACAGGTCTGGCCAGTATCGCTTAATTATATATAAATTTGCGGAATTAACCTGTCAAACCAAAAAACGCTTGAACACCCATTATATTCTTCTTCACTTTCTCTCGACAGGACCAAAAATGTTATTTTTCTTTTAAAAATTGACATTTCGCCCAGTTAATATCTAATCCGAACTTCTCAGTCTGTCGCAATACTCTCTGCAAGTTTTCTAAGCATCGCTCAGCCGTGTTTCCAAAAAGAATAATATCATCTACGAAAATTTCCATGATACCTTCATTTATTTGCTGCTGAAAAATATGATTTACGTAGCGTACGAATTATGCCGGCGAATTACAAAAGCCAAATTGTGCCTTATTAAATTCGAAGAGGCCCTCTATGGTTTCAAACGCTGTGTACTTTCAGCTTCGTTCTTCGACTTCTAAATGGAAAAAACCGGTTTTTAAATCCATGACCGAAAAAAACCTGGCACTCTACATCTTTTCAAGCACTTCATCTACTACTAGTACTGGGAATCGGTCTTTCTTTTTCGCTAATACAACTTTACGTGCGACATCGGTATCCCGATAGTTCTATTTTTGGATGTTTCGATTTCGGTATTGGGATAATATTCGCTATTTTCCAGCTTTGAGGGTATATGCCATAATGCAAAATATTGTTGAAAAGATCAATTAATCTAGATGTCATCTCTTGAGGCAAGTTTTTTAACATTGGATACGATATTCTGTCAAGTCCAGGTGTTTTTCTTTTTGTATTATTCAGAGCAAGAGTAAATTCAGTTTAGGAAATTTCAGTTTCAATATATTTAGCGAAGGAGCACATATGTAGTTGTGAGCTATTAGACTCCACTACAAATTTATTTTTTTCGGTTCAAAAAGCCTTAGAGAAATTGCTTTCTAGAGAATAGTTTGACCATTTACGCCCGAAGTAATTGGAAATATCGATTGGCATAGATATGGGACCAGAATTGGTGTTGATCACCTTAATTGAATTTTGTTAAATAGTCCCAGTTAGCTTTTTAATATCAAACCAAATTTTTTTAGGTTTCGACAAGGGGTTGTTTGCGCTGGTTAAATTTTTGCTTTTATTGCGTTGTATATGAACCGTGCTGCCAGTTTTTTGTAGTTTACAGATTTTCTCTGGACCAAGAACGTTTGAGAATTGCCCATGAATTTTGTTTTCGGTTCATAGTGCTGCGAGTTCCGGGCTCCACCATGGGACCGATGGTTTCTTATAATTGTTCTTTGTTTGAGGAATAGATAGATGAGCATCAGTTCGGATGATATTTAAGATTTTTGCCACTTCTTTATTAATGTGACTTGAATATGGTAAAGTAATGGAAAGCTGCTCGCAGATCTGTGAGAATTTTTTCCAATTTGCTATATCGGTTTTGAATCTCGATTTGGTTTATTTTTGAATATTGTTGTAGAAGAATGAATCTCAATTGTTATTGGGTAGTGGTCACTACCATGTAAGTTATCTAATGCAGTCCAATTACATTTGGCTGTTAGGTCTGAGGAACAGAGTGTGAGATCTATTTGTGTGAGTGTATTATGAGTGGAAAAATGAGTGTGGAGATCCATCATTCAATACTATGAGATTTGATGAGAGGATTACATCTTCAATCACTTTGCCACGTTGATTAGTTGAGGTAGAACCCCAAAGTGGACTCCAAGCATTAAAGTAACCAATTAGTATGTGTGATGTTGGTAGGGCTTCTAGAATTTGGAATAAATCTTTTGTGCAAAAATTTTGATTGGGAGGAATGTAGACAGATACTATTGTAAGTTTGATTATATGGTTAATTTCAATGGCAATGAGTGAGATATTAGAAGGAATTTGAATTATGTTGTGGGAGATATATTTTTATTATGTCCTTGCAAATGACATTTAGTGCTTTATGCACTGCAAAGCAAGAAAAGTTTTGTAGCGTTTTGTTGGGGTCTAAAGAGGAGACCACTATGAATTTTGGATTTGGTAGGTTTATTGTTTGTAAAGTTGGGAAAAATTCCATGGTTTTGTCCATTATTTTTTTTCGTTTTTTATTGGGGCTTTCGCTTAGCAGAGCAAAGCGATTAGCCTCTAAATTTGGCCTAGAGGCCATTATTGATATACGTTAGTTTTCGCACAGATAAAAGGTCCGATTAGTTTTCACACAAAAAGTAACAAAAATCAACACTGCGTATATCGAGATTGGTTTTGTTATATTACTGGTTAAAACGAGAATTAAACTAAAAAATTAAAATTAAAATTATTTTGTTTCGATTTTTCCGATTTTTTAACTGCTTGACAGGAATTGCTCGGAAATGAAAAAATGATATATATATATATATATATATATATATATATATATATATATATATATATATATATATATATATATATATATATATATATATATATATATATATATATATATATATATATATATATATATATATATATATATATATATATATATATATATATATATATATATATATATATATATATATATCGGGGTTTTCAATAAGAGCGCTACAAAATAAATAAAACCGGTTTTAGATATCAATGAAATTATAAAATTAAATAAAACAAAACCGGTTTTAGATATAAATGAAATTCTTTATTCTTGTGAAAGTACGTTCGATGCCATTATGTATGGAACTCGATTTCTTTTGTATGGCCACCACGGGAACGCTTGCAGAAACCCAATTTTCAACGGTTTTCAAGCATAAATCGGCCTATACTGCTGCAATTTCACAATCGATATTCGTACGAAGTTCATCAATCGTCGCTGGCTTGTTGGCATAGACCATAGACTTGACGTAGCCCCACAGGAAATAATCTAACGGCGTCAAATCGCACGACTGAGGCGGCCAATCGACTGGGCCATTTCGTGAGATAACACGTTCACCAAACTTGGTTTGCAGTAAATTGATTGTGGCATTCGTAGCTTTGCTCTCCGGTGCATCCTCGACTTCGGTTACATTGTCGCTGATGTTCTCCGTGAACCCGGCCATCATTGCTTCCTCACAAGATTCCTCCAAGAAAAGGTAGTCTTCTACATTGCGGCTTTGTTGTTCCATGACGCCTCGTAGCCGCGCCTGCAACTCTGCATTAGTGCCTGCTGTCGAGAGTCCTCGCAGTTCCAACTCCCTCTTCAGGTGTGACATTCTTAATTGCTGGAACCGCATGTTGTGTTTTTTTTTACTGCGCAATCCCACTTCTGACACCAATTTTTACTTTTTTCGGGCCTGTTTGGTCCGACCTCTGGATTGCGTAATAAGCACTAATAAACAGAAGTCGAAAAGATAGGATTTTATCACGATAATAAAACCCACTGCCAGTCGAGCTACTTTTTCAATACTTCTTAAAACTATTTAACTATGCTTAACTATATTTTCTGCTGCACAGCCTACTTATACAAATATTGTACTGTGGCAGCAAGTGCTACTTTGTAACATAATATATATATATATATATATATATATATATATATATATATATATATATATATATACATATATATATATACATATATATATATATATATATATAATATATATATATATATATATTTATATGTGTTTATATACATATATATATATATATATATATATATATATATATATATATATATATATATATATATATATATATATATATATATATATATATATATATATATTATTTCAAAGTTAGCACTTTTTTACATTACAGATCACAAAATGAATCCATTGATTTTAGTAAATGTAATGCATTGTTAGTCTACAATTATACGTGTTAAATTTAATGTACTTATATCAGTATGGTACTTATTAAATATTTTATAAATTTGTAATAATAGAACGCAAATTTCGAGTGAAAACTTTCCACGGGCAACCCCAAACACAAACTCACCTTTCACAAAAAATTGCAGTTGGAAGAATATATATTGTTATTTTATTTTTATAAATCGATATCTTCAAGCTAAAAAGCAGTTAAAGTAAGTATAAACTCGATTATTGTATAAATAATTTTTAGTAATTAGTTTCAGATACCTATATGTGGTAATTAATGATTGAATTGCTGTTTTGAAGAAGTTCTGTGCACCGGTGGCACTGTGTTGAGGCGATGTCCGAGATCTTTGAAAGTTGTCGAAGCAGTTACGTTGGTTAGGAAAACACTGCGCTAACAAGTTTATTTAAATTAAGGACCTCAAGGATGGTTACAGAAGGAAGAGTTTATTTATACAATGAAATTATTAATATAAAATTCTGCTGGTCAGACATTTAATACTGCTCCAATATTTTCTATGTAATATGTTTAAAATTTATCTTCAAATTCAAATTTATAAACAATTAATAATAATAACTGACTGTTTTTTACATTTTTAAATTATGTATTCAATCACTATTGCACTGTTTTAAATACAAATATTAAATATTTTTTTTCCAATTACACCCCGAGTGTCGCAGGTGCAAATCCTGTCACGGGTTTAGTCTCCAAAATTCTTATTTCTATAAAATCCTTTTCTCTTCGAGTCGAGGCCTTTGTAGCTAGTACTCATTCCCCCAACACCTCGCTCTCTTAATTAATTATGGTGTAAGATATAATAATAATGATAATGAAAATAATAATAATTATGAAGTATTAAGTTATTTACAGACATGTTAAGTACTCTTTACGGTATAAGAACAGGTTAAGGTATTGTATTAAGTAAAGAGATTAAATGAAGCAGTTCAGTACCAACAACCTACGCGACTACATTGCAGTGGCGACGAGCGTAAAAAAGACAAAGTAAAAAGTAATTAGTATAATACACAAACTATTTATAATGGCTACGGTAAATGAAAGCGTGGTGGTCGTCAAGGCGACCAAGTGGAGCGATCAGTTTTATCGAAAGCCATCGGTATGGAGGCCTAAGGGTTATTAATGGATTTGTGTGACCCTGATTTGCCTGCAAGCAGGACATATGGCCAGCTGCGTGCGCTTCTGGAATTACATTATTCGAAAATAGTGATTGTGTTTAGGGAGCGCAAAGCGTTTTTTGCAGCATCGCGCGATAGGAGCGAAGGAGCAGTTTCGGTATGGTACGCCAAGTTAAAGAGGTTAGCCTGGGATTGCAAATTTGGCAACCTGCTAAATGAATTCGTCTTAAATAAATTTGTAACCGGACTGGAGGGAAAGTCTTTCGAACGGTTATGCGAAGAGGACGAATCGCTAACAATGGAAAAAGCACTTAAGATCGCTATGATTGCGGAGGCGGAAATCGCAGTACAACAACAGCAACTACAACTGCAACTGGTAGAAGGAGATTTAGCGGTCAACGCAATAGCTCAACGAACTTCTAGAACGTCCAAAGGCAAAAGAGGTCAAGGCCCTGACAAGGGCAAAAGCGGAGAGAGTAGCAGCAAAGAAAACAGTTACAACAGCAGTGGCAACAAAAGAGGAGTACAGGAAAAGTGCAGGCATTGCGGTTGGAGAAATCACAAGAGCGCAAACTGCAAGTACAGGAATAAGACGTGTAATAAATGCGGAAGAAGTGAGCATTTAGCTAGCGTTTGTTATGCAGATGTTAATGTGATATGTAAAGAAAATAGTTTGAATAATTTTTAAATTTTTAGTGTCTCTGGTACATCTCGGTCCCCAGCATTTTCTTCATCCACCCCATTTATGGTGGCTGCAGAGGTCAATGGTGTTGAGTTGGACTTCATGTTGGATTCAGGTGCAGCGTGTTCACTAGTATCGAAGTTGAATTTTGAGAAATATTTCGTGTGCAATGACAATTTTTTCTCCTACAGCGGCAGCGATATTGCAATTTTTTGGGTGAGTTTAGTGCAGTTCAGTCGCATACAATTAGGCTAATAGTGAGCGAAACGCGGAGCCCACCGATTTTCGGAAGGGATTTTATGTAAAAATTTGGAATGGGGATAAATGCAGTGAAAGGATCAGTTAATATTGTAAATAGCTAAAAAAAAATTTTATTCTGTTTTCAAAGGGGGTTTAGGTAGATATACCGGGAGTAAAGTTAAGCTGGAGTTGGAGGAAAAAGCTAAGCCGGTATTTTGCAAACCTAGATCAGTGCCGTTGGCCTGGAAAATAAAGGAAGAAGATCAGATTAACAAATTGGTGACGAAATGTGTGTTAGTACCGCTCGATAATTCCGATAGGGGTACGCCTTTGGTACCGGTCCTAAAGGAAAATGGAAACTTGCGAATTTGCTGTGACTACAAGTCAACAATTAATAAGAATTTAGTGGATGTTAACTATCCATTTCCAAGAATAGACTTGATATTTGCGTCTGTAAAAGGGCCTTATTTTTCGAATTAGACGAGTCGTCGCAGCTTTTGTGTGCGTGGAGTACGCATATCGGCATTTTTAAAGTAACTCGATTAACTTTTGGGGTGAAACCGGCAGCTGCAATATTCCAGAGGACAGTTGAGAATATTTCGCGAGTTAATGTAGTAAATTATTTGGACGATATAGTCATATCTGGGGCGACGTTCGAGGAGCACAAGAGCACATTAGAAAAGGTGCTTAGCAGGTTGAAAGAGGTCGGTTTGCGGTTGAACCTGAGTAAATGCGTTTTCTTTAAAAAAAAAATTTCATACTTAGGTTTTCATATAACTCCAAAAGGGTTATCTAAGAATAGAGAAAGAATTCTATCAGTAGTGAGGCACCTGTCCCTATGAATGCATCTGAAGTGACAGCTTTTGTGAGATTGGTAAACTATTACTCTAAGTTCATTCCCAACTTTGCTAATAAAATGGAGCCACTATATGCGCTGTTGTGTAAGAATTCAAAATTCAGTTGGACGAAAGCAAGTTAGGAAGCCTATAAAAACTTAATGAGGGAGATCACATCTGATAGGTTTCTGGCGCCCTCTGATCCTACCCATCCAATAATATTGGTAATGGATGCTTCAAATGTGGCAGTGGCTGGAACTCTTTTACATGTGTATCCTAACGGGAGTGTTAAACGCATTGCTTTTGTCTCTCGAGCAATAGTTTTTAGCGTGATTAAGTTTAGGCACTATTTACTGGGCATCAAGTTTGTATCGGGTTTTTCAATAAGAGCGCTACAAAAGTTTTTTTAAATAAAACAAAACCGGTTTTAGATATCAATGAAATTCTTTATTTCTGTGAATTTACGTTCGATGCCATTATGTATGGAACTCTTTTTTTTGAATGGCCACCACGGGCACGTTTGCAGAAGTCCAGACGCTGAACCCAATTTTCAACGGTTTTCAAGCATAAATCGGCCGATACTGCTGCAATTTCACGTTCGATATTCATACGAAGTTCATCAATCGTCGCTGGCTTGTTGGCATAGACCATAGACTTGACGTAGCCCCACAGGAAATAATCTAACGGCGTCAAATCGCACGACCGAGGCGGCCATTCGACTGGGCCATTTCGTGAGATAACACATTCACCAAACTTGGTTTGCAGTAAATTGATTGTGGCATTCGCTGTGTGGCTTGTGGCGCCGTCCTGTTGGAACCACATGTGCTCCAAGTCCATATTATCCAATTGGGGCCAAAAATATTCGGTTATCATTGAACGGTAGCGATTCGCATTCACAGTAATGTGTCGGTCTTGATCATCACGGAAGAAGTACGGCCCAATGACGCCGCCGGCCTATAAACCGCACCAAACAGTAATTTTTTCGGGATGCAATGATGACTCATGGAGTACGTGTGGATTGCTGTCTAACCAATAACGCATATTTTACTTATTGATGAAGCCATTCAGCCAGAAATGAGCCTCATCATAAATTGGACGTAGCGCTCTTAAAGTTGAGGCGACTGACTCCGATTTTCGGTACTAAATTTTAATAATTTCGACTCGTTGTTGGCTCGTATATCTTTGCATAATAAAATGGCAAACCTTACTGAAGAGAAATGTCAAAAGAGCTGGCAAAAATATTGCGTCGTTTGCTGTCACTATCGATTTACTTTTGTAGCGTTTCTTTTGAAAAACCCTTTATATACTCGTATATATATATATATATATATATATATATATATATATATATATATATATATATATATATATATATATATATATAAATTTTTTTTTATTCACGAATCTTATACCATGTACAGAAACGTTTTATATTGCACCTAGAAAATACTGGTAATACTAACCAGCAATTTTGTTCGAATATATTAAACAAGTTAAAAGAAAAGCGTTAAGTATTTTATGTACATGCTAACATATAACATATAAATAAAATATCGGCTACTCGAGTTCCATTAGGTCTGACACTGTTTTCCGTTTTAGCCGCCTACGCTGCGAAGTCATCAGAAGTAAACTGGATGCTGCAACGTTGACATGCGATTTCAGTCGCTGTTTGTGAGAAATTGCAAATTTTTTTTCACCAGTGACAGTTTGCATGCCAAGATCACGATGTAGATCGCTATTTCTAACATAGTATGGTGCATTAACAATACATCGCAGCACTTTATTTTGAAAACGTTGGATAGTGGCAATGTATATTTCACTAGAACATTCCCAAAATTGGATGCCATAGGTCCAGGTCGGCTTCAGTATTTGTTTATACACCATTAGTTTGTTGTGAATTGACTGGGTAGAGTGTCTGCCAATAAGGTGGTACAATTTGTTGAATTTCAGGTCAAGCTCCTCTCGTTTTTTCTTTACGTGAGCTTTCCAGCGCAATTTGGCGTCGAGTGTAATACCCAGGTATTTGGCTTCGTTGACATGTGGGATTATTAACTCATCCATGAAAATCGGTTTGTAAGGTACATTTTTCAGTGAAAAAACTATATGCGCTGATTTGGTTTTGTTAAACTTAATGCGCCATTTCTTAGCCCATGAAGCAATCAATTAACAGCCTCTTGTAGCTTAGCCGTCGCGTCTTCGATAGTGTTAGTGTTAGTTGTCGAATGATTTTTCCTAAAACCAAACTGGTGAACGGGAATCAATTTTTTATGCTCAATTATTGGCATTAAGCGCGTTAAAAGCAATTTTTCAAATAGTTTTGACAATGCTGGCAGTAAGGATATTGGCCTATACGATGATACGTCGTTGAGTGATTTCCCAGGCTTGGGTACCATGATTATCTCTGCGAATTTCCAATATATAGGAACATGCCTCAACCTGAAGCACATATTAATTAAAGCAGACAGATAAGAGACGCAATTATTGGGCAGTTTACGAAGAACTTCCGTCGTTATTAAGTCAAATCCTGGCGCTTTTTTTAGTTTCATTTTATGAATATGCTGACCAACTTCTTCGGGAGTTACTTGAGTAATGTGGGTATCGCACTCTAGCCAACTTTCATTAATAACTATTTCATTATTTCCTTCATTTAGGCTAAAGGTATTTTCAAGATGTTCCGCAAACAACTTTGCTTTTTGCGCGCTTGTTTTGGCCCACAGTGTATCGTTTATTTTAACTGGAGTACATTGCTGTATTGGCTTGCTGAATGAATTAGCCGCCTTCCACAAAGTGTACTCTGTGGTCTTCTCAGGTGTAAGATCCATCAGAAATCGATTATATGTGTCATTATTGAATGACTTGATTGCTGTGTGTAAATGTTTACTGGCTAAGTTTAAATTCGATTTGATTGCTGGAGATCTGGTTTGTTGCCAACGGGTCCGTAGCTTCCGTTTCTTTGCAATTAAGCTCTTAATAAAAGGTGGATATTTTTTCCCGTGCAGAACAAGTCTTAGTGTGGGCGTACTATTCCACGCTGCCATCTGTATTTGCTGTGTAAAGTGGAGTACAGCATCATCAAGTTGCTCACTGGTAACAATAGAATCAAACTTGGCTAATTGTTCTAGCTGCACTTGAAAGTAATTCCAGTCAGTACCAGCATTTACTAACGTTGATGTGCTTTGATTTAATGCTGGGTTTGGGAAATTACCAATTGCACCGGCGAATGGTCAGAACTCCGGTCAAATCCTTCAGTGATAGTTAAATGCGCTGCAGGAATGTTTTTGTAGACAAAGAAGTCAATTAAGTCTGGTACTTTGCTAGTATCCGATGGCCAATATGTTGGTTTACCAGTTTAAATTGAATTACAACATGTACGCTGCATGGCTTTGAATAATTCTCTTCCTTTTGTCGTGGTGCGCCTTGAGCCCCAAAACGTATGTTTTGCATTGAAGTCGACTCCAATTATAAAACGACCATGGAAACGATTAAAAAGAGAAATAGTCTTCATATTTCATCTGGTGCCTCGGTGGCCTATATAGAGCAGTTAGAACCAGTGGTTGTTTGGAAGTTTTAACGGAAACGGATGTGGTTTGAAACTCATTTGTGCTGATTTGGTCCTCCAAGTGATGTTTAATGGAGCTTTTGATTATGACTGCGCTACACCCCCTTGCACAATTGTCAAAATGTATTGTATGGTAAAGCGCGTATTTTTTAAAGGACACATGCGATTGCTTACTAAAATGAGTTTCAGCAATTAAGCATATATCAATATCTTCATTGTTAAGCACGACTTCCAGCTCATTTTTGTGTTTGGCTGAACCAGTTGCGTTCTATAAAATCAGTCTTAGACAATCAGTCATAATTTAAAAATTGCATTTTGTGCTCCAGGGCTCCCAAGCGCAATTCCAATGTTTTGAACATTTTTTCCTGGCAGTCTAGCTTTGCCAAGATTATTAACAGCGCATCGGTGCTTTGTGGGGCAAAATTGGGGGCAGAGCCTTTCGTTATTTGAGCATAGCTTGCTGCTTTAGTACTCGTAGATGGTCCAATTTTGGTGGGGACATTTTTTGACGCAGCAAATTGATTATTATCGCGATCCTTCGTTTTAACAAAAGTTGTCTTCTTTGATCTGATTTTTTGTAATTCCTTGGCAATTAGATAGCCACGATAATTTGCTGGCTGCGACTCACCACAATTGCAGCATTTGGGTTTATCAGCTATTGGCATTTGGTAATCTGAAGATATATGTTTGCCACCACATTTGACGCATCGTGGAGGTTTCCCACAGAAATTTTTTGTGTGGCCGAATGATTGGCAACTTTTGCACTGGGGAATTAAGTTAGATGATTTTATTGGTTCAATCTTTACATTTGTATTTGAAAGGTTTTTGATTTTTTAAATTGTCTTCACATCTTCAGAAGAGTCGAATGTCAGAACGAACATATCAAGCAATTTTTAACAATTAAAAATATAAACATTATTACAATATAGGTATTCATCTTGCTTTTACTTTGAGATTATTATGAAAACTATTACTGTATGCTTATGTGATATCCATTTTATATATTTGAGTATAGTTTTTTACATCAATTATATTAATATGTTGTAATATATGACTCAAATCAGGAGTGTGTATCTTTTTAATTTCTCCATTACTTAAAATTCTTTCAACTTCAAATTCACGATATTCAAAACTACTTATTTTTAGTTGTTTTTTCTCATATATAACATCATTTGTACAACGAATAGGTATGTCAAAATTATCATATTCAAGTTTAAAATGACGATAAAATGATTCCTTTGCATCCAGTATACCACTTATATTGGTTTGTTTTTTAATTAAATCCTTTCGAAACGCTTCTATACCTTCATCCACTGTAAAATATTTTGATGGAGCTCCTTCTGTTGTTATTTGAAAATAGGTGTAGTTGTTTTTGTTGTTGTGGAAAATGTGTAATTTTTATCGATTTGATCTAATTGATAATCATAATCTAAATTATTTAGTGGTTTACTTTTTTCCATCAGTTTAAGTGATATATTAATTTTTAGAATATCATTATTAGGAAGTGTAAGATTAAATGTTACACTTTTTGAACTTGATTCTATCAGAGGAATATTACTAATAGATAGTGATATTGGATTTCCAATCACCACTTTTAAAAATACAAATAAAAAAAATAATGTTAATTTCATTTTCTCCTGTGTATTTGTTGTATGTGTCTGCGACGGTGTTTAAAGATATAATGAAGGAAAATACTAGCGATTATTATCTATATGAGAAAGAAATTATTAAGAAATCATTTAAGGTAGCCGAAGTTGAATCCCCTAAATTTTCCTATCTGAATATATGAATGATTGAAACAAAAATGTACATAAATCAAATTTTCTTTTTATTTTATTTTTATTTTACAATATTTTTCTTACTTAGTTTGTATGGGGAATATATTTGAACATTTTATCATGTATAATTAAACAATATGCAGATGTATTATTTGGTATGTTTGTTAATGTTTTGAATTCAATCCGAATATCGATTGGTCCATTTTTGGTAGATTCATTATGATGAGTTACATCTAAGACAATTATTGGCGCATTTGATGAAAATTCTTCTCGTGTTAACAGAGGCTGTAAATCGTGTGAATAATAACTTTGTTGAAACATCAAGTACATACCATATAATAACGATTTCGATTAAATTTAAGATTTAGATCATCATAAGGATACATGTCAGAGTTCAGATATACTTTTATATCGGATAAGTCACAATGCATGAACTTATTATTATTTCGAAACGCTAATAATAGAAAACGTGGTCTTTCATTTTCAGCAGCTACAGGGTGGCCCAAATAAGACCAGCTGATGTGAAACATAAATAACTTTTTAATATTTAACATAATTTATTTTTTCTTTTTGCAGATTATAACTGAACTCTTGGAAATTTAAAATGAATACGTACAGTCCACAACAACGCATTAAAATTATCGAATTTTATTATTCTTCTCAACGATCAATTGTTCTGACGCAGCGAAATTATCGCCGTTTCTTTAACGTAAGATCAGCGCCCACATCTTCAATGATTACAAGTTTACTTCGCCGTTGTGGGGCTCCGAAAATCCAAGGGCAATACATCAGCATCAGTCACACCCAATCAGATGCACTGTTTTGTGCGGTGTTATGGCCACAAAAATCATCGGCCCATATTTCTTTGAGAATGCGGATGAAACGCCAGAAACGGTCTCCGGGGCTTCTTACAGAACAATGATCGACAGCTTTTTGCGGCCATTGGTGGAGCAAGGTCCTAATTTGTGGTTTCAACAAGATGGAGCCACTGCGCATACTGCTAGGCAAACTATTGACATGCTGCGTGAAATTTTTGGTGAACGCATAATTTCAAGAAATTCAGATTTCCCTTGGCCTCCTCGTTTACCAGAATTAACTGCGCCCGATTTTTTTTATGGGGATATTTAAAAGACAAAGTGTATGTTAACAAACCACAGACACTTGGACAGCTCAAGCAGAATATTCGAGACGAAATACGGCGCCTGCAACCAGAAACATTACGCCGTGTAATGCAAAATGCGCTAAAAAGAGCCAATGCCTGTATCGAGCAAAATGGTGTTCATTTGTCTGATGTCATATTTCACACATAGTCACGTTAAATTTCCATAAAATGTATTTAACATATTAAAATAAATCATTTAAAAAACCCCGTTATTACAAGAGTTACACGTGTTTAACATCACTAGGTCTCATTTGGGCCACCCTGTAGTTCAACATTCCATAAAATATTTGTACTATTGTTAGGTAATGATGGATTATAATATGTATCCCATCTCCTTAATGAATTATTTAATGGTTGTTAACTCTTAATTACTTTTAACATTTCCAATTTATATTCATCAGCAAGTTGAAAATGTTGTATTTTCCATGTAATACTTGTTATTGCTATTTTAAGTTTTTCATATGCAGTGATAGATGATAAGACATTGCTATCATTCATAGAACGTAACAAAATCAGTTCATGTTTTGAATCCATTATTATTTTCCGATTAGCTTCAGTGATATTATTATAAGTTTTGCTTGTTGTTTATATTTAGATTTCGCTTGAATTTGATTTTTACAAAATGATATTTCTTTTTCTTCTTCTTTACCGTTGTGTTCTGCGGCTGCTAGTGAATGATAAATCATTGTGTAACTGATTTTTATTGAAGATAATCATTATTTTAAAGGTTTTAAATGTAATCTTATTATTTTTTCTTCGCGAAAATTTATTAAATGACCGTCTTGATCAACAACTTTCAAAACACTAAGATTTATTTCATTGGTATCTACATTACATTAGCTGGCGTTTCAGTGATTTTGTAACCTGGACTAACGACAAGTGAAAACTGATGTAAAGTATGTGCTGATACACTATTTATATATGATCTACTCACAATATTACAATCAACCACTATTGTGTTTATTTTTGTTATATATATTGTTTTATCTGAATAATGTACAATACCTGGTTCCAATACTCTTTTACTAAACCCCAAAATTTAAGCAATTGAATTATCTCCATCGAAATAAATTGGATCTATATAGCTTTTTATTTCCGTTTTTAAGGTATTATAATTTGCTTGTATATCAAGTATTCCCTTTTGATTCAGTTGTTCATATTTATCACTAACTACATCAGCTATATCAGATAATTTATATGATCCAATAGGAATCTCTATTTCATTATCACCAATATGAAATAGATTGTTTTCTACGTCAATATTCGGAATTTAATGATATGTGTCTAAGCTTATTAAACCGCAAACATAATTTGAATTAAGTTGAATCGGTGAAAAATAATTTGCCAAAATTAATGAAGAATTTCCGGTTAGTGTTAATGTTATCGACATCTTAACGACTAATGTTGAATAGTGACTATATGTTGAATAGTGATTAATGTGATTGCTTTGCATCAGATGGTGAAATTGCTTATTGAAAAATTCTTTTCCATCATCTGTTTGTAAATTTTTTGGTATTCGCTGATTGTTATTAAAAAAACTTTTCATTGCCTTTGTTACGTTCAGAGCAGTTTTATTTTTCAATGCTACACCCCAGGCTTTTTTCGAAAAGTTATCTATTACTGTTAAAAGATGGTGAAATTTTTTATTATTAGCTTCATAATTCCCCGTTTTAAACTAAATCTGCTTGCCATAAGTCATCAATTCCTTTCATGATAACTCGTCTTCTTTTAAAATTTGTTGGTGCTTGTTTGTGTAGTTCATTGAATATTTCTCTTTTATTCATTTCCATAATGTCCAGGTTCGAGGGTTTTCCATATTATCTGTTTGTGAAAGTATGCAAGTGTTATTTTATATACTTTGTGAAAATAAAACCTTTAATTCAAAATTTAATAACTGGTTGCTCAAGTTTGATTCGCTTCATATGTTTATTGTCTTTGTAATACACTCGGGATAATGATCCGTTGGAGTTTTAGATTGCAAAAACCAAATCCGTTCTTTATTCACACACTTTCTTTAAGACCCGTTGACTGCCGATGACAATGTTTATGTTATGAAGTAGAGCTTACAGTACTCAAGTTCATATAAAGCTTTCAGGACTACAGTTCAAATAAATCTTACATTATAACTTATAATCTATTAATGACACAAAGTCATATGTGTAAAAGTATGCAATAGAACTCTCTATATAACATGCCCCTCATAAAAAAATTTTATATTCATTGTTATTATTATAAATAATACTTATGGTACATTTTGTAAATTTTTTTTTTTTTTCATGATTGTTAATTTGTTTCGAGTTCAATTTCTTACATTCAATTACTTAATTGATTTAAATTCTTGTTCATATGTTAAAATATTATGTTGTAAATCGGTTACTTAGATTTCTTTAGTTTAGTCATTGATATCGTTTCTCTCATAAATGCCTCATTACTTCTGTTATTATTTTCATTGTTAAAATCGTTAGTTGACATTTCATTTACATGTTCGTTATGATTATTGTTTACATTTGGCTCTATTTGTTTTTCTACATTTAATCTTGCGTTACTAGTTCCATATTCATTTTGACGATTCAACTGATTGATTTGAACACGTAGGAACATTATCATGAGGTTCCATAGAAACATTGCAAGCTACTCCACTACTTTCTGCACCTGACCTTATTTGATCCGTATGTCGCTTTATTATTCGATTATTAGGAAGAATACAATGATATGAACGTGGTCCGATTTGTTTCGTTACTTTAGAAGGAGCCCAAGTTTTTTATTAGGATTGGTGTAGTCACGAATATAGACACAATGCCCTTCCTGAAATTGAACATTTCTCTTTCCTTTACAGCGCGCTATACTTTTTTCTTGATTTGATAAGATATTTTTTCTTACCAGAGAAGGGTTTATAAAGTCGAACCTAGTTCTTATTGATCTGCCAAGAAAAATATGTGCTGGACTCTCATCGGTAGTGCAATGTTTCGTATTACGATAATCCATTCAGAAACGATTTACGACAACGTCAATATATATTCAAGACAACGTCAATGCCTATAGAATTTAAAGTTGCATATATTGATTTTTTTAATGTCTTTATAAAATTCTCTGCCTGACCATTAGTTGATGGATTACCAGGTGCTTTTAATATATGATGTATTTTGTTGTTGTGAATGAATTTTTGAATTCGTCTGAAACAAATTGTCTTCCATTATCTGAAACTAATGTGTGAGGAATCCCAAAACGACAAAAGGGTTCTCTCAATTTTGTGACTACAAAATTAGACGTGATATCTTTAGTTTTAAAAACTTCGACCCATTTTGAGTAAGAGTCTATTATTACGAAAAGATAAAAATTGTTGATTGGGCCTGCAAAATCAATATGAAGTCTTTGCCAGCAGAATTGGTTGGTGACCACGGTATTAAGAAACTCTTCTCTGGACTAGGCAATTGTTGTTGACAAGAAATACATGATTTTATTAAGTTCTCGATATCAGCATCTAATTTAGTCCACCAGAAAAATGATCTGGCCAATGCTTTGGTCTTAACTACGCCTAGATGTGACTGATGAAGAAGTTTTACAATGGGATTTCTGAGTTTTAAAGGTATTATGACCCTGTAGCCCCACATCCAACAATCGCGGCCCACCGTTAGTTCAGTGTTTTTATTGACAAAAGCTATGAATTCATCACCTTTTAACTCTTTGACTAATCCCTTTTTTACAGCCTCGCATATTTTTGATAGTGTCGGATCACGTCTTGTTTCTCGACCTAGGTCTTTGAAATCAAGATTCAATACATTATCACCTTCAATATAAATGATAAAAGATTGATATAATTGATTAAGATTATCAAAGATTTATATAATTGATTAAGATTATCAACGTTGTCGTGTTTGTTAACGTTAGCTTGTGGCATTCGTGACAAATTGTCAGCGTCGTTTAAACATCCTTTTACATATTCAATATTATATTGGAATCCTGAAAGTAGGAATGCCCATCTTTGCATACGGGCGGCTGCCATAATTGGTAAGCCTTTAGTGTCGCCGAAAATTGACGTCAAAGGTTTATGATCTGTTCTTAACGTGAAATTGTTCCCTATTAGATATTGTTTAAGTTTTGTTACGCAGAAGATTATTGCAAGTGCTTCTTTTTCAAGTGTGCTATAATTTTGCTCTGTCTTGGACAGAGCTCTAGACACAAATGCAATGGCTTTGAGAATATTATTTTCAAATTTATGTGATAATATGCCTGCAATGGCATTATTTGAAGCGTCGGTGGTGAGTATGATATGCATTTTAGGATTAAAATGTACTACTAGGATTAAAATGTAGTACTGAGTCATAGGCTTTTTCACATTGCTCTGACCATTCAAATTTAATTCCTTTTTGTAATAAACGATAGAAAGGTTTCATTTTATCAGCAAATTTGTCAATAAATTTTGAGTAATAGGTAACCATTCCTATAAATGCTCTTAATTCAGATACATCATTGGGTTGTGGTGCTTTTACTACTGCTTCGACACGTTCTTTATTTTTACGTAAGCCATGTTTGTCTATTGTGAATACGAAATTTTTATTATGTCCTTGCAAATGACATTTAGTGCTTTATGCACTGCAAAGCAAGAAAAGTTTTGTAGCATTTTGTTGGGATCTAAAGAGGAGACCACTATGAATTTTGGATTTGGTAGGTTTATTGTTTGTAAAGTTGGGAAAAATTCCATGGTTTTGTCCATTATTTTTTTTCGTTTTTTATTGGGGCTTTCGCTTAGCAGAGCAAAGCGATTAGCCTCTAAATTTGGCCTAGAGGCCATTATTGATATACGTTAGTTTTCGCACAGATAAAAGGTCCGATTAGTTTTCACACAAAAAGTAACAAAAATTAACACTGCGTATATCGAGATTGGTGTTATATTACTGGTAAAAACGAGAATTAAAGTAAAAAAATAAAATTTAAATTATTTTGTTTCGATTTTTCCGATTTTTTAACTGCTTGACAGGAATTGCTCGGAAATGAAAAAATGATATATCTTCTATATATATAAAAAAATGTTGTCAAATCTGTTTGTGACGAGTGTTTGAGAGTTCGGCTGGGTAAAAAAAAAATCTGCCGATACCATTTTGTAGGGTACGTTCTCTAGATGGTTTTAAAAAAATGGTTGAAAATGTTTTGATTTGGTCGAGTTATATGTGTTTGAGTGAAGGGTTTTGGACCTATTGGAAATTTTTTTTTTTGCAAATTTGATTTTAATTGATATGAAAAGTAAATGTATGAATTTTATGCAGTTCAAATTGTGTACATACGCGCTATATTTGTTGGAAATAGCAATCAAAATAGCACGCAACCAATAACAAAGGGAAAAAATGGTCATACGACAAATGAACGAAATTTAATTGAATTTTCAAATAAAAAAAAATATTTAAAATGGTTTTCAATAAATATTCGTTTGGTTTTGTTTGTTTCATTTTGCTTTGAAGTTGTTGAATTGTGTATCAGTTTTGAGAGTGTAAACATACATCGATATCAAGTCAGCTGTTTATATTTTGTGAGAGTTACAGTAAATGGAACGTGGAAAGTGATTTGACAATAGTCTGATTGGAACACATTGGAATTACAGTTCATTTGGTATCAACCTGTTGTTTGTTTACAAAAGTGGATATATTATTCGAGTGGAATCTCAACTGGTGGATGGAGTTTGTTACATTTTGAGAATTTTATTGGATTTTTGGATGTTTAATCACAACAATTGCTGCTTGATTTTTGCTATTAATAGGTGTGAACATTTTAAGCATTCAAATTGGATTTTTGGCCGTTTAGGCACAACAATAGTTGCTGCGGTACGTGTGTGTGAATGTATGTAGGAAATTTATCAACGTTTTGATTTCGAGTGAATTTAAAATTTCAATTGATTTAAGAGTGTGTTGTATTTTATTTTAGCAATTTATTACATTTTTGGCATTTACCATTCTGAGCATTTTATTGGATTTTTTGTGTGTGAATCACAACGTTTGCTGTGTTCAGAGCTGTATATATTTTTAAAATTGGTAATTCTTTGATTGAATCATGTCCTATAACAAACGATTAGTTGTGGAAAAAATTAATGAAAAGTTAATTTTTTAGTTTGGATTTGTTTAGATATATTACAATTTAATCTGTGAACTATTGAAATGACCCGTCGTCGTAGCCAACTTGGGCGTCGTACAGCTACTGCTAGGTCATCTGTGGCGAGTAGAGCTGCGCAAAGCGATGCACAGCGTGCTAATGTAAATGCAGCTGTAAGAGCTGGAAGGAGACGTTTGAGAGCATCGAGAAACCCAAGAATTGTTTTGGAACGTGCAGCATTTGCTTATGATGCTTATTTAAATTATGCGTCTCTTGATGTCGTTTCAATTGGAACAATGTCTGTTGTGTGTGTTTATTGCAAGGCTTTCAAATTTAAACATGAAAATCCTGGATTATGTTGTGCAAGTGGCCAAGTGAAATTACCTCAATTGAATCCACCACCAGAGCCTTTGCGTTCAATGATTATTGGCACTTCTCCGAGTTCAAAGCATTTTTTAACAAACATACAAACGTACAATTCGTGTTTTCAAATGACGTCGTTTGGTGCCACTAAAATTATTAGAGATAATTTCATGCCGATATTTAAGGTAATTACGGTGAATGACATATATCATGTTTGTTTTGATAATAACAATATGTACGGTTGCAAAAATTTTGGTATTCAACAGATTCAAGGCCAAGTTTACCATCGACTTGGTTCTTTGTTACCACTCCCAGATCAAAGCTATCAATTTTTACAAATATACTTTGTGGGTAACTCGACTGTTGAAACCAATCGTCGTTGTGACATTTCATCAATTTTGAGGAATGATGTTGTTGAACAGTTGCAGAATATGTTGCATGATGAAAATGAGTTAGTTCGATTATTTCAAACAGCATTAGATCAAATGCCATCTGACGAGTATGCAACTGTTATTCGTGCTGATAAAACGCCACCTGGTGAACATGCTAGAAGGTTTAATGCACCAACGATGGATGAAGTGGCTATTGTAATTATTGGAGATGAATTTAATTCGAGAGATATTGTATTACGTCGTCGCAATATGCAGCTTCAACGAGTATCAGAAACTCATCGGTGTTATGACGGTTTGCAGTATCCGTTGTTATTTAGCCGCGGAGAAGATGATAAATCCCTCTTCCGGTTAGTGTGTTCGATTTTTTTAAAATTATTTGTGAAAACTTCTAACTGAATTTAATTTGATTTTAGGTGTTGAAACGAGAAAAAAAGTAAGCGCAATGAATTTTTATTCATATCGTTTCATAGTTCGGCAGGGTGAAGTGAATTATTTGTTATATTGCCGTCGACTTCTTCACCAATTTGTCGTTGACATGTATGCAAAAATCGAGACTGAGAGATTGAATTTCATTAGATTTAATCAGAGGAAATTGCGCTCAGAGGAGTACATTCACTTGCGGGATGCTATAAACAATGATGGAAACGTTGATAATCTTGGCAAAATGATCATATTACCATCGTCATATCAAGGTAGCCCGAGACACATGCACGAATATGCGCAAGACGCAATGAGTTACGTTCGTCATTATGGTCGTCCCGATCTTTTCATCACGTTTACCTGTAACCCTCAATGGGATGAGTTGAAAGACCTTCTTTTTGATGGGCAAAAAACA
Source organism: Clusia tigrina (assembly GCA_920105625.2). Lineage (NCBI taxonomy): Eukaryota > Metazoa > Arthropoda > Insecta > Diptera > Clusiidae > Clusia > Clusia tigrina. The sequence continues at coordinate 111,182,833 of OV050030.1, forward strand.
ATCGATCGGCATGATATTACTGCCCGTGTATTCAATCAAAAGTTGAAGGCATTGATGAATTTAATTGTGAAAAGTCGGGTGTTTGGTGAGGTGAAATGTTGGATGTATTCCATTGAATGGCAAAAGCGTGGTTTGCCTCACGCTCATGTTTTGACTTGGCTGGTGAATAAGATCACTCCGGACGAGGTGGATCATGTTATTTCAGCCGAAATACCAGATTGTGCGAGTGATCCGGAATTATATGCAGTTGCTACTCAAAACATGATTCATGGACCATGTGGAGAATACAACGTTAATTCACCATGTATGGCTGAAGGCAAATGTACGAAGCGATATCCAAGAGTTTTGGTATCGGATACAGTAACTGGTGAAGATGGTTATCCTTTGTATCGTCGTAGATCCACTGAGGATCATGGTAGATCTTTGATTATCAAAGTACGGAATCAAGACGTTGAAGTTAATAACAGATGGATTGTGCCATATTCACCACTGTTGTCGAAAGTTTTCAAAGCACATATCAACGTCGAGTATTGCAATTCTGTTAAGTCAATTAAGTACATTTGCAAATATGTCAACAAAGGAAGCGATATGGCAGTTTTCGGAGTGTCAGATCCAAACAGAAACGACGAAGTAACTCAGTTTCAATGGGGCGTTATATTAGCAGCAATGAAGCCATTTGGCGTATATTTGCATTTCATATTCATGAGAGGTATCCAACAGTCGTTCACCTTGCGGTACACTTAGAAAATGGCCAACGTGTTTATTTTACAGCTGCAAATGCTGCTGAAAGAGCTGCATCACCTACAGATACAACATTGACAGCTTTTTTCAAGTTGTGTGCAGTTGATGATTTTGCCAAAACGTTGTTGTATGCTGAGGTTCCAACATATTTTACTTGGAATGCAAGGAAGAAAGAATTTCAACGACGAAAACAAGGAAATCGTGTGGCAGGTCATATGAATTTGTATTCGAGTGATGCTTTGGGACGAATATACACTGTTCATCCGAATAATGCTGAGTGCTTTTATTTGCGTTTGTTGTTAGTTAATGTTCGTGGGCCAACATCGTTTGGTGATTTGAGAACTGTCGATAGTGAATTATGTGTGACGTACAGAGAAGCATGTCAGAAATTGAATTTGTTGGAAAATGATGCACATTGGGATCACACTTTAGCTGATGCATCTGTTGTTGCTCATCCGCATCAAATTCGGAATTTATTTGCAATAATTTTGTCTACGTGTTTTCCATCAAATCCGTTGGAGTTATGGACAAAGTATGAAGATTTTTTGTCGGAAGATATTTTGAATCGAATGCGCCGAATTAATCATAATCCAGTGATGGATTTTACTCCAGAAATTTATAATGAAGCATTACTTATGATTGAGGATTTATGTTTGGCAATTGGAAATAAGGCTTTAGTTCAATTGGGAATGCCATCACCTAATCGTCCAATGCATGCTTTATTCGAGCAGGAGTTACAACGTGAGTTGCAGTACGATTGTGTTTTGTTGAATGCATACGTTGTAGATAATCGTCCGAAATTAAATTTGGAACAAAAAGTGGCGTATGATTCGATTATGCAAGTTGTCAATAGCGGAGTCGGTGGATTTTATTTTTTGGATGCACCTGGTGGTACCGGAAAAACATTTTTGATTTCTTTGATTTTGGCAACCATACGTTCTGAGAATAAAATTGCATTGGCATTGGCTTCTTCTGGCATAGCTGCAACTTTGTTGGACGGTGGACGGACAGCACATTCTGCTTTGAAATTGCCTTTGAATATTCAAGTTATTGAACATCCGACGTGCAATATATCGAAAACATCTGGAACAGCTAAACTTTTGCAGGCATGTGATATTGTTGTGTGGGATGAGTGCACTATGGCGCATAAGAAATCAGTTGAAGCATTTGACAGAACAATGAGAGATATTCGTGGATGTACTGATTTATTTGGTGGTGCATTGGTGTTGCTGGCTGGTGATTTCAGGCAAACACTACCTGTCATTCCCAAATCAACTGCAGCTGACGAAATTAATGCATGTTTAAAATCATCCTGTTTATGGCGTTATATCAAAAGATTGAAATTAACAACTAATGTCCGTGTGGAATTGCAAAACGATCCATCTGCTGCTAAGTTTTCAGCGCAATTGCTAAAAATTGGTAATGGTTCAATGCCTGCTGATGAATCAGGATTGATTACTTTGCCAACTGATTTTTGTCATTTTATGCAATCAGCTGAAGAATTGATTGAAAGTGTTTTTCCGGACATTGCACAACACTATAAGAATCATGCTTGGTTGAGTGAAAGAGCCATTTTAGCAGCGAAAAATAAGGATGTTCATTCTTTGAATTTTGAGATACAATCTAAAATTCCTGGTGATTTGATTTCATACAAATCTGTTGATACCGTTACGAATGATGAAGATGTGGTTAATTATCCAACTGAATTTCTGAATTCATTAGATCTACCAGGATTACCTCCGCATAATCTTCAGTTAAAAGTTGGTGTCACTGTAATTATGCTTCGAAATATTAATCAACCGAAATTGTGCAACGGAACGAGATTAGCTATCAAAAAATTAATGAACAATTTGGTTGAAGCTACAATTCTGACTGGAAAATTTAAAGGTGAAGACGTATTAATTCCGCGCATTCCAATGATACCGTCTGATATGCCGTTTGAATTTAAACGACTGCAATTTCCAATTCGTCTCGCGTTTGCAGTCACCATAAACAAGGCTCAAGGCCAATCGTTAGGAGTTTGCGGTGTGAATTTGGAGTATCCAGTGTTTTCACACGGACAATTGTATGTTGCCTGTTCACGTGTCGGCAAACCGTCAGTCTTATATATTTATACGGAAAAAAAGAAGACGAAAAATGTTGTATATCAAAGAGTATTGCAATAAAAAAAATTCAATTATATTTAATTTTTCTTATTTTATTTATGTTGTTTGCGCTACGAAGTGTGCAGAGGGGTACGCTAGTATATATATATATATATATATATATATATATATATATATATATATATATATATATATATATATATATATATATGTATATATATATATATATATATATATATATATATATATATATATATATATATATATATATATATATATATATATCGGGGTTTTCAATAAGAGCGCTACAAAATAAATAAAACCGGTTTTAGATATCAATGAAATTATAAAATTAAATAAAACAAAACCGGTTTTAGATATAAATGAAATTCTTTATTCTTGTGAAAGTACGTTCGATGCCATTATGTATGGAACTCGATTTCTTTTGTATGGCCACCACGGGAACGCTTGCAGAAACCCAATTTTCAACGGTTTTCAAGCATAAATCGGCCTATACTGCTGCAATTTCACAATCGATATTCGTACGAAGTTCATCAATCGTCGCTGGCTTGTTGGCATAGACCATAGACTAGACGTAGCCCCACAGGAAATAATCTAACGGCGTCAAATCGCACGACCGAGGCGGCCAATCGACTGGGCCATTTCGTGAGATAACACGTTCACCAAACTTGGTTTGCAGTAAATTGATTGTGGCATTCGTAGCTTTGCTCTCCGGTGCATCCTCGACTTCGGTTACATTGTCGCCGATGTTCTGCGTGAACCCGGCCATCATTGCTTCCTCACAAGATTCCTCCAAGAAAAGGTAGTCTTCTACATTGCGGCTTTGTTGTTCCATGACGCCTCGTAGCCGCGCCTGCAACTCTGCATTAGTGCCTGCTGTCGAGAGTCCTCGCAGTTCCAACTCCCTCTTCAGGTGTGACATTCTTAATTGCTGGAACCGCATGTTGAGTTTTTTTTTACTGCGCAATCCCACTTCTGACACCAATTGTTACTTTTTTCGGGCCTGTTTGGTCCGACCTCTGGATTGCGTAATAAGCACTAATAAACAGAAGTCGAAAAGATAGGATTTTATCACGATAATAAAACCCACTGCCAGTCGAGCTACTTTTTCAATACTTCTTAAAACTATTTAACTATGCTTAACTATATTTTCTGCTGCACAGCCTACTTATACAAATATTGTACTGTGGCAGCAAGTGCTACTTTGTAACAATATATATATATATATATATATATATATATATATATATATATATATATATATATATATATATATATATATATATATATATATATATATATATATATATATATATATATATATATATATATATATATATATATATATATATATATATATATATATATATATATATATATATATATATATATATATATATATATATATATATATATATATATATATATATATATATATATATATATATATATATATATATATATATATATATATATTCATATGTATTTATATACATATATATATATATATATATATATATATATATATATATATATATATATATACATAAATATATATATATATATATATATATATATATATATATATATATATTATTTCAAAGTTAGCACTTTTTTACATTACAGATCACAAAATGAATCCATTGATTTTAGTAAATGTAATGCATTGTTAGTCTACAATTATACGTGTTAAATTTAATGTACTTATATCAGTATGGTACTTATTAAATATTTTATAAAATTGTAATAATGGAACGCAAATTTCGAGTGAAAACTTTCCACGGGCAACCCCAAACACAAACTCTCCTTTCACAAAAGATTGCAGTTGGAAGAATATATATTGTTATTTTATTTTTATAAATCGATATCTTCAAGCTAAAAAGCAGTTAAAGTAAGTATAAACTCGATTATTGTATAAATAATTTTTAGTAATTAGTTTCAGATACCTATATGTGGTAATTAATGATTGAATTGCTGTTTTGAAGAAGTTCTGTGCACCGGTGGCACTGTGTTGAGGCGATGTCCGAGATCTTTGAAAGTTGTCGAAGCAGTTACGTTGGTTAGGAAAACACTGCGCTAACAAGTTTATTTAAATTAAGGACCTCAAGGATGGTTACAGAAGGAAGAGTTTATTTATACAATGAAATTATTAATATAAAATTCTGCTGGTCAGACATTTAATACTGCTCCAATATTTTCTATGTAATATGTTTAAAATTTATCTTCAAATTCAAATTTATAAACAATTAATAATAATAACTGACTGTTTTTTACATTTTTAAATTATGTATTCAATCACTATTGCACTGTTTTAAATACAAATATTAAATATTTTTTTTCCAATTACACCCCGAGTGTCGCAGGTGCAAATCCTGTCACGGGTTTAGTCTCCAAAATTCTTATTTCTATAAAATCCTTTTCTCTTCGAGTCGAGGCCTTTGTAGCTAGTACTCATTCCCCCAACACCTCGCTCTCTTAATTAATTATGGTGTAAGATATAATAATAATGATAATGAAAATAATAATAATTATGAAGTATTAAGTTATTTACAGACATGTTAAGTACTCTTTACGGTATAAGAACAGGTTAAGGTATTGTATTAAGTAAAGAGATTAAATGAAGCAGTTCAGTACCAACAACCTACGCGACTACATTGCAGTGGCGACGAGCGTAAAAAAGACAAAGTAAAAAGTAATTAGTATAATACACAAACTATTTATAATGGCTACGGTAAATGAAAGCGTGGTGGTCGTCAAGGCGACCAAGTGGAGCGATCAGTTTTATCGAAAGCCATCGGTATGGAGGCCTAAGGGTTATTAATGGATTTGTGTGACCCTGATTTGCCTGCAAGCAGGACATATGGCCAGCTGCGTGCGCTTCTGGAATTACATTATTCGAAAATAGTGATTGTGTTTAGGGAGCGCAAAGCGTTTTTTGCAGCATCGCGCGATAGGAGCGAAGGAGCAGTTTCGGTATGGTACGCCAAGTTAAAGAGGTTAGCCTGGGATTGCAAATTTGGCAACCTGCTAAATGAATTCGTCTTAAATAAATTTGTAACCGGACTGGAGGGAAAGTCTTTCGAACGGTTATGCGAAGAGGACGAATCGCTAACAATGGAAAAAGCACTTAAGATCGCTATGATTGCGGAGGCGGAAATCGCAGTACAACAACAGCAACTACAACTGCAACTGGTAGAAGGAGATTTAGCGGTCAACGCAATAGCTCAACGAACTTCTAGAACGTCCAAAGGCAAAAGAGGTCAAGGCCCTGACAAGGGCAAAAGCGGAGAGAGTAGCAGCAAAGAAAACAGTTACAACAGCAGTGGCAACAAAAGAGGAGTACAGGAAAAGTGCAGGCATTGCGGTTGGAGAAATCACAAGAGCGCAAACTGCAAGTACAGGAATAAGACGTGTAATAAATGCGGAAGAAGTGAGCATTTAGCTAGCGTTTGTTATGCAGATGTTAATGTGATATGTAAAGAAAATAGTTTGAATAATTTTTAAATTTTTAGTGTCTCTGGTACATCTCGGTCCCCAGCATTTTCTTCATCCACCCCATTTATGGTGGCTGCAGAGGTCAATGGTGTTGAGTTGGACTTCATGTTGGATTCAGGTGCAGCGTGTTCACTAGTATCGAAGTTGAATTTTGAGAAATATTTCGTGTGCAATGACAATTTTTTCTCCTACAGCGGCAGCGATATTGCAATTTTTTGGGTGAGTTTAGTGCAGTTCAGTCGCATACAATTAGGCTAATAGTGAGCGAAACGCGGAGCCCACCGATTTTCGGAAGGGATTTTATGTAAAAATTTGGAATGGGGATAAATGCAGTGAAAGGATCAGTTAATATTGTAAATAGCTAAAAAAAAATTTTATTCTGTTTTCAAAGGGGGTTTAGGTAGATATACCGGGAGTAAAGTTAAGCTGGAGTTGGAGGAAAAAGCTAAGCCGGTATTTTGCAAACCTAGATCAGTGCCGTTGGCCTGGAAAATAAAGGAAGAAGATCAGATTAACAAATTGGTGACGAAATGTGTGTTAGTACCGCTCGATAATTCCGATAGGGGTACGCCTTTGGTACCGGTCCTAAAGGAAAATGGAAACTTGCGAATTTGCTGTGACTACAAGTCAACAATTAATAAGAATTTAGTGGATGTTAACTATCCATTTCCAAGAATAGACTTGATTTTTGCGTCTGTAAAAGGGCCTTATTTTTCGAATTAGACGAGTCGTCGCAGCTTTTGTGTGCGTGGAGTACGCATATCGGCATTTTTAAAGTAACTCGATTAACTTTTGGGGTGAAACCGGCAGCTGCAATATTCCAGAGGACAGTTGAGAATATTTCGCGAGTTAATGTAGTAAATTATTTGGACGATATAGTCATATCTGGGGCGACGTTCGAGGAGCACAAGAGCACATTAGAAAAGGTGCTTAGCAGGTTGAAAGAGGTAGGTTTGAACCTGAGTAAATGCGTTTTCTTTAAAAAAAAAATTTCATACTTAGGTTTTCATATAACTCCAAAAGGGTTATCTAAGAATAGAGAAAGAATTCTATCAGTAGTGAGGCACCTGTCCCTATGAATGCATCTGAAGTGACAGCTTTTGTGAGATTGGTAAACTATTACTCTAAGTTCATTCCCAACTTTGCTAATAAAATGGAGCCACTATATGCGCTGTTGTGTAAGAATTCAAAATTCAGTTGGACGAAAGCAAGTTAGGAAGCCTATAAAACCTTAATGAGGGAGATCACATCTGATAGGTTTCTGGCGCCCTCTGATCCTACCCATCCAATAATATTGGTAATGGATGCTTCAAATGTGGCAGTGGCTGGAACTCTTTTACATGTGTATCCTAACGGGAGTGTTAAACGCATTGCTTTTGTCTCTCGAGCAATAGTTTTTAGCGTGATTAAGTTTAGGCACTATTTACTGGGCATCAAGTTTGTATCGGGTTTTTCAATAAGAGCGCTACAAAAGTTTTTTTAAATAAAACAAAACCGGTTTTAGATATCAATGAAATTCTTTATTCCTGTGAATGTACGTTCGATGCCATTATGTATGGAACTCTTTTTTTTGCATGGCCACCACGGGAACGTTTGCAGAAGTCCAGACGCTGAACCCAATTTTCAACGGTTTTCAAGCATAAATCGGCCGATACTGCTGCAATTTCACGTTCGATATTCGTACGAAGTTCATCAATCGTCGCTGGCTTGTTGGCATAGACCATAGACATGACGTAGCCCCACAGGAAATAATCTAACGACGTCAAATCGCACGACCGAGACGTATATATATATATATATATATATATATATATATATATATATATATATATATATATACACATATATATATATATATATATATATATATATATATATATACATATATATATATATATATATATATATATATATATATATATATAAATTTTTTTTTATTAACGAATCTTATACCATATACAGAAACGTTTTATATTGCACCTAGAAAATACTGGTAATACTAACCAGCAATTTTGTTCGAAAAGAAAAGCGTTAAGTATTTTATGTACATGCTCACATATAACATATAAATAAAATATCGGCTACTCGAGTTCCATTAGGTCTGACACTGTTTTCCGTTTTAGCCGCCTACGCTGCGAAGTCATCAGAAGTAAACTGGATGCTGCAACGTTGACATGCGATTTCAGTCGCTGTTTGTGAGAAATTGCAAATTTTTTTTTCACATCAGTGACAGTTTGCATGCCAAGATCACGATGTAGATCGCTATTTCTAACATAGTATGGTGCATTAACAATACATCGCAGCACTTTATTTTGAAAACGTTGGATAGTGGCAATGTATATTTCACTAGAACATTCCCAAAATTGGATGCCATAGGTCCAGGTCGGCTTCAGTATTTGTTTATACACCATTAGTTTGTTGTGAATTGACTGGGTAGAGTGTCTGCCAATAAGGTGGTACAATTTGTTGAATTTCAGGTCAAGCTCCTCTCGTTTTTTCTTTACGTGAGCTTTCCAGCGCAATTTGGCGTCGAGTGTAATACCCAGGTATTTGGCTTCGTTGACATGTGGGATTATTAACTCATCCATGAAAATCGGTTTGTAAGGTACATTTTTCAGTGAAAAAACTATATGCGCTGATTTGGTTTTGTTAAACTTAATGCGCCATTTCTTAGCCCATGAAGCAATACAATTAACAGCCTATTGTAGCTTAGCCGTCGCGTCTTCGATAGTGTTAGTGTTAGTTGTCGAATGATTTTTCCTAAAACCAAACTGGTGAACGGGAATCAATTTTTTATGCTCAATTATTGGCATTAAGCGCGTTAAAAGCAATTTTTCAAATAGTTTTGACAATGCTGGCAGTAAGGATATTGGCCTATACGATGATACGTCGTTGAGTGATTTCCCAGGCTTGGGTACCATGATTATCTCTGCGAATTTCCAATATATAGGAACATGCCTCAACCTGAAGCACATATTAATTAAAGCAGACAGATAAGAGACGCAATTATTGGGCAGTTTACGAAGAACTTCCGTCGTTATTAAGTCAAATCCTGGCGCTTTTTTTAGTTTCATTTTATGAATTTGCTGACCAACTTCTTCGGGAGTTACTTGAGTAATGTGGGTATCGCACTCTAGCCAACTTTCATTAATCACTATTTCATTATTTCCTTCATTTAGGCTAAAGGTATTTTTAAGATGTTCCGCAAACAACTTTGCTTTTTGCGCGCTTGTTTTGGCCCACAGTGTATCGTTTATTTTAACTGGAGTACATTGCTGTATTGGCTTGCTGAATGAATTAGCCGCCTTCCACAAAGTGTACTCTGTGGTCTTCTCAGGTGTAAGATCCATCAGAAATCGATTATATGTGTCATTATTGAATGACTTGATTGCTGTGTGTAAATATTTACTGGCTAAGTTTAAATTCGATTTGATTGCTGGAGATCTGGTTTGTTGCCAACGGGTCCGTAGCTTCCGTTTCTTTGCAATTAAGCTCTTAATAAAAGGTGGATATTTTTTCCCGTGCAGAACAAGTCTTAGTGTGGGCGTACTATTCCACGCTGCCATCTGTATTTGCTGTGTAAAGTGGAGTACAGCATCATGAAGTTGCTCACTGGTAACAATAGAATCAAACTTGGCTAATTGTTCTAGCTGCACTTGAAAGTAATTCCAGTCAGTACCAGCATTTACTAACGTTGATGTGCTTTGATTTAATGCTGGGTTTGGGAAATTACCAATTGCACCGGCGAATGGTCAGAACTCCGGTCAAATCCTTCAGTGATAGTTAAATGCGCTGCAGGAATGTTTTTGTAGACAAAGAAGTCAATTAAGTCTGGTACTTTGCTAGTATCCGATGGCCAATATGTTGGTTTACCAGTTTAAATTGAATTACAACATGTACGCTGCATGGCTTTGAATAATTCTCTTCCTTTTGTCGTGGTGCGCCTTGAGCCCCAAAACGTATGTTTTGCATTGAAGTCGCCTCCAATTATAAAACGACCATGGAAACGATTAAAAAGAGAAATAGTCTTCATATTTCATCTGGTGCCTCGGTGGCCTATATAGAGCAGTTAGAACCAGTGGTTGCTTGGAAGTTTTAACGGAAACGGATGTGGTTTGAAACTCATTTGTGCTGATTTGGTCCTCCAAGTGATGTTTAATGGAGCTTTTGATTATGACTGCGCTACACCCCCTTGCACAATTGTCAAAATGTATTGTATGGTAAAGCGCGTATTTTTTAAAGGACACATGCGATTGCTTACTAAAATGAGTTTCAGCAATTAAGCATATATCAATATCTTCATTGTTAAGCACGACTTCCAGCTCATTTTTGTGTTTGGCTGAACCAGTTGCGTTCTATAAAATCAGTCTTAGACAATCAGTCATAATTTAAAAATTGCATTTTGTGCTCCAGGGCTCCCAAGCGCAATTCCAATGTTTTGAACATTTTTTCCTGGCAGTCTAGCTTTGCCAAGATTATTAACAGCGCATCGGTGCTTTGTGGGGCAAAATTGGGGGCAGAGCCTTTCGTTATTTGAGCATAGCTTGCTGCTTTAGTACTCGTAGATGGTCCAATTTTGGTGGGGACATTTTTTGACGCAGCAAATTGATTATTATCGCGATCCTTCGTTTTAACAAAAGTTGTCTTCTTTGATCTGATTTTTTGTAATTCCTTGGCAATTAGATAGCCACGATAATTTGCTGGCTGCGACTCACCACAATTGCAGCATTTGGGTTTATCAGCTATTGGCATTTGGTAATCTGAAGATATATGTTTGCCACCACATTTGACGCATCGTGGAGGTTTCCCACAGAAATTTTTTGTGTGGCCGAATGATTGGCAACTTTTGCACTGGGGAATTAAGTTAGATGATTTTATTGGTTCGATCTTTACAATTGTATTTGAAATGTTTTTGATTTCGTGAATTTTCTTCTCATCTTCAGAAGAGTCGAATGTCAGAAAGAACATATCAAGCGGTTCCTTCGTCTTCAATTTACGTTTGCTAATAGCACTAATTACTTTGAGGCCTTGATTATTCAAATCTCTTATAATGGATTCCTGGTCACACGAATGGTGCAGATTTTTTACCATTACTTTTATTCGCCTGGTTTGCTTGTCTTCATAGCTGAACCAAGGGATAGTTTCATTATTTAACAACTTCGTAACGGCCCGATAGTCAGAATAGTCAAAAGTTATTACTGCACCATTATTAATAAGTTTCACAAAGAACTTGTTTTTTATAGTTGCAATAAGCTGGGTGTGTAATTTCTTAAAATCTCTTGTACTGTTGACAACAATTGGAGGAGGTCGAGGTATTTTACTAGTAGTAACAGTCCCTTTAGCACTTGAAACTGTAGGTCCACTTTGTGTGATCACTTCCGGAGAGGTCTCTGCCTTCCGTTTTTTAGTTGGTCTTTTCTTTTTGAGGATCCAGTCCGTCTCTCTGGCTAGTTCATCCAATTTTCGGTTGATTTAATTTTTACACTCTCACTTTTGAGTACAGATAACTCGTTTTTTAACAATGAGCATAATTTTTCTAAGTTTGGGATTTTTTCGAGCAATTCTGTGTTTTGCGGTTCTAGATTTAGTATTTTTTCTTTGGACCCCCCACCAGGTGGTGGTGTTTTTAAGTTACTCATTTTAGTTTAAAATTCTAGCAATGTGGCAACACGCAATAAGCATATTTAATTGAATAATAAAAGGTAATAGATGATGGGTGACTTATCCCAAACACTAACCACACTTAGTAATAGCTGTGTCACTGTAATAGATTGGCTGTCACTGTCAACAGTGCAGTGAGACAACTGCTGTTGTTTATATTATTTTATTCTTTAAGTTCTTTTCTTTTGAGTACCGTTCTGCACTATATTTTCTATTTTAATTTTTTGCTTTTTTTTCTTTTTTTTAATAATTTTGAATTCAGGACAAGGCAATTAGTTGGGATCACTCAATATTTCGAAGGTTTTAAATTGATTTTTGTTCTTTTTTAGGCGTTCTACATTTTTTAAAACTTTTCTGAATTTATTTTCTCGTAGGTGCGACGAAACGAAAGATCTAGACGACGCGCGAATGGGAAGTGACGGGGTGCTCGCAGTGGACTCTGCGTCGCTACTACTGTATAAAATTCGGGTTCCGCTCTCTAAAGGTATGCGTGCCGGGTGACCGGTCAATGGAGAGGAAGCTGGAGATGGTGCAAATTTATTTGTATCACTCCATCTCAGCCCCGCTCGATTTAATTAAGTTTATCGCAGAGGATGATAGCCCTTGTTCAAGAACCTTGAGGTAAGGTAAACGGGTTCGGGATGAATGGTTATCGTCTCTACATTCCACAAACACAAGGTAAGATCAGAATGTGTATAGTTGCCAAGAAGGATATTAATATTTTTCTTCTTAATCCCTACAGCACTAGAGACCTTACAACAGTGGTATGCGAGCACAGGCACAAGCCTAGTTTGTTGCTAACGTCCTCATACTTTCCGTACAATGAGGAAGGACCACCACCACACATCTTTCGGCAACTTATCACTTACGGAGACTACAAATAAGGACAACAAACAAGGGAAATCAGCTAATAAACAAGGGAAATCAGCTAACTTTTAGAAATAAGGTTAGGGAGGAATTATTGACCTCTGGCCACTGGACCAAATACTATAAGGGTCGACATTTGGAGAATACTTGTTCCTTTTCGGATCATAGTCGGATACGCTTCTCAGTCTACTCAGAGGTAGAGACCCCACGGCCTTTTAGGAACCCAAAAAAGACTTAATGGTACAAATTCTGAAGACTAGCGACCCAAAAACTTACTTTGACGAAAGTCAAATCGGCGAAGGGAATGCTAATATTGACATGGCGGTATGTCGTCTGACGGGAATACTGAAAAAATCTTTCGAACTATCTTGTACTTTGACTAGGCCGCGAGCTAAACCAAAGCCGGTTTGGTGGAATGAAGAGTTAGGACTTTTTAGGAAAAAATCAAGAGTACTCTTCAACAAGGCCAAAAATAGTCGGCTGGAAGAGGATTGGGAAAACTATAGTCAGTTTTAATTAATACAAAAGTAAAATTAAGGCTGCGAAGAGGGAGTCCTGGCAGCAGCTCTGCGGAACTCTGGAGTCGGTCAATGAGGCATCAAGGCTTAATGAAAATAGTGTCCAGAATAACGACGGTTCTCGGCAGTATGAAGAGGCAAGATGGCTCATGGACTTGCTCGTGTCAAGAGTCCCTGGAAGTTTTTATGGAAACGCACTTTCCTGGTTGCACGGATTCGTACACATTCGATACGCAGTCGATAAATCTTGCCCGTGTTTCAAGGACCGACGTATCGGATATCGTGAAGGTTGATAAAATTGGGTGGCCGATAGGCTCCTTCGACCAGTATAAGTCAGCGGGTCCGGATGGGGTAATACCGGCTATGCTGCAACATTCTGCTGAGGGCGTGATTCCTCATCTAGTTCACATCTTCACAAGGTGTCTCAAGGATGGAATTCTGGGTTGTTTTCAGACCAATAAGTCTCTCATCGTTCATTCTCTTATTTTGAGAGACTTATCGATTTGTATATTCGAAAGGTTTCCAATATTCACACAATGGATATCGCGCAACACGCATACCGTAAGGTTATATCAGTGGATAGCGCACTTCATGAAGTGGTTGGTATCATTGAGAGATCAATGGACTATAAGGAATAGACGTTGGTAGGTTTTCTGGATACTGACGCAGCCGTCAGCAACGTAAACACAAGATCGATCTGTAAGGCGCTGAGAGCTCACGGAGTGAAGGAATTCATAGTGACATGGAGCAACAAAATGCTAGTAAGCAGGGTCATCAACGCCACTATGGGGAAGGCCTCTGTGATCAGGAGGACTACAAGGGGTAGGCCGCAGGGTGGGGTGTTATCACCTCTCCTATGGCTTCTAGTAGTAATTGAAATATTAGGAATCTTCAAAGCAAAGAGAGCAAAGATTGTAGCCCACGCTGATGGCGTCATATTAATCCCGTGCAAGTTTTTGAAAACGATTAGCGAACTCATGGAATAAGCACTGGCTGAGATTTCCGGACGGCCTGAGCGCAACGGCTTAGGAGTTAACCCTACTAAGGCGGAGTTTGTTTTTTTCACCAGGAAAACAAAAATCCCTGAGTTCCCTTTATTAAAGTTAGGTAAAATAACGTTGAATCTCTCTTCAGATTCGAGATACTTAGGTACCATTCTGGACTCCAAGTTTAATTGGAGAAAGAATATTGAGAAGAGAAGAAAGAAGGGTTTTGCTGCATACTATACCTGAAAAATAATATTTGAGTATGGGATGTATACAATAATTATTAGACCAATTTTAAACTACGGGACCATCGTCTGGTGGAAGGTGTTGGGAAGGAAATGTTATCAAAACCGTATTGAAAAGGTACAAAGAGTTGCTAGCCTGGGAATCTCAGGGGCTGTAAGCAGCGCGCCTCAAGAAGGCTTAAATATATTATTTCACCTCTTACCACTAGGGTTGTTGTGCGAGAACGTAAATTCTCTCATATTTACGCTCCCACGTCGCCAACAGCAGCCAATAGCGTACAAACACACAAAACCGCAAACAAGTAAATCCCAAATCAATGCATACGTACGCTCCCACATTGACTGCGCCGCCAACAGCAGCCAATAGCATACACACACACGCAAAATAATACAGTGCGCCATCATCCCCAACATCCCATAGATTTGGTAACCAATGTAAATGGCACAAACAATAGGAGCGACGGGCATGCGAAATATAATGGAAAGATCTGCACTCCACCAATCACAGCGTTCGACTTTCCAACTGCGAGCTCAGTTGATCAGAGCGTTGTTCAAAACTTACAGTCCGATCACACCAACAACTATACAAGCGGCAAAGTAAAACAACAGACACTAGCGCAATGAACAATAGAACACATGAATTGGACAAATGCTACGCTAACAACACGCAGAAACGAAATTGAAGCACAAACCATCTACACTGGTGGCACAAAGATGGAGGGTGGAACGGGAAGCGGGTGCCTTTTCGGAAGGCTTGCAGGCAAGATAGTCATATCGGCTGCCTGACGCATACAGCGTCTTTCAGGCCGAAGTCTATGCAATTGAGAAATCACTAACTACTAACACGACGGCAAGGACGAGTATGCCTCCTCCTGGCATTTTTGAAGACTGTCACAATGGACATGTCTCCGAATGGAAGTGCGGATACTTCGTATTCGCACTTACCATTGTCCTGTTTTTTGAAATCTCTTGGTTGCAGGATGCTTTCCATGCTTTAGGTTTCCTTGCCCTGGGTTTCGTCCAGATTTGTTGCAGGACTGCCTACTTCAGGGTTCCTTGCCCTCGGCTACCTCCTTTATGTCCTTATAACCGGTTGCTTTACACTGCAGCGTTGGGGTCCGTGCTTGTCGTCGCTAGTGGCGAGCGCCTTTTTGCTGCCGGTAATAGGCGTGGGCATGGACGAGGATCTGGTGGCTCCCAACAAGGCAAACACCGTGTTGTTTTATGTGTTTAATACAAGACAAGAGCCAAGACATTTATTACTTAAAATCATAAGTCTTATATACTATTTACAATGAACAGTTACAGTCTAGGTAATGACCTTTATGGTGTTCCAGTTACGCATTTGTTGATTGGTGTCAGTTGGTTAAGCCTCGATATAAAAATGTGGATGGTGCATTCTAAATTCCAATGCCCTTCGTCAACTTGATTGCGGAACTGTGACAACCTAAAAGTTCACATAATGAATTAAATAATAATCAACGCACCCTAAAAGCATGTGCGTGAATATAACTTAAATGTTAACTACATCAAATGTGTAGTATCTGTTAGCAGTGTGTGCTGTGAGACAACTATGCGCAGGTAGTTTGATTCTGACTCACAACATGTGTGACAGTTCGCCATACGTGCCCTGATGGATGTAGGGATCACTCTACCGACGTTGGCACGCAATTGGTTGACGAGGCTGTGTCGATGTTGCCCTGACATTTTGTTTGCCTATGACGATTGAAACACACATGCGTTGTCCGTCATAATATAACGGAATTACTGGGTTTGTCCGGGCTCGCTCCTGACGAGAGCCCCGCTCGTTTCCCGCTGATACTCTGCAACACACAGATGTTCGCACATCCAGTCTACCACACTCCCAGCAGAACAGGATTTGGACATTTCGGCAATGTCGTGCTATAGGACCAGTTTCTACGCACCGGCGATAAGCCGTGCGCGGATCTATCAATATTTCATGTGATCTGAAATCACTGGATCAGTATATCCATCTTCTGCAATCGATATTCGTCGTGGGTAGTGTGACGAAGGCTCTTCCGAATTTTAGGGTATGTAGTTGGCATGGATGACAAATTTCCGAAATGTCGATCTTGCAGTTCGGCAACACGATGCTCCTACTGTAACGTGAGTTCGGTGGTGCTCAGGTACTCTGACAGCTTCCTACGTAGTTCTTCTACAGTTCCCACAGCCTCCAGACCAAATTCGGAGGAGTAAATTACCAACTGTTTTTTTCTAAGAGCATATAACCAACTTGTCTTCACCATCCTTTGCTACGCTAATGATGAGGAAGGAAGTCAGAGTGTTTGTTTAAACTCTGTGCCTTTTTTCCGATATCTGATGCGTTGAACTTCTTTTTTTTTAGGGTCAGTGATCAGGCCCCACTGTAACGAATCTCCTGGTTGCCCGGGATTACGCTCGCCGGATTGCCAGGGTTCGTGACAGAAGTGAATGACTCGAATTGAACTGAATTCTTCATATGGTTCAATTCTTCCTGTGAATGAACTTCTGAAGCTATCGAATTCTTCTTGTGGCTGACTTTCTGCTGCTATTGCTCCCTCCGATCGAAACTCTGCTGCTATTGGGTTCTTCCTGTGACCAATATTCGGCAGTTTTTTAGAATCAATGGAGACTTTGTTTGTCGCGTTTGTATATTGGTTTCCTTAACTACTTGTCTTTGCTTTGAACTCTCGTTTCAACTTCGCACTCTTGTTTTCCAACACCGAATATTTGTTATTCCACTCAATGAAAGATTCTCAATCACTATTTAACCTGCTGCAAGTTTAACGTGTTGTAGAATTCGTTTCATACAAAAGGAACGAAGCAAACGAACTCAAAATCTGACTCGTCTACTTTCAGTTTTATTTAAAAAAAATAAAATATTTTGTGTGGGTGAAATTTGTTAGTGGACAAATAGCAACGTTTCCAGATGATACTGTACTCCTCACGTCTAGTCACGAAAAAAAAACTGCGACAGATAAAAAGAATAAAAAAATTACAGTCCTCTTGTTCGAAAAATGGGGTGAAGAGATGAACAAAGAGAATCTTATCAAGTTGTGTATACTAACAGGAAATCTGAGGAACACCCTCTAACAATTAAAGACGAAATAATTAAAATTCAACCCAACGAAGAATACCTTGGCATAATAATCGACGTCAAACCTTCTTAGAGATAACACAGAACATGTAAGCAATATGAAATTAGAAACGCATTCTGATAATTAAGTTGGCTACTAGGAAGAAGTTCCAAATTATCACAATGAACAAAAAATATATAAGACAAAAATCATACCAATATGGAAATACGGAATAGAAATCTGGGGGACTGCTAGCAAAACCAACATACAGCTGATCCACAAAACACAAACATTATCATCCAAAGAGCACAAAATTATCCGTGCAATAACGAAGGCTGACTTATACTTGACGATTGAAGATATTTACAATGACTTGAACATTGACACGGTAGAGGAAAGCATAAATAAATCTAGCTGAAAATACTTAGAGCGTCTAAGGAACCATGAAAATCTTTAATGCAGCAACTATCGGAAATGGAAAATTTCCCACAAAGAAGACTAAAGCGAATGGCACCTACAGAACTTCCACAAGGTTTTAATATTATCTTTTGGTGTATTGATCTTATATATATTAATATGTTTGTAGGAATAATTAATGGATTTTCTTCGCAATGCCCAAATTGCCAAATTGTTCAAATAATTGCACTTATTGTTGAAAAACTGATTGTAAATAAATTGGGGAAAAACATTTTGATTGGTAATAATAATAAACAAAATAACGTAATTATGTAAACTATTATATAGTTTCATATGCAAATTAGTGGTAAATAAAGACTGAATATATTGTTAATGCTTTCGCATTAGCATTATACATATAATCATTTTCATCCGCAAAAATCCACATTATTTATATATTTAATTTCTGCTTTCTGCTCTGTAATTTGATTATTTTACTAATACATAGTCATTTTTAACCACTAGAATTAGCTATCAAATCAAAATGCCCTCAAAAGTAGTTGTTTTGAAACCAAATCAATATTTATTTAACATTTATTTAATTAACAATTATTACAGAACTGTGTTGCTGGTTTTTCAAATTATTACAAAACATTAAAATCAAACTTTCGTAGTTTAATAATTTTTTTTTTTATTTAACGAAATGACGGTGATTTCTTTCATTTTTTGTAATTTTGTGGACATAAGTTCAATAAAAAAAAGAAACAAACAAACCAAAAAATTGTAAATCGATATAGGAGTAAACTAAAAGTTTTATTAAATGCATCTTAATAGAATATAGATTATCTATATATATAAAAAAATGTTGTCAAATCTGTTTGTGACGAGTGTTTGAGAGTTCGGCTGGGTAAATTGGGTTCGGCCGATACCATTTTGTAGGGTACGTTCTCTAGATGGTTTTAAAAAAAAAATGGTTGAAAATGTTTTGATTTGGTCGAGTTATATGTGTTTGAGTGAAGGGTTTTGGACCTATTGGAAATTTTTTTTTTTGCAAATTTGATTTTAATTGATATGAAAAGTAAATGTATGAATTTTATGCAGTTCAAATTGTGTACATACGCGCTATATTTGTTGGAAATAGCAATCAAAATAGCACGCAACCAATAACAAAGGGAAAAAATGGTCATACGACAAATGAACGAAATTTAATTGAATTTTCAAATAAAAAAAAATATTTAAATTGGTTTTCAATAAATATTCGTTTGGTTTTGTTTGTTTCATTTTGCTTTGAAGTTGTTGAATTGTGTATCAGTTTTGAGAGTGTAAACATACATCGATATCAAGTCAGCTGTTTATATTTTGTGAGAGTTAGAGTAAATGGAACGTGGAAAGTGATTTGACAATAGTCTGATTGGAACACATTGGAATTACAGTTCATTTGGTATCAACCTGTTGTTTGTTTACAAAAGTGGATATATTATTCGAGTGGAATCTCAACTGGTGGATGGAGTTTGTTACATTTTGAGAATTTTATTGGATTTTAGGATGTTTAATCACAACAATTGCTGCTTGATTTTTGCTATTAATAGGTGTGAACATTTTAAGCATTCAAATTGGATTTTTGGCCGTTTAGGCACAACAATAGTTGCTGCGGTACGTGTGTGTGAATGTATGTAGGAAATTTATCAACGTTTTGATTTCGAGTGAATTTAAAATTTCAATTGATTTAAGAGTGTGTTGTATTTTATTTTAGCAATTTATTACATTTTTGGCATTTACCATTCTGAGCATTTTATTGGATTTTTTGTGTGTGAATCACAACGTTTGCTGTGTTCAGAGCTGTATATATTTTTAAAATTGGTAATTCTTTGATTGAATCATGTCCTATAACAAACGATTAGTTGTGGAAAAAATTAATGAAAAGTTAATTTTTTAGTTTGGATTTGTTTAGATATATTACAATTTAATCTGTGAACTATTGAAATGACCCGTCGTCGTAGCCAACTTGGGCGTCGTACAGCTACTGCTAGGTCATCTGTGGCGAGTAGAGCTGCGCAAAGCGATGCACAGCGTGCTAATGTAAATGCAGCTGTAAGAGCTGGAATGAGACGTTTGAGAGCATCGAGAAACCCAAGAATTGTTTTGGAACGTGCAGCATTTGCTTATGATGCTTATTTAAATTATGCGTCTCTTGATGTCGTTTCAATTGGAACAATGTCTGTTGTGTGTGTTTATTGCAAGGCTTTCAAATTTAAACATGAAAATCCTGGATTATGTTGTGCAAGTGGCCAAGTGAAGTTACCTCAATTGAATCCACCACCAGAGCCTTTGCGTTCAATGATTATTGGCACTTCTCCGAGTTCAAAGCATTTTTTAACAAACATACAAACGTACAATTCGTGTTTTCAAATGACGTCGTTTGGTGCCACTAAAATTATTAGAGATAATTTCATGCCGACATTTAAGGTAATTATGGTGAACTAGCGTACCCCTCTGCACACTTCGTAGCGCAAACAACATAAATAAAATAAGAAAAATTAAATATAATTGAATTTTTTTTATTGCAATACTCTTTGATATACAACATTTTTCGTCTTCTTATTTTCCGTATAAATATATAAGACTGACGGTTTGCCGACACGTGAACAGGCAACATACAATTGTCCGTGTGAAAACACTGGATACTCCAAATTCACACCGCAAACTCCTAACGATTGGCCTTGAGCCTTGTTTATGGTGACTGCAAACGCGAGACGAATTGGAAATTGCAGTCGTTTAAATTCAAACGGCATATCAGACGGTATCATTGGAATGCGCGGAATTAATACGTCTTCACCTTTAAATTTTCCAGTCAGAATTGTAGCTTCAACCAAATTGTTCATTAATTTTTTGATAGCTAATCTCGTTCCGTTGCACAATTTCGGTTGATTAATATTTCGAAGCATAATTACAGTGACACCAACTTTTAACTGAAGATTATGCGGAGGTAATCCTGGTAGATCTAATGAATTCAGAAATTCAGTTGGATAATTAACCACATCTTCATCATTCGTAACGGTATCAACAGATTTGTATGAAATCAAATCACCAGGAATTTTAGATTGTATCTCAAAATTCAAAGAATGAACATCCTTATTTTTCGCTGCTAAAATGGCTCTTTCACTCAACCAAGCATGATTCTTATAGTGTTGTGCAATGTCCGGAAAAACACTTTCAATCAATTCTTCAGCTGATTGCATAAAATGACAAAAATCAGTTGGCAAAGTAATCAATCCTGATTCATCAACAGGCATTGAACCATTACCAATTTTTAGCAATTGCGCTGAAAACTTAGCAGCAGATGGATCGTTTTGCAATTCCACACGGACATTAGTTGTTAATTTCAATCTTTTGATATAACGCCATAAACAGGATGATTTTAAACATGCATTAATTTCGTCAGCTGCAGTTGATTTGGGAATGACAGGTAGTGTTTGCCTGAAATCACCAGCCAGCAACACCAATGCACCACCAAATAAATCAGTACATCCACGAATATCTCTCATTGTTCTGTCAAATGCTTCAACTGATTTCTTATGCGCCATAGTGCACTCATCCCACACAACAATATCACATGCCTGCAAAAGTTTAGCTGTTCCAGATGTTTTCGATATATTACACGTCGGATGTTCAATAACTTGAATATTCAAAGGCAATTTCAAAGCAGAATGTGCTGTCCGTCCACCGTCCAACAAAGTTGCAGCTATGCCAGAAGAAGCCAATGCCAATGCAATTTTATTCTCAGAACGTATGGTTGCCAAAATCAAAGAAATCAAAAATGTTTTTCCGGTACCACCAGGTGCATCCAAAAAATAAAATCCACCGACTCCGCTATTGACAACTTGCATAATCGAATCATACGCCACTTTTTGTTCCAAATTTAATTTCGGACGATTATCTACAACGTATGCATTCAACAAAACACAATCGTACTGCAACTCACGTTGTAACTCCTGCTCGAATAAAGCATGCATTGGACGATTAGGTGATGGCATTCCCAATTGAACTAAAGCCTTATTTCCAATTGCCAAACATAAATCCTCAATCATAAGTAATGCTTCATTGTAAATTTCTGGAGTAAAATCCATCACTGGATTATGATTAATTCGGCGCATTCGATTCAAAATATCTTCCGACAAAAAATCTTGATACTTTGTCCATAACTCCAACGGATTTGATGGAAAACACGTAGACAAAATTATTGCAAATAAATTCCGAATTTGATGCGGATGCGCAACAACAGATGCATCAGCTAAAGTGTGATCCCAATGTGCATCATTTTCCAACAAATTCAATTTCTGACATGCTTCTCTGTACGTCACACATAATTCACTATCGACAGTTCTCAAATCACCAAACGATGTTGGCCCACGAACATTAACTAAGAACAAACGCAAATAAAAGCACTCAGCATTATTCGGATGAACAGTGTATATTCGTCCCAAAGCATCACTCGAATACAAATTCATATGACCTGCCACACGATTTCCTTGTTTTCGTCGTTGAAATTCTTTCTTCGTTGCATCCCAAGTAAAATATGTTGGAACCTCAGCATACAACAACGTTTTGGCAAAATCATCAACTGCACACAACTTGAAAAAAGCTGTCAATGTTGTATCTGTAGGTGATGCAGCTCTTTCAGCAGCATTTGCAGCTGTAAAATAAACACGTTGGCCATTTTCTAAGTGTACCGCAAGGTGAACGACTGTTGGATACCTCTCATGAATATGAAATGCAAATATACGCCAAATGGCTTCATTGCTGCTAATATAACGCCCC
This sequence comes from Clusia tigrina, assembly GCA_920105625.2. NCBI lineage: Eukaryota > Metazoa > Arthropoda > Insecta > Diptera > Clusiidae > Clusia > Clusia tigrina. Next base: position 111,205,763 of record OV050030.1, read on the forward strand.
ATTTGAAACTGAGTTACTTCGTCGTTTCAGTTTGGATCTGACACTCCGAAAACTGCCATATCGCTTCCTTTGTTGACATATTTGCAAATGTACTTAATTGATTTAACAGAATTGCAATACTCGACGTTTATATGTGCTTTGAAAACTTTCGACAACAGTGGTGAATATGGCACAATCCATCTGTTATCAACTTCAACGTCTTGATTCCGTACTTTGATAATCAAAGATCTACCATGATCCTCAGTGGATCTACGACGATACAAAGGATAACCATCTTCACCAGTTACTGTATCCGATACCAAAGCTCTTGGATATCGCTTCGTACATTTGCCTTCAGCCATACATGGTGAATTAACGTTGTATTCTCCACATGGTCCATGAATCATGTTTTGAGTAGCAACTGCATATAATTCCGGATCACTCGCACAATCTGGTATTTCGGCTGAAATAACATGATCCACCTCGTCCGGAGTGATCTTATTCACCAGCCAAGTCAAAACATGAGCGTGAGGCAAACCACGCTTTTGCCATTCAATGGAATACATCCAACATTTCACCTCACCAAACACCCGACTTTTCACAATTAAATTCATCAATGCCTTCAACTTTTGATTGAATACACGGGCAGTAATATCATGCCGATCCATTGTTTTTTGCCCATCAAAAAGAAGGTCTTTCAACTCATCCCATTGAGGGTTACAGGTAAACGTGATGAAAAGATCGGGACGACCATAATGACGAACGTAACTCATTGCGTCTTGCGCATATTCGTGCATGTGTCTCGGGCTACCTTGATATGACGATGGTAATATGATCATTTTGCCAAGATTATCAACGTTTCCATCATTGTTTATAGCATCCCGCAAGTGAATGTACTCCTCTGAGCGCAATTTCCTCTGATTAAATCTAATGAAATTCAATCTCTCAGTCTCGATTTTTGCATACATGTCAACGACAAATTGGTGAAGAAGTCGACGGCAATATAACAAATAATTCACTTCACCCTGCCAAACCATGAAACGATATGAATAAAAATTCATTGCGCTTACTTTTTTTCTCGTTTCAACACCTAAAATCAAATTAAATTCAGTTAGAAGTTTTCACAAATAATTAAAAAAAAATCGAACACACTAACCGGAAGAGGGATTTATCATCTTCTCCGCGGCTAAATAACAACGGATACTGCAAACCGTCATAACACCGATGAGTTTCTGATACTCGTTGAAGCTGCATATTGCGACGACGTAATACAATATCTCTCGAATTAAATTCATCTCCAATAATTACAATAGCCACTTCATCCATCGTTGGTGCATTAAACCTTCTAGCATGTTCACCAGGTGGCGTTTTATCAGCACGAATAACAATTGCATACTCGTCAGATGGCATTTGATCTAATGCTGTTTGAAATAATCGAAATAACTCATTTTCATAATGCAACATATTCTGCAACTGTTCAACAACATCATTCCTCAAAATTGATGAAATGTCACAACGACGATTGGTTTCAACAGTCGAGTTACCCACAAAGTATATTTGTAAAAATTGATAGCTTTGATCTGGGAGTGGTAACAAAGAACCAAGTCGATGGTAAACTTGGCCTTGAATCTGTTGAATACCAAAATTTTTGCAACCGTACATATTGTTATTATCAAAACAAACATGATATATGTCATTCACCATAATTACCTTAAATGTCGGCATGAAATTATCTCTAATAATTTTAGTGGCACCAAACGACGTCATTTGAAAACACGAATTGTACGTTTGTATGTTTGTTAAAAAATGCTTTGAACTCGGAGAAGTGCCAATAATCATTGAACGCAAAGGCTCTGGTGGTGGATTCAATTGAGGTAACTTCACTTGGCCACTTGCACAACATAATCCAGGATTTTCATGTTTAAATTTGAAAGCCTTGCAATAAACACACACAACAGACATTGTTCCAATTGAAACGACATCAAGAGACGCATAATTTAAATAAGCATCATAAGCAAATGCTGCACGTTCCAAAACAATTCTTGGGTTTCTCGATGCTCTCAAACGTCTCATTCCAGCTCTTACAGCTGCATTTACATTAGCACGCTGTGCATCGCTTTGCGCAGCTCTACTCGCCACAGATGACCTAGCAGTAGCTGTACGACGCCCAAGTTGGCTACGACGACGGGTCATTTCAATAGTTCACAGATTAAATTGTAATATATCTAAACAAATCCAAACTAAAAAATTAACTTTTCATTAATTTTTTCCACAACTAATCGTTTGTTATAGGACATGATTCAATCAAAGAATTACCAATTTTAAAAATATATACAGCTCTGAACACAGCAAACGTTGTGATTCACACACAAAAAATCCAATAAAATGCTCAGAATGGTAAATGCCAAAAATGTAATAAATTGCTAAAATAAAATACAACACACTCTTAAATCAATTGAAATTTTAAATTCACTCGAAATCAAAACGTTGATAAATTTCCTACATACATTCACACACACGTACCGCAGCAACTATTGTTGTGCCTAAACGGCCAAAAATCCAATTTGAATGCTTAAAATGTTCACACCTATTAATAGCAAAAATCAAGCAGCAATTGTTGTGATTAAACATCCAAAAATCCAATAAAATTCTCAAAATGTAACAAACTCCATCCACCAGTTGAGATTCCACTCGAATAATATATCCACTTTTGTAAACAAACAACAGGTTGATACCAAATGAACTGTAATTTCAATGTGTTCCAATCAGACTATTGTCAAATCACTTTCCACGTTCCATTTACTCTAACTCTCACAAAATATAAACAGCTGACTTGATATCGATGTATGTTTACACTCTCAAAACTGATACACAATTCAACAACTTCAAAGCAAAATGAAACAAACAAAACCAAACGAATATTTATTGAAAACCAATTTAAATATTTTTTTTTATTTGAAAATTCAATTAAATTTCGTTCATTTGTCGTATGACCATTTTTTCCCTTTGTTATTGGTTGCGTGCTATTTTGATTGCTATTTCCAACAAATATAGCGCGTATGTACACAATTTGAACTGCATAAAATTCATACATTTACTTTTCATATCAATTAAAATCAAATTTGCAAAAAAAAAAATTTCCAATAGGTCCAAAACCCTTCACTCAAACACATATAACTCGACCAAATGAAAACATTTTCAACCATTTTTTTTTTAAAACCATCTAGAGAACGTACCCTACAAAATGGTATCGGCCGAACCCAATTTACCCAGCCGAACTCTCAAACACTCGTCACAAACAGATTTGACAACATTTTTTTTATATATATAGATGACATATATCATGTTTGTTTTGATAATAACAATATGTACGGTTGCAAAAATTTTGGTATTCAACAGATTCAAGGCCAAGTTTACCATCGACTTGGTTCTTTGTTACCACTCCCAGATCAAAGCTATCAATTTTTACAAATATACTTTGTGGGTAACTCGACTGTTGAAACCAATCGTCGTTGTGACATTTCATCAATTTTGAGGAATGATGTTGTTGAACAGTTGCAGAATATGTTGCATTATGAAAATGAGTTATTTCGATTATTTCAAACAGCATTAGATCAAATGCCATCTGACGAGTATGCAATTGTTATTCGTGCTGATAAAACGCCACCTGGTGAACATGCTAGAAGGTTTAATGCACCAACGATGGATGAAGTGGCTATTGTAATTATTGGAGATGAATTTAATTCGAGAGATATTGTATTACGTCGTCGCAATATGCAGCTTCAACGAGTATCAGAAACTCATCGGTGTTATGACGGTTTGCAGTATCCGTTGTTATTTAGCCGCGGAGAAGATGATAAATCCCTCTTCCGGTTAGTGTGTTCGATTTTTTTTTAATTATTTGTGAAAACTTCTAACTGAATTTAATTTGATTTTAGGTGTTGAAACGAGAAAAAAAGTAAGCGCAATGAATTTTTATTCATATCGTTTCATGGTTTGGCAGGGTGAAGTGAATTATTTGTTATATTGCCGTCGACTTCTTCACCAATTTGTCGTTGACATGTATGCAAAAATCGAGACTGAGAGATTGAATTTCATTAGATTTAATCAGAGGAAATTGCGCTCAGAGGAGTACATTCACTTGCGGGATGCTATAAACAATGATGGAAACGTTGATAATCTTGGCAAAATGATCATATTACCATCGTCATATCAAGGTAGCCCGAGACACATGCACGAATATGCGCAAGACGCAATGAGTTACGTTCGTCATTATGGTCGTCCCGATCTTTTCATCACGTTTACCTGTAACCCTCAATGGGATGAGTTGAAAGACCTTCTTTTTGATGGGCAAAAAACAATGGATCGGCATGATATTACTGCCCGTGTATTCAATCAAAAGTTGAAGGCATTGATGAATTTAATTGTGAAAAGTCGGGTGTTTGGTGAGGTGAAATTTTGGATGTATTCCATTGAATGGCAAAAGCGTGGTTTGCCTCACGCTCATGTTTTGACTTGGCTGGTGAATAAGATCACTCCGGACGAGGTGGATCATGTTATTTCAGCCGAAATACCAGATTGTGCGAGTGATCCGGAATTATATGCAGTTGCTACTCAAAACATGATTCATGGACCATGTGGAGAATACAACGTTAATTCACCATGTATGGCTGAAGGCAAATGTACGAAGCGATATCCAAGAGCTTTGGTATCGGATACAGTAACTGGTGAAGATGGTTATCCTTTGTATCGTCGTAGATCCACTGAGGATCATGGTAGATCTTTGATTATCAAAGTACGGAATCAAGACGTTGAAGTTGATAACAGATGGATTGTGCCATATTCACCACTGTTGTCGAAAGTTTTCAAAGCACATATAAACGTCGAGTATTGCAATTCTGTTAAGTCAATTAAGTACATTTGCAAATATGTCAACAAAGGAAGCGATATGGCAGTTTTCGGAGTGTCAGATCCAAACTGAAACGACGAAGTAACTCAGTTTCAAATGGGGCGTTATATTAGCAGCAATGAAGCCATTTGGCGTATATTTGCATTTCATATTCCTTGCGGTACACTTAGAAAATGGCCAACGTGTTTATTTTACAGCTGCAAATGCTGCTGAAAGAGCTGCATCACCTACAGATACAACATTGACAGCTTTTTTCAAGTTGTGTGCAGTTGATGATTTTGCCAAAACGTTGTTGTATGCTGAGGTTCCAACATATTTTACTTGGGATGCAACGAAGAAAGAATTTCAACGACGAAAACAAGGAAATCGTGTGGCAGGTCATATGAATTTGTATTCGAGTGATGCTTTGGGACGAATATACACTGTTCATCCGAATAATGCTGAGTGCTTTTATTTGCGTTTGTTGTTAGTTAATGTTCGTGGGCCAACATCGTTTGGTGATTTGAGAACTGTCGATAGTGAATTATGTGTGACGTACAGAGAAGCATGTCAGAAATTGAATTTGTTGGAAAATGATGCACATTGGGATCACACTTTAGCTGATGCATCTGTTGTTGCGCATCCGCATCAAATTCGGAATTTATTTGCAATAATTTTGTCTACGTGTTTTCCATCAAATCCGTTGGAGTTATGGACAAAGTATCAAGATTTTTTGTCGGAAGATATTTTGAATCGAATGCGCCGAATTAATCATAATCCAGTGATGGATTTTACTCCAGAAATTTACAATGAAGCATTACTTATGATTGAGGATTTATGTTTGGCAATTGGAAATAAGGCTTTAGTTCAATTGGGAATGCCATCACCTAATCGTCCAATGCATGCTTTATTCGAGCAGGAGTTACAACGTGAGTTGCAGTACGATTGTGTTTTGTTGAATGCATACGTTGTAGATAATCGTCCGAAATTAAATTTGGAACAAAAAGTGGCGTATGATTCGATTATGCAAGTTGTCAATAGCGGAGTCGGTGGATTTTATTTTTTGGATGCACCTGGTGGTACCGGAAAAACATTTTTGATTTCTTTGATTTTGGCAACCATACGTTCTGAGAATAAAATTGCATTGGCATTGGCTTCTTCTGGCATAGCTGCAACTTTGTTGGACGGTGGACGGACAGCACATTCTGCTTTGAAATTGCCTTTGAATATTCAAGTTATTGAACATCCGACGTGTAATATATCGAAAACATCTGGAACAGCTAAACTTTTGCAGGCATGTGATATTGTTGTGTGGGATGAGTGCACTATGGCGCATAAGAAATCAGTTGAAGCATTTGACAGAACAATGAGAGATATTCGTGGATGTACTGATTTATTTGGTGGTGTATTGGTGTTGCTGGCTGGTGATTTCAGGCAAACACTACCTGTCATTCCCAAATCAACTGCAGCTGACGAAATTAATGCATGTTTAAAATCATCCTGTTTATGGCGTTATATCAAAAGATTGAAATTAACAACTAATGTCCGTGTGGAATTGCAAAACGATCCATCTGCTGCTAAGTTTTCAGCGCAATTGCTAAAAATTGGTAATGGTTCAATGCCTGTTGATGAATCAGGATTGATTACTTTGCCAACTGATTTTTGTCATTTTATGCAATCAGCTGAAGAATTGATTGAAAGTGTTTTTCCGGACATTGCACAACACTATAAGAATCATGCTTGGTTGAGTGAAAGAGCCATTTTAGCAGCGAAAAATAAGGATGTTCATTCTTTGAATTTTGAGATACAATCTAAAATTCCTGGTGATTTGATTTCATACAAATCTGTTGATACCGTTACGAATGATGAAGATGTGGTTAATTATCCAACTGAATTTCTGAATTCATTAGATCTACCAGGATTACCTCCGCATAATCTTCAGTTAAAAGTTGGTGTCACTGTAATTATGCTTCGAAATATTAATCAACCGAAATTGTGCAACGGAACGAGATTAGCTATCAAAAAATTAATGAACAATTTGGTTGAAGCTACAATTCTGACTGGAAAATTTAAAGGTGAAGACGTATTAATTCCGCGCATTCCAATGATACCGTCTGATATGCCGTTTGAATTTAAACGACTGCAATTTCCAATTCGTCTCGCGTTTGCAGTCACCATAAACAAGGCTCAAGGCCAATCGTTAGGAGTTTGCGGTGTGAATTTGGAGTATCCAGTGTTTTCACACGGACAATTGTATGTTGCCTGTTCACGTGTCGGCAAACCGTCAGTCTTATATATTTATACGGAAAATAAGAAGACGAAAAATGTTGTATATCAAAGAGTATTGCAATAAAAAAAATTCAATTATATTTAATTTTTCTTATTTTATTTATGTTGTTTGCGCTACGAAGTGTGCAGAGGGGTACGCTAGTCTATATATATAAAAAAATGTTGTCAAATCTGTTTGTGACGAGTGTTTGAGAGTTCGGCTGGGTAAATTGGGTTCGGCCGATACCATTTTGTAGGGTACGTTCTCTAGATGGTTTTAAAAAAAATGGTTGAAAATGTTTTGATTTGGTCGTGTTATATGTGTTTGAGTGAAGGGTTTTGGACCTATTGGAAATTTTTTTTTTTGCAAATTTGATTTTAATTGATATGAAAAGTAAATGTATGAATTTTATGCAGTTCAAATTGTGTACATACGCGCTATATTTGTTGGAAATAGCAATCAAAATAGCACGCAACCAATAACAAAGGGAAAAAATGGTCATACGACAAATGAACGAAATTTAATTGAATTTTCAAATAAAAAAAAATATTTAAATTGGTTTTCAATAAATATTCGTTTGGTTTTATTTGTTTCATTTTGCTTTGAAGTTGTTGAATTGTGTATCAGTTTTGAGAGTGTAAACATACATCGATATCAAGTCAGCTGTTTATATTTTGTGAGAGTTAGAGAAAATGGAACGTGGAAAGTGATTTGACAATAGTCTGATTGGAACACATTGGAATTACAGTTCATTTGGTATCAACCTGTTGTTTGTTTACAAAAGTGGATATATTATTCGAGTGGAATCTCAACTGGTGGATGGAGTTTGTTACATTTTGAGAATTTTATTGGATTTTTGGATGTTTAATCACAACAATTGCTGCTTGATTTTTGCTATTAATAGGTGTGAACATTTTAAGCATTCAAATTGGATTTTTGGCCGTTTAGGCACAACAATAGTTGCTGCGGTACGTGTGTGTGAATGTATGTAGGAAATTTATCAACGTTTTGATTTCGAGTGAATTTAAAATTTCAATTGATTTAAGAGTGTGTTGTATTTTATTTTAGCAATTTATTACATTTTTGGCATTTACCATTCTGAGCATTTTATTGGATTTTTTGTGTGTGAATCACAACGTTTGCTGTGTTCAGAGCTGTATATATTTTTAAAATTGGTAATTCTTTGATTGAATCATGTCCTATAACAAACGATTAGTTGTGGAAAAAATTAATGAAAGTTAATTTGTTAGTTTGGATTTGTTTAGATATATTACAATTTAATCTGTGAACTATTGAAATGACCCGTCGTCGTAGCCAACTTGGGCGTCGTACAGCTACTGCTAGGTCATCTGTGGCGAGTAGAGCTGCGCAAAGCGATGCACAGCGTGCTAATGTAAATGCAGCTGTAAGAGCTGGAATGAGACGTTTGAGAGCATCGAGAAACCCAAGAATTGTTTTGGAACGTGCAGCATTTGCTTATGATGCTTATTTAAATTATGCGTCTCTTGATGTCGTTTCAATTGGAACAATGTCTGTTGTGTGTGTTTATTGCAAGGCTTTCAAATTTAAACATGAAAATCCTGGATTATGTTGTGCAAGTGGCCAAGTGAAATTACCTCAATTGAATCCACCACCAGAGCCTTTGCGTTCAATGATTATTGGCACTTCTCCGAGTTCAAAGCATTTTTTAACAAACATACAAACGTACAATTCGTGTTTTCAAATGACGTCGTTTGGTGCCACTAAAATTATTAGAGATAATTTCATGCCGACATTTAAGGTAATTACGGTGAATGACATATATCATGTTTGTTTTGATAATAACAATATGTACGGTTGCAAAAATTTTGGTATTCAACAGATTCAAGGCCAAGTTTACCATCGACTTGGTTCTTTGTTACCACTCCCAGATCAAAGCTATCAATTTTTACAAATATACTTTGTGGGTAACTCGACTGTTGAAACCAATCGTCGTTGTGACATTTCATCAATTTTGAGGAATGATGTTGTTGAACAGTTGCAGAATATGTTGCATGATGAAAATGAGTTAGTTCGATTATTTCAAACAGCATTAGATCAAATGCCATCTGACGAGTATGCAACTGTTATTCGTGCTGATAAAACGCCACCTGGTGAACATGCTAGAAGGTTTAATGCACCAACGATGGATGAAGTGGCTATTGTAATTATTGGAGATGAATTTAATTCGAGAGATATTGTATTACGTCGTCGCAATATGCAGCTTCAACGAGTATCAGAAACTCATCGGTGTTATGACGGTTTGCAGTATCCGTTGTTATTTAGCCGCGGAGAAGATGGTTATCATTTCAATATTAAGATGATAAATCCCTCTTCCGGTTAGTGTGTTCGATTTTTTTTAAATTATTTGTGAAAACTTCTAACTGAATTTAATTTGATTTTAGGTGTTGAAACGAGAAAAAAAGTAAGCGCAATGAATTTTTATTCATATCGTTTCATGGTTCGGCAGGGTGAAGTGAATTATTTGTTATATTGCCGTCGACTTCTTCACCAATTTGTCGTTGACATGTATGCAAAAATCGAGACTGAGAGATTGAATTTCATTAGATTTAATCAGAGGAAATTGCGCTCAGAGGAGTACATTCACTTGCGGGATGCTATAAACAATGATGGAAACGTTGATAATCTTGGCAAAATGATCATATTACCATCGTCATATCAAGGTAGCCCGAGACACATGCACGAATATGCGCAAGACGCAATGAGTTACGTTCGTCATTATGGTCGTCCCGATCTTTTCATCACGTTTACCTGTAACCCTCAATGGGATGAGTTGAAAGACCTTCTTTTTGATGGGCAAAAAACAATGGATCGGCATGATATTACTGCCCGTGTATTCAATCAAAAGTTGAAGGCATTGATGAATTTAATTGTGAAAAGTCGGGTGTTTGGTGAGGTGAAATGTTGGATGTATTCCATTGAATGGCAAAAGCGTGGTTTGCCTCACGCTCATGTTTTGACTTGGCTGGTGAATAAGATCACTCCGGACGAGGTGGATCATGTTATTTCAGCCGAAATACCAGATTGTGCGAGTGATCCGGAATTATATGCAGTTGCTACTCAAAACATGATTCATGGACCATGTGGAGAATACAACGTTAATTCACCATGTATGGCTGAAGGCAAATGTACGAAGCGATATCCAAGAGCTTTGGTATCGGATACAGTAACTGGTGAAGATGGTTATCCTTTGTATCGTCGTAGATCCACTGAGGATCATGGTAGATCTTTGATTATCAAAGTACGGAATCAAGACGTTGAAGTTGATAACAGATGGATTGTGCCATATTCACCACTGTTGTCGAAAGTTTTCAAAGCACATATAAACGTCGAGTATTGCAATTCTGTTAAGTCAATTAAGTACATTTGCAAATATGTCAACAAAGGAAGCGATATGGCAGTTTTCGGAGTGTCAGATCCAAACAGAAACGACGAAGTAACTCAGTTTCAAATGGGGCGTTATATTAGCAGCAATGAAGCCATTTGGCGTATATTTGCATTTCATATTCCTTGCGGTACACTTAGAAAATGGCCAACGTGTTTATTTTACAGCTGCAAATGCTGCTGAAAGAGCTGAATCACCTACAGATACAACATTGACAGCTTTTTTCAAGTTGTGTGCAGTTGATGATTTTGCCAAAACGTTGTTGTATGCTGAGGTTCCAACATATTTTACTTGGGATGCAACGAAGAAAGAATTTCAACGACGAAAACAAGGAAATCGTGTGGCAGGTCATATGAATTTGTATTCGAGTGATGCTTTGGGACGAATATACACTGTTCATCCGAATAATGCTGAGTGATTTTATTTGCGTTTGTTGTTAGTTAATGTTCGTGGGCCAACATCGTTTGGTGATTTGAGAACTGTCGATAGTGAATTATGTGTGACGTACAGAGAAGCATGTCAGAAATTGAATTTGTTGGAAAATGATGCACATTGGGATCACACTTTAGCTGATGCATCTGTTGTTGCTCATCCGCATCAAATTCGGAATTTATTTGCAATAAGTTTGTCTACGTGTTTTCCATCAAATCCGTTGGAGTTATGGACAAAGTATCAAGATTTTTTGTCGGAAGATATTTTGAATCGAATGCGCCGAATTAATCATAATCCAGTGATGGATTTTACTCCAGAAATTTACAATGAAGCATTACTTATGATTGAGGATTTATGTTTGGCAATTGGAAATAAGGCTTTAGTTCAATTGGGAATGCCATCACCTAATCGTCCAATGCATGCTTTATTCGAGCAGGAGTTACAACGTGAGTTGCAGTACGATTGTGTTTTGTTGAATGCATACGTTGTAGATAATCGTCCGAAATTAAATTTGGAACAAAAAGTGGCGTATGATTCGATTATGCAAGTTGTCAATAGCGGAGTCGGTGGATTTTATTTTTTGGATGCACCTGGTGGTACCGGAAAAACATTTTTGATTTCTTTGATTTTGGCAACCATACGTTCTGAGAATAAAATTGCATTGGCATTGGCTTCTTCTGGCATAGCTGCAACTTTGTTGGACGGTGGACGGACAGCACATTCTGCTTTGAAATTGCCTTTGAATATTCAAGTTATTGAACATCCGACGTGTAATATATCGAAAACATCTGGAACAGCTAAACTTTTGCAGGCATGTGATATTGTTGTGTGGGATGAGTGCACTATGGCGCATAAGAAATCAGTTGAAGCATTTGACAGAACAATGAGAGATATTCGTGGATGTACTGATTTATTTGGTGGTGCATTGGTGTTGCTGGCTGGTGATTTCAGGCAAACACTACCTGTCATTCCCAAATCAACTGCAGCTGACGAAATTAATGCATGTTTAAAATCATCCTGTTTATGGCGTTATATCAAAAGATTGAAATTAACAACTAATGTCCGTGTGGAATTGCAAAACGATCCATCTGCTGCTAAGTTTTCAGCGCAATTGCTAAAAATTGGTAATGGTTCAATGCCTGTTGATGAATCAGGATTGATTACTTTGCCAACTGATTTTTGTCATTTTATGCAATCAGCTGAAGAATTGATTGAAAGTGTTTTTCCGGACATTGCACAACACTATAAGAATCATGCTTGGTTGAGTGAAAGAGCCATTTTAGCAGCGAAAAATAAGGATGTTCATTCTTTGAATTTTGAGATACAATCTAAAATTCCTGGTGATTTGATTTCATACAAATCTGTTGAGACCGTTACGAATGATGAAGATGTGGTTAATTATCCAACTGAATTTCTGAATTCATTAGATCTACCAGGATTACCTCCGCATAATCTTCAGTTAAAAGTTGGTGTCACTGTAATTATGCTTCGAAATATTAATCAACCGAAATTGTGCAACGGAACGAGATTAGCTATCAAAAAATTAATGAACAATTTGGTTGAAGCTACAATTCTGACTGGAAAATTTAAAGGTGAAGACGTATTAATTCCGCGCATTCCAATGATACCGTCTGATATGTCGTTTGAATTTAAACGACTGCAATTTCCAATTCGTCTCGCGTTTGCAGTCACCATAAACAAGGCTCAAGGCCAATCGTTAGGAGTTTGCGGTGTGAATTTGGAGTATCCAGTGTTTTCACACGGACAATTGTATGTTGCCTGTTCACGTGTCGGCAAACCGTCAGTCTTATATATTTATACGGAAAATAAGAAGACGAAAAATGTTGTATATCAAAGAGTATTGCAATAAAAAAAATTCAATTATATTTAATTTTTCTTATTTTATTTATGTTGTTTGCGCTACGAAGTGTGCAGAGGGGTACGCTAGTCTATATATATAAAAAAATGTTGTCAAATCTGTTTGTGACGAGTGTTTGAGAGTTCGGCTGGGTAAATTGGGTTCGGCCGATACCATTTTGTAGGGTACGTTCTCTAGATGGTTTTAAAAAAAAAATGGTTGAAAATGTTTTGATTTGGTCGAGTTATATGTGTTTGAGTGAAGGGTTTTGGACCTATTGGAAATTTTTTTTTTTGCAAATTTGATTTTAATTGATATGAAAAGTAAATGTATGAATTTTATGCAGTTCAAATTGTGTACATACGCGCTATATTTGTTGGAAATAGCAATCAAAATAGCACGCAACCAATAACAAAGGGAAAAAATGGTCATACGACAAATGAACGAAATTTAATTGAATTTTCAAATAAAAAAAAATATTTAAATTGGTTTTCAATAAATATTCGTTTGGTTTTGTTTGTTTCATTTTGCTTTGAAGTTGTTGAATTGTGTATCAGTTTTGAGAGTGTAAACATACATCGATATCAAGTCAGCTGTTTATATTTTGTGAGAGTTAGAGTAAATGGAACGTGGAAAGTGATTTGACAATAGTCTGATTGGAACACATTGGAATTACAGTTCATTTGGTATCAACCTGTTGTTTGTTTACAAAAGTGGATATATTATTCGAGTGGAATCTCAACTGGTGGATGGAGTTTGTTACATTTTGAGAATTTTATTGGATTTTTGGATGTTTAATCACAACAATTGCTGCTTGATTTTTGCTATTAATAGGTGTGAACATTTTAAGCATTCAAATTGGATTTTTGGCCGTTTAGGCACAACAATAGTTGCTGCGGTACGTGTGTGTGAATGTATGTAGGAAATTTATCAACGTTTTGATTTCGAGTGAATTTAAAATTTCAATTGATTTAAGAGTGTGTTGTATTTTATTTTAGCAATTTATTACATTTTTGGCATTTACCATTCTGAGCATTTTATTGGATTTTTTGTGTGTGAATCACAACGTTTGCTGTGTTCAGAGCTGTATATATTTTTAAAATTGGTAATTCTTTGATTGAATCATGTCCTATAACAAACGATTAGTTGTGGAAAAAATTAATGAAAAGTTAATTTTTTAGTTTGGATTTGTTTAGATATATTACAATTTAATCTGTGAACTATTGAAATGACCCGTCGTCGTAGCCAACTTGGGCGTCGTACAGCTACTGCTAGGTCATCTGTGGCGAGTAGAGCTGCGCAAAGCGATGCACAGCGTGCTAATGTAAATGCAGCTGTAAGAGCTGGAATGAGACGTTTGAGAGCATCGAGAAACCCAAGAATTGTTTTGGAACGTGCAGCATTTGCTTATGATGCTTATTTAAATTATGCGTCTCTTGATGTCGTTTCAATTGGAACAATGTCTGTTGTGTGTGTTTATTGCAAGGCTTTCAAATTTAAACATGAAAATCCTGGATTATGTTGTGCAAGTGGCCAAGTGAAGTTACCTCAATTGAATCCACCACCAGAGCCTTTGCGTTCAATGATTATTGGCACTTCTCCGAGTTCAAAGCATTTTTTAACAAACATACAAACGTACAATTCGTGTTTTCAAATGACGTCGTTTGGTGCCACTAAAATTATTAGAGATAATTTCATGCCGACATTTAAGGTAATTACGGTGAATGACATATATCATGTTTGTTTTGATAATAACAATATGTACGGTTGCAAAAGTTTTGGTATTCAACAGATTCAAGGCCAAGTTTACCATCGACTTGGTTCTTTGTTACCACTCCCAGATCAAAGCTATCAATTTTTACAAATATACTTTGTGGGTAACTCGACTGTTGAAACCAATCGTCGTTGTGACATTTCATCAATTTTGAGGAATGATGTTGTTGAACAGTTGCAGAATATGTTGCATTATGAAAATGAGTTATTTCGATTATTTCAAACAGCATTAGATCAAATGCCATCTGACGAGTATGCAATTGTTATTCGTGCTGATAAAACGCCACCTGGTGAACATGCTAGAAGGTTTAATGCACCAACGATGGATGAAGTGGCTATTGTAATTATTGGAGATGAATTTAATTCGAGAGATATTGTATTACGTCGTCGCAATATGCAGCTTCAACGAGTATCAGAAACTCATCGGTGTTATGACGGTTTGCAGTATCCGTTGTTATTTAGCCGCGGAGAAGATGGTTATCATTTCAATATTAAGATGATAAATCCCTCTTCCTTGACATGTATGCAAAAATCGAGACTGAGAGATTGAATTTCATTAGATTTAATCAGAGGAAATTGCGCTCAGAGGAGTACATTCACTTGCGGGATGCTATAAACAATGATGGAAACGTTGATAATCTTGGCAAAATGATCATATTACCATCGTCATATCAAGGTAGCCCGAGACACATGCACGAATATGCGCAAGACGCAATGAGTTACGTTCGTCATTATGGTCGTCCCGATCTTTTCATCACGTTTACCTGTAACCCTCAATGGGATGAGTTGAAAGACCTTCTTTTTGATGGGCAAAAAACAATGGATCGGCATGATATTACTGCCCGTGTATTCAATCAAAAGTTGAAGGAATTGATGAATTTAATTGTGAAAAGTCGGGTGTTTGGTGAGGTGAAATGTTGGATGTATTCCATTGAATGGCAAAAGCGTGGTTTGCCTCACGCTCATGTTTTGACTTGGCTGGTGAATAAGATCACTCCGGACGAGGTGGATCATGTTATTTCAGCCGAAATACCAGATTGTGCGAGTGATCCGGAATTATATGCAGTTGCTACTCAAAACATGATTCATGGACCATGTGGAGAATACAACGTTTATTCACCATGTATGGCTGAAGGCAAATGTACGAAGCGATATCCAAGAGCTTTGGTATCGGATACAGTAACTGGTGAAGATGGTTATCCTTTGTATCGTCGTAGATCCACTGAGGATCATGGTAGATCTTTGATTATCAAAGTACGGAATCAAGACGTTGAAGTTGATAACAGATGGATTGTGCCATATTCACCACTGTTGTCGAAAGTTTTCAAAGCACATATAAACGTCGAGTATTGCAATTCTGTTAAGTCAATTAAGTACATTTGCAAATATGTCAACAAAGGAAGCGATATGGCAGTTTTCGGAGTGTCAGATCCAAACAGAAACGACGAAATAACTCAGTTTCAAATGGGGCGTTATATTAGCAGCAATGAAGCCATTTGGCGTATATTTGCATTTCATATTCATGAGATTTATCCAACAGTCGTTCACCTTGCGGTACACTTAGAAAATGGCCAACGTGTTTATTTTACAGCTGCAAATGCTGCTGAAAGAGCTGCATCACCTACAGATACAACATTGACAGCTTTTTTCAAGTTGTGTGCAGTTGATGATTTTGCCAAAACGTTGTTGTATGCTGAGGTTCCAACATATTTTACTTGAGATGCAACGAAGAAAGAATTTCAACGACGAAAACAAGGAAATCGTGTGGCAGGTCATATGAATTTGTATTCGAGTGATGCTTTGGGACGAATATACACTGTTCATCCGAATAATGCTGAGTGATTTTATTTGCGTTTGTTGTTAGTTAATGTTCGTGGGCCAACATCGTTTGGTGATTTGAGAACTGTCGATAGTGAATTATGTGTGACGTACAGAGAAGCATGTCAGAAATTGAATTTGTTGGAAAATGATGCACATTGGGATCACACTTTAGCTGATGCATCTGTTGTTGCTCATCCGCATCAAATTCGGAATTTATTTGCAATAATTTTGTCTACGTGTTTTCCATCAAATCCGTTGGAGTTATGGACAAAGTATCAAGATTTTTTGTCGGAAGATATTTTGAATCGAATGCGCCGAATTAATCATAATCCAGTGATGGATTTTACTCCAGAAATTTACAATGAAGCATTACTTATGATTGAGGATTTATGTTTGGCAATTGGAAATAAGGCTTTAGTTCAATTGGGAATGCCATCACCTAATCGTCCAATGCATGCTTTATTCGAGCAGGAGTTACAACGTGAGTTGCAGTACGATTGTGTTTTGTTGAATGCATACGTTGTAGATAATCGTCCGAAATTAAATTTGGAACAAAAAGTGGCGTATGATTCGATTATGCAAGTTGTCAATAGCGGAGTCGGTGGATTTTATTTTTTGGATGCACCTGGTGGTACCGGAAAAACATTTTTGATTTCTTTGATTTTGGCAACCATACGTTCTGAGAATAAAATTGCATTGGCATTGGCTTCTTCTGGCATAGCTGCAACTTTGTTGGACGGTGGACGGACAGCACATTCTGCTTTGAAATTGCCTTTGAATATTCAAGTTATTGAACATCCGACGTGTAATATATCGAAAACATCTGGAACAGCTAAACTTTTGCAGGCATGTGATATTGTTGTGTGGGATGAGTGCACTATGGCGCATAAGAAATCAGTTGAAGCATTTGACAGAACAATGAGAGATATTCGTGGATGTACTGATTTATTTGGTGGTGCATTGGTGTTGCTGGCTGGTGATTTCAGGCAAACACTACCTGTCATTCCCAAATCAACTGCAGCTGACGAAATTAATGCATGTTTAAAATCATCCTGTTTATGGCGTTATATCAAAAGATTGAAATTAACAACTAATGTCCGTGTGGAATTGCAAAACGATCCATCTGCTGCTAAGTTTTCAGCGCAATTGCTAAAAATTGGTAATGGTTCAATGCCTGCTGATGAATCAGGATTGATTACTTTGCCAACTGATTTTTGTCATTTTATGCAATCAGCTGAAGAATTGATTGAAAGTGTTTTTCCGGACATTGCACAACACTATAAGAATCATGCTTGGTTGAGTGAAAGAGCCATTTTAGCAGCGAAAAATAAGGATGTTCATTCTTTGAATTTTGAGATACAATCTAAAATTCCTGGTGATTTGATTTCATACAAATCTGTTGATACCGTTACGAATGATGAAGATGTGGTTAATTATCCAACTGAATTTCTGAATTCATTAGATCTACCAGGATTACCTCCGCATAATCTTCAGTTAAAAGTTGGTGTCACTGTAATTATGCTTCGAAATATTAATCAACCGAAATTGTGCAACGGAACGAGATTAGCTATCAAAAAATTAATGAACAATTTGGTTGAAGCTACAATTCTGACTGGAAAATTTAAAGGTGAAGACGTATTAATTCCGCGCATTCCAATGATACCGTCTGATATGCCGTTTGAATTTAAACGACTGCAATTTCCAATTCGTCTCGCGTTTGCAGTCACCATAAACAAGGCTCAAGGCCAATCGTTAGGAGTTTGCGGTGTGAATTTGGAGTATCCAGTGTTTTCACACGGACAATTGTATGTTGCCTGTTCACGTGTCGGCAAACCGTCAGTCTTATATATTTATACGGAAAATAAGAAGACGAAAAATGTTGTATATCAAAGAGTATTGCAATAAAAAAATTCAATTATATTTAATTTTTCTTATTTTATTTATGTTGTTTGCGCTACGAAGTGTGCAGAGGGGTACGCTAGTTATTATTATAAATTAAACATTGGTTTGTTGATTATCGGTGGCGAAAAAATTGCCAGCATTATTATAGTATTCGGTGTAACCATAAGTAGGCGCAACACAAGATTCATATCTCATTTTTATTCAAAACTAGCGTACCCCTCTGCACACTTCGTAGCGCAAACAACATAAATAAAATAAGAAAAATTAAATATAATTGAATTTTTTTTATTGCAATACTCTTTGATATACAACATTTTTCGTCTTCGTATTTTCCGTATAAATATATAAGACTGACGGTTTGCCGACACGTGAACAGGCAACATACAATTGTCCGTGTGAAAACACTGGATACTCCAAATTCACACCGCAAACTCCTAACGATTGGCCTTGAGCCTTGTTTATGGTGACTGCAAACGCGAGACGAATTGGAAATTGCAGTCGTTTAAATTCAAACGGCATATCAGACGGTATCATTGGAATGCGCGGAATTAATACGTCTTCACCTTTAAATTTTCCAGTCAGAATTGTAGCTTCAACCAAATTGTTCATTAATTTTTTGATAGCTAATCTCGTTCCGTTGCACAATTTCGGTTGATTAATATTTCGAAGCATAATTACAGTGACACCAACTTTTAACTGAAGATTATGCGGAGGTAATCCTGGTAGATCTAATGAATTCAGAAATTCAGTTGGATAATTAACCACATCTTCATCATTCGTAACGGTATCAACAGATTTGTATGAAATCAAATCACCAGGAATTTTAGATTGTATCTCAAAATTCAAAGAATGAACATCCTTATCTTTCGCTGCTAAAATGGCTCTTTCACTCAACCAAGCATGATTCTTATAGTGTTGTGCAATGTCCGGAAAAACACTTTCAATCAATTCTTCAGCTGATTGCATAAAATGACAAAAATCAGTTGGCAAAGTAATCAATCCTGATTCATCAACAGGCATTGAACCATTACCAATTTTTAGCAATTGCGCTGAAAACTTAGCAGCAGATGGATCGTTTTGCAATTCCACACGGACATTAGTTGTTAATTTCAATCTTTTGATATAACGCCATAAACAGGATGATTTTAAACATGCATTAATTTCGTCAGCTGCAGTTGATTTGGGAATGACAGGTAGTGTTTGCCTGAAATCACCAGCCAGCAACACCAATGCACCACCAAATAAATCAGTACATCCACGAATATCTCTCATTGTTCTGTCAAATGCTTCAACTGATTTCTTATGCGCCATAGTGCACTCATCCCACACAACAATATCACATGCCTGCAAAAGTTTAGCTGTTCCAGATGTTTTCGATATATTACACGTCGGATGTTCAATAACTTGAATATTCAAAGGCAATTTCAAAGCAGAATGTGCTGTCCGTCCACCGTCCAACAAAGTTGCAGCTATGCCAGAAGAAGCCAATGCCAATGCAATTTTATTCTCAGAACGTATGGTTGCCAAAATCAAAGAAATCAAAAATGTTTTTCCGGTACCACCAGGTGCATCCAAAAAATAAAATCCACCGACTCCGCTATTGACAACTTGCATAATCGAATCATACGCCACTTTTTGTTCCAAATTTAATTTCGGACGATTATCTACAACGTATGCATTCAACAAAACACAATCGTACTGCAACTCACGTTGTAACTCCTGCTCGAATAAAGCATGCATTGGACGATTAGGTGATGGCATTCCCAATTGAACTAAAGCCTTATTTCCAATTGCCAAACATAAATCCTCAATCATAAGTAATGCTTCATTGTAAATTTCTGGAGTAAAATCCATCACTGGATTATGATTAATTCGGCGCATTCGATTCAAAATATCTTCCGACAAAAAATCTTGATACTTTGTCCATAACTCCAACGGATTTGATGGAAAACACGTAGACAAAATTATTGCAAATAAATTCCGAATTTGATGCGGATGAGCAACAACAGATGCATCAGCTAAAGTGTGATCCCAATGTGCATCATTTTCCAACAAATTCAATTTCTGACATGCTTCTCTGTACGTCACACATAATTCACTATCGACAGTTCTCAAATCACCAAACGATGTTGGCCCACGAACATTAACTAACAACAAACGCAAATAAAAGCACTCAGCATTATTCGGATGAACAGTGTATATTCGTCCCAAAGCATCACTCGAATACAAATTCATATGACCTGCCACACGATTTCCTTGTTTTCGTCGTTGAAATTCTTTCTTCGTTGCATCCCAAGTAAAATATGTTGGAACCTCAGCATACAACAACGTTTTGGCAAAATCATCAACTGCACACAACTTGAAAAAAGCTGTCAATGTTGTATCTGTAGGTGATGCAGCTCTTTCAGCAGCATTTGCAGCTGTAAAATAAACACGTTGGCCATTTTCTAAGTGTACCGCAAGGTGAACGACTGTTGGATACCTCTCATGAATATGAAATGCAAATATACGCCAAATGGCTTCATTGCTGCTAATATAACGCCCCATTTGAAACTGAGTTACTTCGTCGTTTCTGTTTGGATCTGACACTCCGAAAACTGCCATATCGCTTCCTTTGTTGACATATTTGCAAATGTACTTAATTGACTTAACAGAATTGCAATACTCGACGTTTATATGTGCTTTGAAAACTTTCGACAACAGTGGTGAATATGGCACAATCCATCTGTTATCAACTTCAACGTCTTGATTCCGTACTTTGATAATCAAAGATCTACCATGATCCTCAGTGGATCTACGACGATACAAAGGATAACCATCTTCACCAGTTACTGTATCCGATACCAAAGCTCTTGGATATCGCTTCGTACATTTGCCTTCAGCCATACATGGTGAATTAACGTTGTATTCTCCACATGGTCCATGAATCATGTTTTGAGTAGCAACTGCATATAATTCCGGATCACTCGCACAATCTGGTATTTCGGCTGAAATAACATGATCCACCTCGTCCGGAGTGATCTTATTCACCAGCCAAGTCAAAACATGAGCGTGAGGCAAACCACGCTTTTGCCATTCAATGGAATACATCCAACATTTCACCTCACCAAACACCCGACTTTTCACAATTAAATTCATCAATGCCTTCAACTTTTGATTGAATACACGGGCAGTAATATCATGTCGATCCATTGTTTTTTGCCCATCAAAAAGAAGGTCTTTCAACTCATCCCATTGAGGGTTACAGGTAAACGTGATGAAAAGATCGGGACGACCATAATGACGAACGTAACTCATTGCGTCTTGCGCATATTCGTGCATGTGTCTCGGGCTACCTTGATATGACGATGGTAATATGATCATTTTGCCAAGATTATCAACGTTTCCATCATTGTTTATAGCATCCCGCAAGTGAATGTACTCCTCTGAGCGCAATTTCCTCTGATTAAATCTAATGAAATTCAATCTCTCAGTCTCGATTTTTGCATACATGTCAACGACAAATTGGTGAAGAAGTCGACGGCAATATAACAAATAATTCACTTCACCCTGCCGAACCATGAAACGATATGAATAAAAATTCATTGCGCTTACTTTTTTTCTCGTTTCAACACCTAAAATCAAATTAAATTCAGTTAGAAGTTTTCACAAATAATTAAAAAAAAATCGAACACACTAACCGGAAGAGGGATTTATCATCTTAATATTGAAATGATAACCATCTTCTCCGCGGCTAAATAACAACGGATACTGCAAACCGTCATAACACCGATGAGTTTCTGATACTCGTTGAAGCTGCATATTGCGACGACGTAATACAATATCTCTCGAATTAAATTCATCTCCAATAATTACAATAGCCACTTCATCCATCGTTGGTGCATTAAACCTTCTAGCATGTTCACCAGGTGGCGTTTTATCAGCACGAATAACAATTGCATACTCGTCAGATGGCATTTGATCTAATGCTGTTTGAAATAATCGAAATAACTCATTTTCATCATGCAACATATTCTGCAACTGTTCAACAACATCATTCCTCAAAATTGATGAAATGTCACAACGACGATTGGTTTCAACAGTCGAGTTACCCACAAAGTATATTTGTAAAAATTGATAGCTTTGATCTGGGAGTGGTAACAAAGAACCAAGTCGATGGTAAACTTGGCCTTGAATCTGTTGAATACCAAAATTTTTGCAACCGTACATATTGTTATTATCAAAACAAACATGATATATGTCATTCACCGTAATTACCTTAAATGTCGGCATGAAATTATCTCTAATAATTTTAGTGGCACCAAACGACGTCATTTGAAAACACGAATTGTACGTTTGTATGTTTGTTAAAAAATGCTTTGAACTCGGAGAAGTGCCAATAATCATTGAACGCAAAGGCTCTGGTGGTGGATTCAATTGAGGTAATTTCACTTGGCCACTTGCACAACATAATCCAGGATTTTCATGTTTAAATTTGAAAGCCTTGCAATAAACACACACAACAGACATTTTTCCAATTGAAACGACATCAAGAGACGCATAATTTAAATAAGCATCATAAGCAAATGCTGCACGTTCCAAAACAATTCTTGGGTTTCTCGATGCTCTCAAACGTCTCATTCCAGCTCTTACAGCTGCATTTACATTAGCACGCTGTGCATCGCTTTGCGCAGCTCTACTCGCCACAGATGACCTAGCAGTAGCTGTACGACGCCCAAGTTGGCTACGACGACGGGTCATTTCAATAGTTCACAGATTAAATTGTAATATATCTAAACAAATCCAAACTAAAAAATTAACTTTTCATTAATTTTTTCCACAACTAATCGTTTGTTATAGGACATGATTCAATCAAAGAATTACCAATTTTAAAAATATATACAGCTCTGAACACAGCAAACGTTGTGATTCACACACAAAAAATCCAATAAAATGCTCAGAATGGTAAATGCCAAAAATGTAATAAATTGCTAAAATAAAATACAACACACTCTTAAATCAATTGAAATTTTAAATTCACTCGAAATCAAAACGTTGATAAATTTCCTACATACATTCACACACACGTACCGCAGCAACTATTGTTGTGCCTAAACGGCCAAAAATCCAATTTGAATGCTTAAAATGTTCACACCTATTAATAGCAAAAATCAAGCAGCAATTGTTGTGATTAAACATCCAAAAATCCAATAAAATTCTCAAAATGTAACAAACTCCATCCACCAGTTGAGATTCCACTCGAATAATATATCCACTTTTGTAAACAAACAACAGGTTGATACCAAATGAACTGTAATTCCAATGTGTTCCAATCAGACTATTGTCAAATCACTTTCCACGTTCCATTTACTGTAACTCTCACAAAATATAAACAGCTGACTTGATATCGATGTATGTTTACACTCTCAAAACTGATACACAATTCAACAACTTCAAAGCAAAATGAAACAAACAAAACCAAACGAATATTTATTGAAAACCAATTTAAATATTTTTTTTTATTTGAAAATTCAATTAAATTTCGTTCATTTGTCGTATGACCATTTTTTCCCTTTGTTATTGGTTGCGTGCTATTTTGATTGCTATTTCCAACAAATATAGCGCGTATGTACACAATTTGAACTGCATAAAATTCATACATTTACTTTTCATATCAATTAAAATCAAATTTGCAAAAAAAAAAATTTCCAATAGGTCCAAAACCCTTCACTCAAACACATATAACTCGACCAAATCAAAACATTTTCAACCATTTTTTTTTTAAAACCATCTAGAGAACGTACCCTACAAAATGGTATCGGCCGAACCCAATTTACCCAGCCGAACTCTCAAACACTCGTCACAAACAGATTTGACAACATTTTTTTATATATATAGAAGAAGATTATGGAGAATTGAAGATTATGAATTGAAGACCGTACCATATTTGGCTTCAGTAATTTCTAAAAAACAGCGCAGCGGATTTAAAAAAACACGTATGTAGTCACGTCAGAATGACATTTACCATTCCCAACTCTTATAGTTTCATAAAATTTATGCGCGAGAATACATTTTTATACAGCAAAGTTGAAAAAAAGAAAAAAAAGAAATGGATTGGAGAAAAATTGGAATAGAATGAAATATGATAGTTATTAATTAATTATTTTGAACATTGTTTTCAATAATCAGTTTTTTTTTTATTGTCCTCAAAAGAAATAAATTGTTTCTAAATATACTAATAGCATCAATTAATAAAATTCTATCATTAATCTTTATAACTTGCAACTACCAGAATTACAAATCAGAGAATGTGAGAAATGAATTTTGGGTTCCGTCTACTTATGCATACGTGTATATAGAATACAATAGTAATGCGGGCAATTTTGTCCTCACAGACCATAAACAAACTAATTTTTAATTCTCCACCGACCATAAACAAACTGTTGAATTTTGGAAAAATCACTATTTTCGGTTGTCAGTTCGTACAAAACTACGAATTTCAAATTTGTCGAATATATTCCTAATTAATAATTTTAATCATTACTAATATTAGGTACACTACTCTAAATAATCATGAGATAAATCTATTAAAGCTATTAGTTAATTCCTAAATTAATTTACAATTTTTTGCTTGTAATATTCTCTTTAATGAACTTAACTTTATATTAATTATTTACTTACTATTTTTTCGCTAGAAGATATCAATTTTTATAAATAAAATACCAATTTTTATTCTCCCAGCTGTTATTTTTTGGAAGATGAACTTGAGTTTGGGGTTGCTAATTCAAACCTTTTCACACGAAATATTTGTAATATTATTACTGATATAAGTATATTAAAAATGAAATTATATACTAGAAATAGAAAACATTTACTAAAATCAATGGATTTATCTTTAGATATCTAATGTATATAAATAAATATATATATATATATATATATATATATATATATATATATATATATATATATATATATATATATATATATTTATATATATATATAATAATATATAAATTGTCGCATACAAATTTTTCTTATTATTATAATTCTGCATTATATTATAATTCCTTTTTACTAATAAGAAATACTATAAAGTGATAACCTTTCTCTTTTATTCTATTATTTATTATTGTTTTTTTGCTTTTCCTAATCCAATTTCGTGCTATATAATTTTGGGTACAAATCTATGCAGAAAGTAATATTTATTTAAAGTTGGCAGCTTTATTATTCGTTTTTCACATATTCTTGTTCTAGTTCTTCACTAGTCGTTGCAGTGAATTCGCAGAAAAAAAGGGAGGTTATGCAGGTGTTGTTATGCAACAAGAAGCTAGCATTGAAAAACTTTAGGATGGAAGTCAATGGGTGACTTAGAACTTTCAAATGCGGCAGATATTGGAAGCTGGCGAAATGTTTGATATCGCAGGACGAGTATGCCTCCTCCTGGCATTTTTGAAGGCCGTCAGTATATATATATATATATATATATATATATATATATATATATATATATATATATATATATATATATATATATATATATATATATATATATATATATATATATATATATATATATATATATATATATATATACGAGTATATATATACATATAGAGAGGTAGGTCGTATATATATATATATATATATATATATATATAGGTAGGTAGGAGTGGCAGCCTTCTACGCAAAAGCACACTTAAGCACATACAATGGATCGTTGTGGTACCACACTAAGACGACGCGACTCCCCCTTCTAGAGTTTTGAGAACCACAGTGATTTCAAAATGAACCTGGCTATGTCCTTAATGTTGATGGAAAATAGTTCGGTTAAGGAAGTGAAGAAAGGTGAGCCTAGGAATTTTAATCTTCACCTGGCTAGAGCTGGGCACTGACACATGAGATGAAGTACTGTTTCTTCCTCCTCCTCAGAGCCACAGCTGCGACAGAAGTCGTTATGGGGCAGTGCTAGTCTTTCAGCATGTTTCCCGATCAGACAGTGTCCCGTGAGCACATTTATTATAGTGCCGATGGAGTTCCTGCTAATATTGAGTAGCTGACTAGTACGCCTAATGTCGATAGTGCTCCAGGTTTGTCTGGCAACACTACAGGTATGTTCATTTATCCAGGCTTTTTTAGCTGCCTCAAGGTAGTCATGTTTTGGCCATGTTATTCTCCAGTTTGTAGCCATCCGTATATATGTCAATGGAACTACCAGTGACCACTAAATTGTTGGACCACTCCTCTCTACTAGGAATGTAAGTGTCGAACCCGTGGTTTAGATTAGGTTAGAGCATGTATAGCCAACGTCCGTCTGTACGGGCGTGTCCTGCATTAGAATATTGGCGTGGCCCAGGTTCAACCTAGTCCAGCGAGATATAGCATTGAGTCTGGTTGCCGAGCATTTTGGTTGTTGCCTAACCAGAAGCTTAGTGGGCAACCAATGTAGGAAAGCAATTAGAGATTTGGTAGAGGTGGTACACAGAGCCAATGTTATCATAACCGCTGCTGTTCTTCTAACCTTGTCAAGAGGTTTTAGGTTCGCCGCCTTGTCGGTTGCGGTCCACCAGAAGACAGCGCCATAGAGAAAGTACGGCTCAACCACCGCTGCATAGAGCCAGGACATGATTCGAGGCTGGACGCCCCATCTTGTTCCCATGGATTTCTTGCAACAGTAGAGAGCACACGCGGCTTTCCCTACTCTCTCCGCCAAAGTTTCTTTCCAATGGAGCTTAGGGTCCAGGACCAGACCTAGATACTTGACGCTATTGCTTAGGCTAAGCGAAATCCCATTGAGTTTGGGTAAGTCAAAACTTGGTATTTTGTGCTTCCTGGTGAAGAGCATAGCCCCAGTTTTGGAAGCGTTGACGTCTATGCCAACTTCAAGACACCATTGGGACAAAATGCTAAGAGTATAGCTTAGCTTTTCTGATAGTGTTGAAAGACACTTGCTGGAAACAGAGATAGCAATGTCGTCCGCATAAGCTATAGTGTTCCCGCCTTGTGAAGTACCTCTCTTGACAGTCCTTTTAGCATGCACGTTTCCTATTGAGAAGCTAATGACGCGTGTTTTCAGTAGCTGTTCGAAGAAACTAACCAGGCTGGGATCCAGGTTTAGGTTTTCTAAGGATTTAATTTTAGCGGAGAAATACCCTTCTATGTCGAGAAATACTGCAAGAGTATATTCTTTGTTGGCAAGAGATTTCTCTACTTGCTCAATGCGCACGTGAAGCTTCAACAGACTTGCCTTTAGTATAGGCATGTTGTGAATTAGATAGACACGTGGAATTAATAGAGCCCCTGATTTATATATCAAGGACCCTTTCTAGTGTTTTCAAAAGAAAGGAGGACAAACTAATCGGTCTATAGTCCTTAGGCTTGGTGTGGGTCGCCTTTACCGCATTAGGGATGAATACTACTCGAGCTTCTCTCCAGCTTTTGGGAATGTACGACCATCTTAGGCATGCATTATAAATATGCAGTAGCCAAGGCGCAACCGCACTTGAAGTGTGCTGAATATCCGCCGGAATGATGCCATCAGGCCCGGGAGATTTAAAAGGCTTAAAACTGTTGATGGCCCACTGAATATGCGTGTGGGTCATTTTGAACTGGGTTGAGTGACTTAAAGAATGGTTGGTGTCAGGAGACCTTCAAACCACAAAGATTTCATTCCCCGGAAAGTGTGTTTCTATTAGGGCGTCTAGAGTGTCGGTTTCAGAGTCAGTCCAGTTACCGTCCGATCTCTGAATACATTCCAGAGCTCGAGGGGTGGTATTGAGAATCCTCCGGAGTCTACTTGTCTCGGACGAGCTTTCTATGTTGCCACAGAAGTCACGCCAAGACGCTCGTTTGGATCTCCTAACCATATACTTGAGTTCCCTTTGTTTGTCTTTGAAAGGCAGCCAGTCATTAGTGGCTTTGGCTCTGTTGAAGAGCTTGCGACATACTTTTCGTAGCTCGGCAATTTCCGAATTCCACCAAGGGGTTTTGTTTTTCCTCTTGGTTTCGGGCAGTTGCAGGCTGATTTGGCAGCAGAGTTAAATAGTGCTGTAATGGTTTCAACCGCTCGATCTATATCGATTTGATTGTTGATCGTGGGAGGAGTCGACTGCAGGCCCGACTCCATAATGGTCTGGAATCGTGTCCAGTCAGTTCTTTTCCTGTTAGTGTGTCTTTTGCGCTCAGCCGTATCTAACGTATCTGAGATCGCAATTCTAAAACAGATGTAACAGTGGTCCGAGAAGGAGCATTCCTGCAGAACGCGCCAGCTCGAAATAAGGTGAGACGAGTGATTATTACCAAGAGTTAGATCGAGAACCTCCCTTCTATTTGATGCAATGAAGGTTGGCTCTCTCCCCCTGTTAGTAATTACTAAGTCGTTAGTAATAATAAAATCAAAGAGTGACTCACCCCGCTCGTTGATATCCGTGCTGCCCCACACCTCGTGATGGGCATTGGCATCGGCCCCGATGACTACCGGGATGTGCTTTCTATTAGCCTCCTCTACCAGTAGCCTTACAGCATCCGGAGGCGGCGTCAGCCCGTGGTCATGCGCCATGTAGCTGCTGACGATCCATATAGCCATGGTGTTGGTGGAAATAACCATGGCTACATTATCCTTGTCGCTAAACCTGTGAAGAAGAAGAGCGTTAATATTGTTCTTAACGAGAATACAGGCTCTGGGTTTACCTCGATCCTGCACGAATACTGTGCGGTATCCGCTTGTAGTGAGTCCGCGAACCTGATCATTTACGACCCAAGGTTCTTGGACCAGTATGAGTTCCTCTCCTTTTTGAGTCAGGTGGAGGATCAGGGCTGCTGAGGCAGCCATGGAATGGTGAAGGTTAATCTGTAATACCCTCACCATTCCCGGAGGTGGCCATCATCGTCACGTTGGCTGCCTCCTCTTCTGACAGAGGAGAATCACCAACGTCGTCGATATTGGTTATCGGACGTCCGCAGAAACTGCCTACCGATTCTGAGGCCGAAGCGTAACTCTCTCCATCATCGAAGGTGAGATCCGGTTCGGCCTGAATGGGGGGCTTGTATGCACCCTGGTTGTCGCTCCTATAGACCTTGAGCGAGATCGAACTAAAACCATAGTTGATCTCTCCCTTTTATGATATATATATATATATATATATATATATATATATATATATATATATATATCTATATATATATATATATATATATATATATATATATATATATATATATATATATATATATATATATATATATATATATATATATATAGGAGGTAGGAGTGGCAGCCTTTGTCGCAAAAAGCACACTTAAGCACATAGAATGGCTCGTTGTGGTACCACACTGTGACGACGCGACTCCCCCGTCTAGAATTTTGGGAACCACAGTGATTCCGAAATGAATCTGGCTATGTCCTTGATGTTGATGGAAGATAGTTCGGTTAAGGAAGTGAAGAAAGATGAGCCTAGGAATTTTAATCTACGCCTGGCCAGAGCTGGGCACTGACACATGAGATGAAGTACTGTTTCTTCCTCCTCCTCAGAGCCACAGCTGCGACAGAAGTCATTGTGGGGCAGTGCTAATCTTTCAGCGTGTTTCCCGATCAGGCAGTGTCCCGTGAGCACATTTATTATAGTGCCGATGGAGTTCCTGCTGATATTGAGTAGCTGACTAGTACGCCTAATGTCGATAGTGCTCCAGGTTTGTCTGGCAACACTACAGGTATGTTCATTTACCCAGGCTTTTTTAGCTGCCTCAAGGTAGTCATGTTTTATGGCCCATTTGACCGTGGCCAGTGGGACACCTACATCAAAGGAGGGGGAGATGTCAGGGAGTAGCGTACCTATTTTGGCCAATTCATCGGCCTCGCAGTTTCCTGGAATGTCGCTATGTCCAGGCACCCAGCATATGTGAACTTGTGAGTTACCTGAAACGACGTTCAGGGAGGAGCGGCAGTCGAGTACAAGCTTAGAGGTAGTGAAAACACCAGCCAGTGACTTGACTGCCGCCTGACTGTCCGTGAATATGCGTATCAACACATCGCATACTTCATTTCGAATAAGCCACTTGGACGCTTGGAATATTGCCATTACTTCCGCCTGAAAGACGCTGCAATGGTCAGGGAGACGATAGGAGAGCTTGATGCCAAGTTTTCTGGAGAAGATTCCGCAACCGACCTTATTCT
Organism: Clusia tigrina; assembly: GCA_920105625.2. Lineage (NCBI taxonomy): Eukaryota > Metazoa > Arthropoda > Insecta > Diptera > Clusiidae > Clusia > Clusia tigrina. The sequence continues at coordinate 111,236,260 of OV050030.1, forward strand.
CCAGTTTGGAGCCATCCGTATATATGTCAATGGAACTGCCAGTGACCACTAAATTGTTAGACCATTCCTCTCTACTAGGAATGTAAGTGTCGAACCCGTGGTTTAGATTAAGTGTAGAGCACGTATAGTCAACGTCCGCCTGTACGGGCGTGTCTTGCATCAGAATATTGGCGTGGCCCAGATTCAGTCTAGTCCAACGCGATATAGAATTGAGTCTGGTTTCCGAGCATTTTGCTTGTTGCCTAACCAGAAGCCTAGTGGGCAACCAATGTAGGAATGCAAATAGAGCTTTGGTGGAGGTGGTACGCAGAGCCCCTGTTATCATAACCGCTGCTGTTCTTCTAACCTTGTCAAGAGGTTTTAGGTTCGCCGCCTTGTCGGTTGCGGGCCACCAGAAGACAGCGCCGTAGAGAAAGTACGGCTCAACCACCGCCGCATAGAGCCAGGACATGGTTCGAGGTTGGACGCCCCATGTTGTACCCACGGCCCTCTTGCAGCAGTACAGAGCACACGTGGCTTTACGTACCCTCTCCGCCAAATTTGCTTTCCAATAGAGCTTAGGGTCCAGGATCAAACCTAGATACTTGACGCTATTGCTTAGGCTAAGCGTGTTCCCATTAAGTTTGGGTAGGTCAAAACTTGGTATTTTGTGCTTCCTGGTGAAGAGCATGACCTCAGTTTTGGAAGGGTTGACATCTAGGCCAACTTCGAGACACCATTGGGACAGAATGCTAAGAGTGTAGTTTAGCTTTTCTGATAGTGTTGACAGATATTTACCGGAAACAGAGATAGCAATGTCGTCCGCATAAGCTATAGTGTTGCAGCCGGTCTGATCTAATCTCCTAAGTAGTGTGTTCACCGTCAAGTTCCATATGAGGGGTGAGAGCACACCGCCTTGTGGAGTACCTCTCTTGACAGTCCTTTTAGCATGTACGTTTCCTATTGAGGAGCTAATGACGCGTGTTTTCAGTAGCTGTTCGATGAACCTAACCAAGCTGGGGTCCAGGTTCAGGTTTACCAAGGATTTCGTGATGGCGGAGGGACAAATATTGTTGAATGCCCCTTCTATATCGAGAAATACTGCAAGGGTATATTCTTTGTTGGCAAGAGATTTCTCTACTTGCTCAATGAGCACGTGAAGCGCTGTTTCTACAGACTTGCCTTTAGTGTAGGCATGTTGTGATTTGGAAAGGCACGTGGAATTGATAGAGCTCCTGATATGTATATCAAGGACTCTTTCCAGTGTTTTCAAAAGAAAGGAGGACAGGCTAATTGGCCTATAGTCCTTAGGCTTGGTGTGGGTCGACTTTCCCGCTTTAGGGATGAAAACTACTCGAGCTTCTCTCCAGCTTATGGGAATGTATGACCATCTTAGGCATGCATTGTAAATATGCAGTAGCCAGGGCGCAACCGCACTTGCAGTGTGCTGAATGTCCGCGGGAATGATACCATCAGGCCCGGGAGATTTAAAAGGCTTAAAGCTGTTGATGGCCCACTGGATATGCGTGTTGGTCAATTGAAATTGGGTTGAGTGACTTAAAGAGTGGTTGGTGTTAAAAGACCTGCAATCCACAAAGATTTCATTCCCCGGGAAGTGTGTTTCTATAAGGGCGTCCAAAGTGTCGGTTTCAGAGTCGGTCCAGGTACCGTCCGATCTCTGAATGCATTCCAGAGCCCGAGGGGTGGTATTGAGAATCCTCCGGAGTCTGCTTGTCTCGGACGAGCTTTCTATCCTGCCACAGAAGTCTCGCCAATACGCTCGTTTGGATCTCCTTACCATATACTTGAGTTCCCTTTGTTTGTCTTTGAAAGGGTGCCAGTCATTTGTCGCTTTAGCTCTGTTGAAGAGCTTCCGGCATTATTTTCGTAGCTTAGCAATTTCCGAATTCTACCAAGGTGGTTTGGGTTTCCCTCTAGGCTTCGGAGAGTTGCAGGCTGATTTGGCAGCAGAGTTAAATAGTGCTGTAATGGTTTCAACCGCTCGATCTATATCGAGGTGGTTGTTGATAGTGGGAGGAGTCGACTGCAGGCCCGAGTCCATAATGTCCTTGAATTTTGACCAGTCAGTTCTTTTTCTGTTAGTGTGCATTTTGCGCTCTAAAGTATCTGAAGTATCAGAGATCGCAATTCTAAATCAAATATAACAATGGTCCGAGAAGGAGCATCCCTGCAGCATTATTGCCAAGGGTGAGATCGAGAACCTCCCTTTTATTGGAGGTAATGAAGGTTGGCTCTCTCCCCTGTTAGCAACTACTACGTCGTTAGCAAGCATGAAATCAAAGAGTGACTCACCCCGCTCGTTGCTGTCCATGCTGCCCCACTCCTCGTGATGGGCATTGGTATCGGCCCCGATGAATACCGGGATGCTCTTCCTGTTTGCCTCCGTTACCAGCAGCTTTAAAGTGTCCACAGGCGGCGTCTGCCCGTGGTCGTACGCCATATTGCTGCTGACGATCTATGTAGCCATTGTGTTGGTTGAAATGACCATGGCTACATTGTCGTTGTCGCTGAACCTGTGAATAATAAGAGCGTTAATGTTGTTTCTGGCTCTGGGTTTACTTCGATCCTGCACGAATACTGTGCGGTATCCGCTTATGGTGAGTCCGCGTACCTGATCATTTGTGACCCACGGTTCTTGGACCAGTATGAGTTCCTCTCATTTTTGAGTCATTTGGAGGATCAGAGCTGCAGAGGCAGCTATTTAATGGTGAAGGTTAATCTATAATACCCTCACCATTCATGGAGGTGGCCATCATCGCCACGTTGGCGTCCTCCTTTTCTGACAGAGGAGAATCCCCAACGTCGGCGATATTTGCTACCGGAAATCCGCAGAAAGTGCCTACCGATTCTGAGGCCGAAGCGTAACTCTCCCCATCATCGAAGGTGAGATCCGGTTCGGCCTGAGTGGGGGGGCTTGTATGCTCCCTGGTTGTCGCTCCTATAGACCTTGAGTGAGATCGAACTAAAGCCATAGTTGATATCTCCCTTTTTGGCATTGATAGGGGCTAGAGAGTCCTCATTAAGAATAATGAGGATCTCGCGGGCGTTGCCTTTAGGCTCGCTTATTTTAGCGACCTTCCAGTCATCCGTGGAGAGGTCCTAGTTGCTAAGCCTAAGCAACTCCAAAATTTCTTCCTGTGAGGAGTGCTCTGCCGAAACCCAGTCCCTAGAACGCGGGCGGTTCGGGATCTGGTCTCTGGGAACAGCTAAAAGCTTGGCCCCCGGCCAGATGTCGCCAACTATTGAAATGGCCATGTTATAAACCTCAGCAGAGCGCTCATCTGAGCACGCGATGAGCTTCACGTGTCCCTGATACCATCCCACGTCCCGACACACGGGTGATGGGCCAGGATTGGCCCTCAGGATGTGTCTATAGATCCTGAAGAGAGCCTTCTCCACCATTTTCCAGTTCGCTGGGGAAATGGTACCGTCACTGTTTCCAGTGTCAACGATTGCCCAGATGCGGCCCTCTTTGGTTACCTCATTAAATGGCCGAGTCAGTCTCGGCTTGGAAGCCAGTCGTGGGCGTTTAGTTTCCGGCACGACTGATTGGTAGGGATGCTCAGTCGACCGTTGTCGTTTCTGAGCACCCTCAGGGGGTGGCTGAGGACGAGCACCAACATTTCTCCTTTTCGTGGATTTCGAACGTGCGTTTGACACGGTTAACAGAGACGCAATATGGCGCTCTCTACAAGATTGCGGAGTTCCGGACACGATCATCGAACTCATTAAGGCCCTATATAAAGACGCGAACCTTTGTGTGCGTTATAAAGGTAAAAATAGTGCCAACTTTAATATAAACAGAGGCGTTAGGCAGGGGTGCGTTCTGTCACCACTGTTGTTTATAGTGGTCTTGGATGATGTCCTTAGGCGTACTAATGCGGAGACGGAGGAGGGGTTGCAGTGGAGATTAAACCAAAAGCTCAGCGATTTGGACTACGCTGATGACATCTGTTTCATGACGCACAAGTTAGCAGGCGCCTCGTCAAGAATACGCCAACTAGCCGTAAACGCTCATTGAGCTGGCCTCAAAATCAACTTCTCCAAAACTAAACTTTTGCGACTGCAAACTGCAAATACATCTCCACTCACTGTACTGACAAATGGTAGCTCCACCATCAACATTGAGGACGTTGACAGCTTCTGCTACCTTCGTAGCTACATAACCAAATATGGGGGAGCAACATCTGATGTGTCAGCACGCATAAACAAAGCACGGTCTGCATTCCGGAATTTGGATCGAATTTGGCGTTCTCGTGTGATATCGCTGCGCATAAAAATACGAATATTTAACACCAGCATAAAACCTGTTCTGTTGTATGGGTCTGAAACATGGTTGGTCTCAGAACAAATAACTCGACAACTTCAAACTTTTGTCAACAAATGTCTACGAAGAATCTGCCGCATTTTCTGGCCCACAACGATTATGAACGAAGACCTGTGGCGCCTCACCAATAGCGAGCCTATTGACACACAAGTTAAAAGACGCAAGTGGAGCTGGATAGGGCACATTCTGCGTAGAGAAGACACCGACATTGCAAAGATGGCCTTTCAATGGAACCCACATGGTAGTCGGAAAGCAGGACGCCCACGACAAACATGGGTACGCACTATCCACGCCGAAAGTCACCACAGAGCCACCTGGAACGAAATAAGACACCTAGCTGCTGATAGAAACCGTTGGAGAGCTTTTGTGTCCGCCCTATGCTCCGACTAGGAGCGATATTTGACTCTTTTATAATTATTTTGTTTTTTAGTTAACTTTATTAGCATAAGTATAGTTTTATTGTGTCAAATGTCATGGAATTAATAATAATTAATAATACGACTGATTGGTAGGGATGCTCAGTCGACCGTTGTCGTTTCTGAGCACCCTCAGGGGGTGGCTGAGGACGAGCACCAACATTTTGGTGGGCCCATGCAAGCGCTCCCTTGTCTTTATCAGACAGTGAAGCGGGGTCGGCAGATTCGAACCTTTGGAGAATCCTGAAGGCGGACCTCCGGGTCCTGTACGCCCGTGTAGATGCATTCACAGGCGTGCGAGCACCTTAAGAGAGATCGGTGCTGGGGCACGTGCTGAGGGAGGTCGGCTTATTTGGCGAAACTCTCCCTGTACCAGCCCTAGGAACGGACGGAGGGGCGACCCTAGCACCCGGCCCAGCTGCCCTGGTGCTGGGGTGGCCAGAAACAGGGTTTTTATGACCCTGTGTGGATGCGCTTGTAGCTGGCCTTTTGGCCGCAGCACCCGACGACATCCTTGGTCTGGCGACAAATGTCCAAGACGAAGTTGTTGCGCTTAAGGCGGTTTTTTGCCCAACTAAGCTCGTTGTTGGTTTAGGCTCCCCTTGTGGGTTGGCCGCTGTTCTTTTGTGGGATTTTAAATAAATGTCCATGCAAAAAGAGTCCCCACTCAATGCCGCTATCTCAGTACGAATATGTAGTCACCTTATTGGTCCCATGGTTATCTATGTAAATGCAGGGGGGCCATGCGAGGGTTGGCACAAGTCCTTATGGGTGCGAGTGCTCAGAGCCAGACCAGTGCTAATTGGGAGCTAGTCTCAACCAAACCTACATCGTCAACCAAATGACGACGTACATCGAAAGTACTTTGAGGCCTGCCAAGGTTTTAACGAGACGGAGACGGGAGTGACCTTAAACTGGAGCCGTTCGCACTGGGTTTCACCGCAGTGGTAGTTGGTCCAGAAGCCACACCCGCCAGCCCAGGAGCAATCAAATAAAAAGATTGTTGGGGGATAGTCCGTGGACGAATAGGGTCGTGCCGTCTGACATCAGATGCTCTCCACACGTAGGTTGCACCGGCTGCCGTTTGGTATATAGTATGTATATATATACGAGTATATGGATTCGTATATGTATATTTATATGTATTTGTATATGAATATGCATATTTATATATATATATATATATATATATATATATATATATATATATATATATATATACATGTACGAGTATATGTATATCTATATGTATATGCAAGAATGATAGAGAAGAAGATTACGCATTGCGCAAGTCCGTTATTATTTTCTTTCTAAATATGATATTTCGTTGCTGGGTTGTGACGTTACCGTAGCAATAAATACATAGTGCGGATAGTGTATTTTGAGCAAATAATAAAATTAATTAGGAAATTAAGACACAATTACTAAAAATGAAATATGCGATAGCAGGTAGTAATAACTGAAATGAATGTAAAGCGTCGGGGTGCAGTTTTTCCACCTTTCCGTCCGATCCGACTGTTTTAAAAAAGTGGAAAACATTTTGCCGGCGAGAAAACGTTTTCAATCCGAAGACCAGCTTCATTTGCATGGAGGATTTCACAAATGATGACTTTTCAAATAGCATGAAGTATCAAATGGGTAAAATTTTAATTATTTAAATTGCATTCGTATTGCTGAACTTGAACAATTCTTCCAAAGGAAAAGAAAATTGTGTAAAACATTAACATAGTGTTAGTTTTATTATTACTAATATTTATTTTATTATTATTAATATACTATTATTATTATTATACTTTTATTATTATACTAATTTTATTATTATTATTACTTTTATTATTCTTCTAAACTATTTGAAAAAACACATACACTTCACATCTGTTTGCACAACTGATTTATTTAATTTAGCATTTATGATGGGCGGTTTTCTAATAGAAATAATTGCAATTTAAATTTAGTATTTCCGCAAATATATTTGTAATATATTGTTAAAAAATAAATGTTTCTATTTTTAATATTACACAGCACTGTTTACTTCTTTGTTTACAAAATCCACCCTAGTTAGACATTTCTCTTTGCAACCATGCTATGACGTAGATGCGCAGAACGAAAAAATTTTATACACCGCTTTGCGCAATCTTTGTCTCTACTATTTTTGATGTATATGTTTATCTATATATATATGAATTGTTTTTATATACATACATATATATATATATATAAATATAATAGTATATATATATATATATATATATATATATATATATAAGTTAAACTAAATTGTATTTATTTAGTTTTTTTAAAAAGCACATCAGAGAGAACTCTGATGTCTTTCGGTTTTTTTAAAAAGCACATCAGAGAGAACTCTGATGTCTTTCGTTTTATTTAATTGAATCCAAAACTTAGACTGACTTAACATTTCATTAATACCTTAATGCTAACCTCAAGCTGTGTTTGTATTAGTTATTTTTATTGCCGTTATCACTGTTGTGGTGCTCTGCTTATGTTGGTTATTTGATGCAAGCGTGGAAGGTGTTTTTATCACTGCTCCCACGGAAGTACCGTAGACATAGCGTCAGCAGATTTTGGTACACGTTTGCTAATGAGTTGGATACCTGAATATTTCAATGTGTTTGTTCTTAACTTCTCCCCCTTTAAGTTCAAACGTCCTCGTTTGAAATGGTTTCCTTGTTGAAAATTTGATTTAGGCCTTCTATTGTGGAAATTGATAGTTCGGAAGTTTTTGCTGTCGGACAGTCTAGTGGCAATTTGTTATCCTTTTTTAGTTTATCCCTTGATATCCTGATGATTTTTATCTGTTGCCATTTTTTTGAAAAACAGGTTTTCCTGGCTATAATGATTATTAAAATAATTACCAAGGTTGTTAGAGTTAAGTTAGCAGCTAGCGAAATTTCGTTACTATTTTCTAGTAAATTAATATGTTTAGTATTATTAATATTCAATTCCTTGATCATTTCTAATGACAGGATTTCCTCAACTGCTTTTGATTTGGAGGTTGGTTGTAGTAATGCCGGCAGTGGCTTATGAATACTAACTTCTTTTGTCGAATATGTTCTATTGTTGATTTCTACGCTCGTGTTTTGGTAGCTTATTATAAAACTTCCTTTAAGTGGTATAGTTTCATTGTTCATTATTAATGACCCATTATATTGGTTAAGAAGCAAGAGACCTGTTGAGATTTCTTCTACGTCAGGAACATGTTGGTTGTTAATTATTGTGCACCTCTCCGGTCGACTTTTTATTAGATTTGGTATGCATGAAGTATTACTTATGTCTATTATATTGCCATATGGGCAAATTGATAACTTATTATAGGTTTTACAGTTATTCTTTATTCCATACAATTTATTATTGCAATTCAAAATGTTTTCATAATCAATTTTATTAATAACATTGGCTTTTTTTATGGGTTTTATCATAATTTTATTACAGTGATTATATGTAGTGGTAGGTATATTAATTATATAAATCAAAGTTGTCCTATTGCTGGCTATTTTTATATCTGCAAATTCGAGAGCCTCTTCTATATTCGAGTATGGGGCCTCTTCTTTCTCAATAAAGATTTTTGTGATATTGACTTCTTCGTTTGACAATATGAAAGAGTTAACTATTCCTGCTTTGGCCCAATTTAAGGCATATTCTATGTTCACAATTTCTTCTTTTATTATTTCTAGTTGATATTTTATTTTCAAAATAAATTCTTCTTTAAAGATATTTTCGTTTTTCATATTCTTTGAAATATCGTTTGTTATTTTTGTTAATTTATTAATTTGTTCAATTGTAAGTTTATTTATAATAAATTGCTTATTATTGTTTTCTAAAACGTTATTAATGTTTTCTTCGATAATATTAAAATCAGCATGGTCTGGATTCCCTGCGATCCATTTCCATGTTGTGCCTATAAAATCTAGTGACCGTTGTGTCCTTTTATTAGGTATCATTCTATCGATATTATTTCGGATCTGGGATATGGTATGGAGTAGGAAAGGATATAAGGAGTGATTTTCTTTCATTGTTCTCTTTATTGCTATTTCCGTTTCGTCAATAAACGTTTGATATTTTTCGAATTCGATCACGTGGATGATTTTATATGTTCCTGTCTGCAGTCTAGCCGTTCCTGTGTCTATCGTGATTAGTTGTGAATTCGTGTAGTCCAGTATTTGTATTTCTGCGTTGCATATGGTCTGGAAAATTATAATTGTTTATAAGAGAACTTAGTTGCGTATGTTGCTTTTGTGAACTATTTTTCCTGATTCTGTAACTACTGTAGTATTTCTATTTTCTTTTACTATTTCTTCTTTGAATTTTGCTGACAGTTTTGTTCCTAATCTTTTGTTTTGCTTTACGTAGATTACTTGTCCTGGTATATAATCCTTGATTGTGTGTTTCTTTTTGTTGTGATATCGTAAGTCAGTTTGCTGTTTTTGTTTTAGTTTTTCTATGTTGTCCTGTCGAGCTTTTTCGTAATCTTGTGGGCTGAAATCAACGGTTCTACCGAAGAAAAGGTCTACTGGTTTTCTTCCAGTAGTAGAATGGATGCTATGGTTACAGAGTTTAATTTCCTGTAGTCGATCACCATCCGGTATTTTTTTTTCGCCGGATGCGTCATCTTTTTTCGCGACAATCCATACTGGAGAATTGTATGGCGGCTTTGATGGCCTTATGATGTTTTGATCGAGCATCTCTCGGACTTGTCTTTCCACTTCGTCCTTGAGTGCCATTGGATAGGGGTATGCTTTGGAATATACTGGTGTTTCTGTTGTAGTGCGAATTTCGGCTTGAACAGTTGTTGTGTAAGTAAGTTTTTTGTCGGGATCAGAGAAAAGTGTAGGAAATGATTTTAGAACGGCTTGTAGCCTTTTTTCTTGTTGCTTTGGAAGGTGATCTGTTCTAATTTCTAGGTTGTTTACTGAGTCCGTTTTAAATTGTTTTAATGGGTATTTTAATCTATTCCTTAAAATAAAGTAATTTTTATCTGTATGGATAATCCCGTTGAGCTCTTTAAGCGTATCATTACCAATGATACCGTGGAATGTTTCTAATCCAGGTAGTAAGAAGAATTTGATTTTCTCAATTTCTTCATGAAATATGTCTACATATGCATGGTGTGAAATTTGTACTTTTCCTGCTATGGAATTTGCAAAAAATAATTTTGAATTTTTTTGTGGTCTGCGAATGAGATTTGGTTGTATGTAATTTTTATTGGAACCGGTGTCAAGTAGAAATTTGTATTTATGTCCATTCTTCGCTACGAATTCATAGTATGGTAGCGAAGAGTCTTTTAGTCTAAAAAAATGAACGTCATCGGTTTGTTTTATGTCTTCTTGTTCTGTCGTCGGGTGGGGATTTGCTTCGAAGTTATCTTCAAGACGTTCTTCGGAATAAAATCCCTCAGACTCATAGTACGGATCTTCTGTGTGAGTAAAGAATGTTCGCTGAATTTTGTTGGGTTGATGGTTTTGCTGAGAAAAAGGTGGCAATTGTCGTTTTTGTGCTGGGTTTTGGTATTGATTGAAGGGAATTGGAGGTCTATTATAGTTGTTCTGTGGTCGGTTTTGGTAGTTTACCTGCCTGGAGTGTACCGAAGGGTCAACTTCCATAGGTACGGGAGGTTTAGGTGGAAGGTATGGTCAGTTATTGAATCCTGAATGACCGAAATGGGGTTTTGGTTGAAACCCGTATGAGTTATTATGTTGGTAATTGTTATTATTGGGCTGGAATCTATTATGTGGATTATTATCGTATCTGAACTGAGGCAAATGTGTTAGTTCTGGGAAAAATCTATTTCTAATAGGTTGCATGGGAGGATGGTTTTGACGTGGTGGTCGCAAAGGCGGCAATGGATAATCGGGTTTTCTGGGAATATTTGGCCTCTGCATGGAGTTCATTCTATATGCCATGTTATCTAATTTTTGACACAGATGTAGGGCCTGTGGCAGTGTCGTTGGTTCTCGAACGCTTAAAAGTTTAGGAAGTTCACCGTTGAGTCCCCGAATAAAAGTGTCTAATGCTTTTTCCCTATATGCATTAGTCATTGTTTGAAGTGACTCTTCGCTTAATTCTAAGCAAGCGATTTTGTCTAATATCAGCGATAGGTATTGGTAAATTCGCTGGTAGAATTCTGTTATAGTACTGTTTCGTTGCGTTAGTGTGATCATTTCATATTCAATCGTGCCGATGTCGCGCTTGTCCGAATAATGCATCATTAGGCATTTTTTTATTTTAGACCAATCTAGCGGAGTTCTGTATGATTCTAAGGCAGTATCTGCCTCTCCTATGATTTTGTGTCTGACGGTGTGTAATATTGCGTAATATTTTGGTGTTCGTTTAACATTTTCGTATGCAGTAAATATTCTGTCCACGGTTTTACGCCAGGAGTTAAATTCTCCTGGTTGCCCAGAAAATTCGCGTAAGCACTTTACAATGTCTGGGATCCTATCCAATTCATCCAAATTTGTCGAATTAAATTGGACCGTATAGTCTCTTTCGTCGTTTTCGACAAACGGGTTATGGAGGCTCTGTACTGTCGATGTAATCAGTTCCGTAATCTGTCTGGTTAGTGCTTCCGTCAGTATTAGTGGTTGAGGATTATGACTTGTACTAGGTGGGTGTTGGTTAGAATAATTGATCAGACTATTAGTAACCCCTAATTGTGCTAGTTTTTCACTAAGTTGTTCTTCTGGAGTCGACATGTTTAAAAGTAATGGATAAAAATAAAAAAAAAATTAAAGAAATGTTTTGATTCCTTCACCAAACGTTATTTATAATAGATTTATTAATTTTTTTTTAAATTTACTTGTAATTATTTCTTAGTTTTCTTGTTATTTTTTATTTACTTTCCCTTTTTTTTTATTTAGAAAAAATTTAACTTGAACTTATCTTTTGATTATTTATTTCTTTACTCTGTTTTGTTTACTTTAACTTTTTCCTTTGTATTTTTTTTTTTTTTTTTAAATGTTTATGACTTACATACAAATACACTAGAAATATGCTTAAAGTATTCTTCATGGTTTTTCCCAGCGGTGCTTTGTTTTGTTGAATATTTTGGGCAGGCGGCTGCTTGTCAAAAGCTCCTGTTCCTACGATGATACGTCTACTTGGGGGCCTCTTTCCTGCTACTACTTTTTTCAGCTTTCTCTAGCACTTGTCACCAACGATACTGTTTGGTTTCTCGTTTTTTTTTTTTTTTTTTGTAACACGTAAACTTAGCGATACTTTTTTCTTATTATTTTTCTCACTTTTTTATTCACGATTTTACTAGTGACTTCGCTGGTCCCTGCTCGGGCGCCAGTTAAACTAAATTGTATTTATTTAGTTTTTTTAAAAAGCACATCAGAGAGAACTCTGATGTCTTTCGGTTTTTTTAAAAAGCACATCAGAGAGAACTCTGATGTCTTTCGTTTTATTTAATTGAATCCAAAACTTAGACTGACTTAACATTTCATTAATACCTTAATGCTAACCTCAAGCTGTGTTTGTATTAGTTATTTTTATTGCCGTTATCACTGTTGTGGTGCTCTGCTTCTGTTGGTTATTTGATGCAAGCGTGGAAGGTGTTTTTATCACTGCTCCCACGGAAGTACCGTAGACATAGCGTCAGCAGATTTTGGTACACGTTTGCTAATGAGTTGGATACCTGAATATTTCAATGTGTTTGTTCTTAACTTATATATATATATATATATATATATATATATATATATATATATATATATATATATATATATATATATATATATATATATATATATATATATATATATATATATATATATATATATATATATATATATATATATATATATATATATATATATATATATATATATATATATATATATATATATATATATATATATATATATATATATATATATATATATATATATAGTTATACTCGTATATATATATATATATATATATATATATATATATATATATATATATTGTTACGAAATTGTCCTCTTGACAATTTACTCTGTTACAAAATTGCCCTCCGGACAGTTTACTCTGTTACAAAATTGCCCTCCTGACAATTTCTCTAACTGTCTGTACTCGGACTCGTACCGCTGGATTGTGTAGTAATCAAACAATCGCTGGTTAAATTAAAATAATTAGCTTTATTTAATTATTGTTATTTACACATTTAATATTAGGCTTAAAGTTTACTTAGTTATTATTTGCACTTTATTTCACAAACCATTAGTCACTTTATTTAATAACTAATTTCATCACTTTATTTAATAATGAATTTCATCACTTTGCAAAATTACAAATACTGCTAATACTGCTGCTTAGATTAAAATGCCTGATGTATACACTTTTACGATCTCTGATCTACTGTCTCGACTTTGAACAGTCTTGTCGCTTTTATAGTTTTCGAATGGTTGGTGTAGAAACTTCTAGGCCATTCTCGTACTTTCTAGAATTTTCGATCCATTTCGACAGAAGTCGAGAATATTCTTTTTGATATTACCGACAGATGGTTCTTGAATAAGCTTTTATTCGAATAGTTCGCATCTTGACTCACAGGTGGCACTCATTCTCTAAGATGGGATCCTAAAAGTATGCAATCCCTTTTCACTGAGCTATCACGTTTCAATATATATATATATATATATATATATATATATATATATATATATATATATATATATATATATATATATATATATATATATATATATATATGTATATATATATATATATATATATATATATATATATATATATATATATATATATATATATATATATATATATATATATATATGTATATGTATATGTATATGAATATGTGTATGCATATTTGATGGATATGTACATGTATTTGTATATGTATAGGTATTTGTAATAAAAAAGAGGCAAAGGTGTTTTAGCATTGGAGAGCATAGTTGGTCGATTCCACTGGTTGGATTTTTATTATCGTTCTTTTGAATAATTTTCAATTCGAACTTACATTTCGGGAGTTGATTTAATGCTTTAGTTAAAGCATTATATTTTGTACATTTTGTACGAAAATTTTTGATTGCTCTGGGATGGACAATTTCTTGGATTGGTTTTCGTGATGTGACTCACTGTCATTTCCAATCTCTTCATTGTCATCATTAAGAGAGAGAGCTTCAAACATGTTTGATGTGACAGTTTGAAGCTCTGCTTCAGGCTTCTTTGACATAGGAGGAATACCTAACCAGTACGATTCCGATTTGTACTTTGCGCTTTAGTTTTTTTGCCTCTTTGCGCTTTAGTTTTTTTGCCTCCTGTACTGTTTCGCAAAGAGGTGTTAATATAGAAATCACTGGAGAGAACGAACACATTACAGATGTGGTAGTTGTTGTGTTTGTTGCTGCAATGGTTGTGACGGTAGTGTTTGTTGTTGTGCTTACTAGAGCAAACACAGAGATAGCAAAATATGTTATGTTATAATTTGTGTCCCTCCATGACTGAGGCACTGTTGACATGACAGCAGCTGCGTGCGAGTTCTATCCATTAGGTTGATTGAGAGCTGCAGTTATACGTGGGTTTATAAAACCGGCTAATGAGTGGCGCCTCTCTTGTGGCGGAGAGCATTTTACTAACATTTTCAGCGCTGCACAAATTGAATCGATTATACAATTTTCTTTACTTTACTCACATTATGAATATTGTTGTGAGTCAGAATCAAACTATCTGCGTGTAGTTGACTTACAACACTTAGTCCTAAAAGATACTACATATTTGCTGTAGTTAACATTTCAGATATATTCACGCACATGCTTTTAGGATGCGTTGATTATTGCTTCATTCATTATGTGAACTTTTAGGGTGTCACAGTTCCGCAATCGAGTTGACGATGGGCCTTGGACACATATTTATATCGAGTAGGTTAGTTGGCGTCAACAATTGCGTAACTGGAGCACCAGAAAGGTGCTTACCTAGACTGTAAGTGTTCATTGTGAATATTATATAAGACTTATGATTTTAAGAATAAACCTCTTGTCTTATATTGAAGCAGAAAACAACACGGTGTTTTACCTGGCAGCTGTAAGCACTTTGCCAGGAACCACCGGTTCCTCGTCGACGCCCGCGCCTAGTACAGCCAGCAAAAGGGCTCTCGCCACTAGCGACGACAAGCACAGACCCCAACACTATGCTGGGGCACTTAAAGCGTTCTTTCCGTCAATAATAACAGAAGTTCATTGCACTTTGCATAACAACAATTTAAATTCTCTTGCACAGCAAGCAGACTCAAATTCGATACGTTTGTTTGCTGTTTTAGTCTCATGATAATATGCTACTCTAGCAAATATATTGTGCAACTTGCATCGAGCTACAGTATTGCTGATTATAAGCCTTGCTATGGATTTTGACATGTTAATTTTGTATAAAAACGCAAGCAATGATTTAATAAAGTCAGTTCAAAACAGAACTCTAAAAGAACAAATATTTAATTCTCATTTCTTCATGGTTTTCTAGTTCAAGTACTAGAAGGTCAGTTTTAAATGAACTTCAATTTTGTTTCGTCAGCTCAAGTTCTAAAAATTCAAAACCACAAATTCTGATTAAAATATTGAATTAACATTTAATCATCGTGAATTCCCAGATCTAGTACTGGAAATTCAAAACACAAATTCAAAACAAATTATGAATTAACATTTTGGTGATCCCGACGTGATATTTCAGTTCAAGTGCTGAAGTATTATCATACAAACACCATGGCAAATTTATCGGAGCTTGCAGATAGGTAAAGAGAGGTCGGCGAAGATATCACAAGGATAAATCGAATTTTCAGCAAGGATGCCTCAGACAGAAAAAGAAGGTCCTCCTATTATAATGAGAAATTGCGTCAATTGTATCACGGGGCGACTTCGATGAAACAGATGGCAAATTAAGGGCATTAACAGACCACGGCTGACCACGAATATTTCACATCCGGATACTACGACCAAATCAGGATTTCTCCAGGAAGCCAGCCGTCTCCAGACAAACGAGGAAGGTGGGATTGCCAGGCGAAAAATTGGCAGCTCCATCGGCAGCAGCCAGCCTACCGGCCATTCTAGAACCCACCAAGCAGCAGGTTGAAAATATACCAACATAAACTCCTCATATAGCGCAAAGGACATCGTTCATGAGGAAACCTTCTAGAACCTCTTTCCAACACGACATAGTGAGGAAGTTGACTGCCCGCATAGCCACGTTGAGGCGAACACTCGAAAATCTGGAAGCAGTCCAAGAAAATCAGCCATTGCAATTTTATAAATTAAAAATCAACAGCATCAGTCATCTCTGGACCCAAATAAAATTGGTGTACGATGGGCTTTGAGAAAAGTTGGAACATCCGGCAGCAGAAGGCTTTGACAAAGCAGTATACGATAAATTAGATGAAATGGTACAACACCAGTTAGTTGATCTCTCTATAAGAGCAGATCAATGCCAAGGTACCAGAGACAGTGTTTCAGTCGGGAGAGAAGAGCAAACAATGCGAAGTTCAGTTTACCTCCCAAAAGTAACCATTCCACAGTTCAACGGCGATTACTTGAAATGGCACCAATTCATCGATCTGTTTTCCCAAATGATCGACCGATTCCGAGGTTGTGCTGCATTGGATAAATGCACAATCATCAGCATACAAAACTTTTGTGGCAAATAGAGTAGCAAAAAGTTAAATGTTAAACCTACCCATCAATGGCAACATATCAGCTCAAAGGGAAATCCAGCGGATTTATTTTCAAGAGGATGTTCAGCAAAGACATTGGCTGACAGTGCAACCTGGTTTCAAGGACCAATGTTTCTGTACGCCAGGCAGGAGCTATGGCCCCCAGTATGGTCAAAACAGCTGCAAATTCCTTCTGACATCGAAAAGAAAAGGGATACAGCCATTTCATTGCTCACTGGGTCTGATAATACAAAGCAAGTAAATGGAGAATGAATTTATCAAACAAACCATCGCAACTCGTTAGTCACAGTTTAAAGAATCATTGGATATTTCCTACAATTTATAAATAACACAAAGAACAATCGAAATTTTAGAGTAAAAACTATTACTTTAACAACAGTCAAACAGGATCATGTATTAGCAGCCATCGTCAATACTATTCAGGCTAGTGGCTTCAAACAAGAAATCCAAAATCTGAAACAATACAATGAAATCAAAATTAGCAATACAATCAGCAGCTTATCACCATTTTTAGATGACATGAACATTCTTCGTGTAGGGGGGACGATTAGAAGCTGCTGCATTGTCATTCGATTCTAAAGACCAAATGTTGCTACACTACAACGACCCACTGGTCAAGTTACTCTTCATTAAAGTGCATGAGGAGAACAAGCACCGATTGTGGCAACGATTTAGGCCAATAAAGGGAAAAACAACAGCTCGATCAACTGTTCAGCATTGTATCCGATGCAATAAAGCTCGCCCTCAATTGGTACAACAAATGATGGGACACCTGCCAGCTAGAGTGACACCAGCTCGACCATTCATTAACACTGGTGTTAACTACGCTGGGCCTTTATGGGTGCATTATAAGGTCCTCGGAAAGAAGCCAACCAAAGCGTACTTAGCTGTATTCTGTTGTTTTGCCTCTAAGGCTGTTCATTTGGAGTTGGTAAAAAAAAGATTCATAAGTCGAAGAGGTCGCTGTCAAATCCTGTGTAGTGATAAGGCTACCAACGTCGTCGGAGCAAGAAATCAATTGACAGTTATCATCAGCACTCCATTCATCAAGTGCATAAGCCCAAATAAAAAAACATGCAGTGAGAAAGGAATACAGTTCCATTTCATCCCTCCAAGATCGCCTCATTTCGGAGGATTGTGGGAAGCAGCAGTTGAATCTGCGAAACATCTTCTACTAAGAAGTGTCGCATCGGCTGCATTGACTTATGAACTGTAATTGTGGAAATAGAGGCCGTATTAAATTTCCGGTCACTAATGTCACTAACATCGGACCCTTCAGATTTGACAGAACCAACGTCAGGTCACCTCCTCATAGGAGAAGCACTCACCACCCAAGTAGATAGAAAAGCAGACTCAACAAAGCAATCACTGTTGTCAAGATGGAAATTGGTGGCGCAATTAAAACACAATTTCTGGAAGAGATGGTCCAATGAATATCTCAATGAAATCGAACAACGACACAAGTGGATAAGACAAAGAGATAACATCAAACCCGGCGACATGGTAATTATCAAAGAAGACAATGTTCCTGTTATGCAGTGGCCTCTTGCCCGAATAGTAGAAGTGTATAACGGACCAGATAGTACTGCTGCGTTGCTGAGATTAAGATGGCAACGGGAGTTTATAAACGTGCAATACATCGGCTCGCTCCACTACACATCCGCACAGATTTGGTGCAGAATCTAACGAAGAGACGACTACAAAAAAGCGAAAGAGCGAAATGAACGAAGAGCCATCAAGATGAATAAAAACGGCACGACAGTTCAGCCTAATAACTTTATTGGCGATATTGCTAATGTTGCCATTTACTATTGTGCGAACCAATCAAGGTCACAAAATTTTATCCATATGTAGGTATTGATTTTGAACACATCGGATCAAGCCAAATCATTGTTAGTGAGTGAAAACTGGTGATTTATTATGATCTCAAACCTTTGCGTACTGAAATCCAATTATTGAAGGATGGCGCCTCGGTAATGTATCACATGTGCGAAGAAATATAGCCAACAACAATATATATATATAAATATATATATATATTTTTTTTTTACAGTAGTCGTGGGAAATGTTGCTAATTCGCTGTTTGGAGTTTTGGACTCAGAATACGCCCGTGAGATGTCAGAAACAATAGCGGCCATAAATGAAAACGAACAACAGTTGACAGGCATGTTGAAGCAACAAATCTCAGTAATTGATTCAACCATTAACATCATCAAACGTGATCAAACCTCCGCTCAAATATCTTTCAAAGAACTTGAAAGAGACTGACAGACATCAAAAAACAAATACTGCATAATGAACTGGAGGCACAGAAGGAACATACATTCCAGACGTTCCTATCTATAGCTCTTCAACATTCCCTCATGACATATAACGTTCAACGTATTAAAGCGGCACTCATAAATGTTCTCACAAATGCTCATCACGGGCAGATCAGCCCTCAGTTATTATAACCAAAGCAGCTTAATGATGAAATCTTAAAAATCGGAGCACATATGTCACCAAGAATCCAAATACAAGGTTATCAAGGCGACATTCTATCGATATACTCGTACAAGTTCATGGCAGTTAAGGCTGCAAACCTGCAGTCTTTCAGATAACTGTGCCGCTAACCAGTTTGAACCATTTTAACTTCTACCGATGTATACCAATTCCAACAAGAATAAATAACATTATGGTAGCAATAAAATTATCTACAACAACTCTGACGATCAACTTATATAGCGATCAGTATTTTTCAACCACGATTGAAACTCTACAGTTTTGTTTCAGAATGGAAAACGAATTATGTCTTTGTGCCAACAAGCAACCCATATACAAAAAGGGATCAGAAATTTGTGCTTGCGAGGTGAGTTTATTCAACAATGAAACCAGATCCCACTGTAAACTTGAGCATAGCGGAAATCATGTGTGGACACAAACCAATGAAAGAAATCAATGGATGTTGGCACTGGCAACACCAATACAAGTAACAGCAGTATGTAATAACCAGGTCTCGCAAATATCACCGGAAGGGTCCGGATTTCTCGAGCTGACGGCAGGATGTGTAAATGTCAATATAACAAAAAAAAAAACCAGCATCACTTCCCGGCTTGGACAATACAAAGGCTGATTATGAAGCACAACTAAAGGAATTGTCAAGGCTGCAAGAAATTTTGGACCTTCACGAAATGAGCGACTTTCCAAATAAACTGCAAATCCATCAATATCATAGCTTTGCAGTGGGTTATTCAGCCTTGGTCTTAAGTATTGTCATCATCATAGTAATCTTCATCAGATACAGGCAGCAAGAGAAGCAGCATGGAGGAGCTCAATCAACGGCTTCCCAAACAAACTCACCAATCGTTCAACACGGGGGAGAATGTTAATGTGCATATATTGAAATTCGATTTTTGTGTTTTGTTTAAAACTGCAATTTTGATTTCTGTTCAATTTATTCTTTGCGTCAATAATAAAAGAATTTCGTTGCACTTTGCAAAACAACAGTTTAAATTCTCTTGCACATTAAGCAGACGGAAATTCGACACGTTTGTTTGCTGTTTTAGTCTAATGATAATATGCTACTCTAGCAAATATGTAATGCAACTTCCATTGAGCTACAATATTGCTGATTATATGCCTTGCTATGGATTTTGACCAGTTAATTATGTATAAAAACGCAAGCAATGATTTAATAAAGTCAGTTCAAATTAGAACTTTATTGAACCCACTGTTTCTGCGCTGTTTACGAAATAACGTTTAAAAATATCCAAATATTGTTTTGCATCCATTTTATTCTCTATTAAATCTAGTTCTCCTACTACTTTTCTGGATAAGCAGCCCGATACCATGACAGAAGTTTGCCAAATTAAAATATTTGAATATTCGATTTTCCAATGTGTTGTCGCCGCACACTATTAGGCCCACCATTACAGTAAAGCACTCATCGCAAAATATAGCGTCATTCCAATAGTATTCGGTTTGGCAAAGTACTTGCTTTGGTTTTTTCGAGGAACTCTTGATATATACTGGTACTTTATCAAGAGCTGCGTTACTATTCCGTAGGGAACAGTAAAGCAGCTCTTGAGTTCAGTTGACTTGAAAGGGTTTTCATGGAAATCTGCGGATTTTCGACTAATTTCGTTACCAATATTCGTTCTGTTCTATCTGATATTTTGTGCGCACGGAAATGCGAAGGTTTTGGTACCAGATGTTGTTTCTTTTTTAACCGCGATTTAAAATATTATAAATAGTTAGCTGGTCAAAGGAAACGTCACTGACAAGTCTTGGACACTTTTTAGAATGCGGTGGTTAAAGTAAACAAACTGAGTCATATCAGATGAAGTTCTTTTGCCAAGCATCTTAAATTAACAATAATGGCGCATTCGATGAGCAAAAAAAAACTATTTTTGATTAATTTGCGTCTAAAATGCGCACAAAGCATAGTGAAGCATCAATCTCGTAACGATAAATACATTGCTAAATTAGTTCCAAAGAGAATTGTAAAAACATTTTCTTGACAGCATATTTATTGACAATTTTTGTTTCATTATGTTTTTTGTATCTTAACAAATCGATTCTGTCGAGCTGATAAATTCAACATAGCTGATAAATTACCAAGTTTCTGATAACTATCAGCTTTTGGTATTCTCATACTAAAATAAAAGCTCTTTTTATGACAAATTTATCAGCTTCGTAAAAGCAGCTGACAATTGATTTTTGTTTACTTTTCGAGCGCGCAAGAAATAAAAAAACTTAAATAACTTTATTGTTTTAAGAAAGTTGTTAAATTATTAATACTAATTACTTAAAATTAAAAAAAAAAATGGAAGAAGAATTGTTGCTGTTGTTACTCATGAGTGATTACGAAGATAAAAGTGAAGCAGTTTTAAAAAAACAAAGGAGAATGCAATTAAAGTCATTGCGTGATGCAAGTGATCCCTTCACTCTTCCCGAAAAAGAATTCATAAAAAAATTTCGCATGAAATTTTCGCATTATGTCGGAAATTTTTGGAGGATTTGTTACCGTATGACGACCAAAAAACGTCTTTGCCTTTCCAAACACGGGTACTAGCTGTTTTGTACTTTTTTGGCCATGGCTCTTACCAAAAATGCATTGGCAATAGCAGTAATGTGCCTATGAGCCAGCCTTCCATTTCCAGAAGTTTGCATTCTATTTTAAAACTGATTTTAAAAGTAAAAGGTGGTGAAGTAACCTTCCCTCAATCGGTAGAGGCACAAAATAATGTGAAGATTGGGTAAGTGATATGATTGGATTATGTTATTTGAATATTGTCAAAGGTATACAAAAATATTTTCTTTTCATTACAGATTTCATAGAAAGTTTGGAATAAAGGGCGTAATAGGAGCAATCGATTGCACTCATATCGCGATCATTGCTCCATTTTCAACGAATTCCAATCATCCATTAAATACGTATATGAACCGCAAGGGCTATTACAGTATTAATGTAGAAGCAGTAAGAATGTTTACAAAAATAATGTAGGAACACATAGAATAAAAAAATTATTTTATTTAGGTATGTGACACAAACCTCCTATTTACATCTATTAACGCCAAGTTTCCTGGTGCAACTCATGACTCTGGCATATGGGCCACGTCGTCAATTAGGGAATGATTAATTAGGTCTCATACTGCACAGCGTGAGTACTGGTTGTTAGGTGACCAAGGATACCCATTAGAGCCCTGGTTGTTCACACCAATAGCGGTGCCTCACACAGCAAAAGAAAAAAAATACAATGCTATGCATGCCAGTGCCAGAAATACAATCGAGCGAGCGTTTGGAGTATTAAAATCGCGATTCCGCTGCCTAAGCAAACAGCGTGTGCTTCATTACTCACACGAAACTGCAGCAAAAATAATTTATTGCTGTGTTATATTACACAACATTATGCGAAAATGTAGTGCCAGCACAATCGACTTCGATATTGAAGACGCTCAAGAAGTGGATAGCTTACAGACAGATGACATAAACAGCAGATCCCGCGGATCGGAATACACCAGAGAAGGAGAGCGTATACGTCGCCGGTATATTGAGTCACTATTGTAAATAATAATAAAAATAAAAGTTTGCCATAAAAACACCAGTGATAAATGGTTATGAATGTTTTATTGATGTTTCATTTGTTTTTTTTTTATCTATTCAAGGCGTTTGAAATATTTTTTAGCACTTCTAGTAATTCCTTATCACGTTCATCACGGACTCTGTCTCTCTCGTCCCGCTGCTTCATTCTCTGCAATATTTCCTGAATGAGCTCATCGTTTCCTGAATGAGACTCCGCTCCAGGACTGGGTGGCAGTGTCCGAGCACCAGGAGTGGGTGGCAATGCCATAGAACCAGGACTGGGTGGCATAGAGTCAGCACCAGGGCTGTATGGCATAGACTCAGCACCAGGACTGTATGGCATAGACTCAGCACCAGGACTGTGCGGCAAAAGAAAAAAAATACAATGCTATGCATGCCAGTGCCAGAAATACAATCGAGCGAGCGTTTGGAGTATTAAAATCGCGATTCCGCTGCCTAAGCAAACAGCGTGTGCTTCATTACTCACACGAAACTGCAGCAAAAATAATTTATTGCTGTGTTATATTACACAACATTATGCGAAAATGTAGTGCCAGCACAATCGACTTCGATATTGAAGACGCTCAAGAAGTGGATAGCTTACAGACAGATGACATAAACAGCAGATCCCGCGGATCGGAATACACCAGAGAAGGAGAGCGTATACGTCGCCGGTATATTGAGTCACTATTGTAAATAATAATAAAAATAAAAGTTTGCCATAAAAACACCAGTGATAAATGGTTATGAATGTTTTATTGATGTTTCATTTGTTTTTTTTTTATCTATTCAAGGCGTTTGAAATATTTTTTAGCACTTCTAGTAATTCCTTATCACGTTCATCACGGACTCTGTCTCTCTCGTCCCGCTGCTTCATTCTCTGCAATATTTCCTGAATGAGCTCATCGTTTCCTGAATGAGACTCCGCTCCAGGACTGGGTGGCAGTGTCCGAGCACCAGGAGTGGGTGGCAATGCCATAGAACCAGGACTGGGTGGCATAGAGTCAGCACCAGGGCTGTATGGCATAGACTCAGCACCAAGACTGTATGGCATAGACTCAGGACCAGGACTGTGCGGAAAAAAAAATTGATGCAGAACTGGGTGGCAATGAGTCAGCTCCAGGACTGCGTGGCAGAGAACCACTGGTGTCAGGGTTTCGAAGCCCCAACGTACCAATTTCTGCAACACCATCAACTGCAGACGATCCAAAAGTACACAGTGCTAGCTACTCAAATTCTGATAAAGATTTACTGCAAGGGCCACCACCCGTAAGACGCTGTTCCATTTTTAATTTTCGCGCACGCGTCCTTAGCTGATATTTCCACAAAGACAAACTCTAAAATTTTAAATAAAAACCTTCAATAGTAAGTAACTCATGGTTTATGTGAATAATTGGCTTTACCTCCTTCCACTTCGCTGCTGTTCTACTGGGTCCCCTTTGTGCATTTAACTGCACAGCAATTTCTTCCCACAAACTACCAATAAGATTTGGGTTATTGGGGTTGTTTTTGCCCGTCTGCAAATGTGGATGATCCCTGCAAAACTGCACATAGCATTGAAGCTGCTCTTGAGTAGCTCTCTCTGATCGGGTTTTTCTAAAAAAAAAAAAAAAAATCAACTTTGTTAATAGAATATAACACAAATATTGTGAACAATGGAAACAACACAAATCCATAGACAAACACAAATAATTATTTTACTTACTTCGCTGCTGGTTCTTCCATTTTATATATTTTTTTCTTTATTTTGACACTTCAAATTCAACAGCTTATCAGGTTTTCACCAAAAAGCTTTTTTTTGCTATGGTAGCTTTTCATAGGTATCAGCTTATCAGGTTTTCTGTAGAATACCGATTAATTTTATAGCTGACAAGAAAGCTGATAAATTTTAAAAGTCTGATAATTTATCAGCTCAACAGAGAATCGATGTGTAAGTTTAATATATTTTTTTTTATTCTTACTGTTCATTAGTAAATACATTGATTAATTAAAATGAATCAACAAAATGGTTCAACACAATAAAGAAGTACTGTATTATGTAGGGGAGAAATCAATTCACGAATTACTTACCTTGTCAAAATACTTTCTTGACAAACTGTTAGTATATGTACTCGTATATATATATATATATATATATAAACATAACCCATAAAGTCTGCGTTCACCTTACAATTTTTTATAAATGATATAAAAACACAAAAAAAATATATAATTCAAATTGATTTTTTTTCATGTATTTATTCTTTATATTCTTAAGTACAAAAAGTAAAAAAAAATTCAGATCCCTCACTTTATTCTTGAGATAACGGAATATAAGTGCCGCTACAAGTAAATATAGCTACCACAAAGTCTGCGTTCAGTTTTAAAACAAATTACAAAGCCATTAGAAATAATGAAGAAAAGATAAATTTAATATTTTGTGGGATAGCCATGATGTTTTAAGACTTCATTCAGTCTGTTTGGCATTGAATTTACCAACTTCTCTGTTTCCTCAGCTGTAATCTTCGCCCATTCTGCCTGCATAATAGTTCGTAAAGCCCCTTTACTTGTTATTACATGCTAACGAATTATTTTATCTAATAGATCCCAAGGATGCTCAATAGGATTGAAGTCGTGCGAATTTGGAGCGTTTTGAATTATCTTGGAGCATTGTACAAGAGCCAAAGTTTAACGATATCCGGGGTGTGATTTGGATCGTTATCTTGTTGGAACCAAAACGTCGTTTATAAGTAAAGATTCACCGCACTCAGTTTTAAATTTGTTTTTAGAATGTTGAAATATCCCCATTTATTCATTATGGATTCAATAAATGCCAGCTGACCCACGTCACCAGCCGACATGCAATCCCACACCATAATTCCACCACAACCGTGTTTGACTGTACCTACTAGATTTTGTTTCTCAAGTGCAGTTCCTGATTTCCGCCACACAATTTGACGGCATTTTATAAAGGAAATACAAAATTTACTTTAGTCCGAACATATGACTTGTTTTAAAAATTCTGGAGGCTTATTTTATGTAGGTATGAGCTAATTCAATACGCTTTCGTTTGTTCATAAGTGAAATGAACGGTTTTCTTTGAGCGACTCTACCATGATATCCAGCTTTACGTAAAGTTTCCCTAGCAGTTTCGGAACAAATATTTTGTTTAAACATTTGCCTTAAGTTGTCAACAATTTTTAAAGATGTCATACAAGGGTTAACCTTTGCCATATTGACTACTTTGCGCTCTTCCCGGAATGATAATATTTTTGGGCGCCCAGATCGCGGCTTAGATGTTAAAATTCAATTTTTCCTTTTTCTTTTTGTACATGAAAACAAATTAATTTGAATTATATATTTTCGTTGTGTTTTTATATCATTTATAAAAATTGAAGATTATTTTTTATAACGAATTCATTGACAAGACAAGTTACAACAATAGTTGCAATTGCGTATGTGGTTATGCCACCGTAATAATTTTTCAGAAGAAGAAGAAGAATTATTGAAATATTTTTTTGGCAGATCTTATAGCTATTTCGGACGGATCAACAGCACACCAATTATTAACCCTCCCAGGAATCGAACCTGTGTCTACAGCTGTTGTAATCTGTCCATCCAGACAACTACGCTAACTGCAGGTGGTAAACTCACTGATTAAATTCTGTTCATGTACTGTCTCATTCCACCACACACTCTAATCAACTCTGTCTCATTATTACCCCTCTTTTGTTCCGTTAGGTCTCTCTCTCTGTTTTTTATTACATTTCAGTGGTGTCATAGTACATTGCTTTTGTTACATTATGGGCTATGTATATATATATATATATATATATATATATATATATATATATATATATATATATATATATATATACATATATATATATATATATATATATATATATATATATAAATATATATACATATATATATATATATATATATATATATATATATATATATATATATATATATATATATATATATATATTTGTATATGTAAATGTATATGTATATGTATATGTATGTGTATATGTATATGTACGAGTATACGTATATGTATATGAATACTTATATGTATATTCTATTGTATATGTATATGTATATGTAAATGTTAAGGGTGTTTTTTTAGAAGTGTGGTTTTCAATCTGGCAATGCTTTTTTCGGAGTTGGTGTTTTTGACAGCTGTCACTTGATTTATGCTCAGTTTGGCTTGCCATTTCATAATGAATAGAGTTACTCCTGAACAACGTTTGCAAATCGTGCAAATTTCTTACGAAAATAATGGTTAGGAAAATTTCAAAAATTTTGTTCAGCGATGAAGCTCACGTTTGATTGAATGGGTACGTTAATAAGCAAAATTGTTGCATTTGGAGTGACGATAATCCACAAGGCATTATTGAGACGCCGTTACATCCCGAAAAAGTCACTGTTTGGTGTGCTCTATGGGCAGAGGGAATCATTGGTCCATATTTCTTCAAAAATGAAGCCGGCCATATTGTTACAGTCAATGGGGAACGCTATATAGCCATGACTAATGACTTTTTCGTGCCTGAATTGGAGGATGTTGATGTGGAAGACCTTTGGTTCCAACAAGACTGCGTTTCATGCCATGCAGCAAACGAAACAATCAACTTATTGAAGGAAACTTCTGGTGATCGCATTATCTCGTGTCGTGTGCCTGTAGCGTGGCCTCCAAGATCGTGCGATTTAACACCGCTGGACTATTTTTTGTGGGGTTATGTGAAGTCGATTGTCTACGCAGATAAGCCCGAGACGGTTGACGCCTTGGAAGAGAATATTCGGCGCGTTATTGCTGACATACGGCCCCAATTGCTGCAAAAAGTGGTCGAAAGTTGGGCCTCTCGGCTGGAATTATTTCTTGACCATAACATTAAATTATATGCGTTTTATTTCCGCTTGAAAACCACACGTCTAAAAAAACACCCTCTATATGTATAAGTATGTGGATATGTTAATGCTTATGTACATGTACATTTATATGTATATGTACATTTATATGTATATGTATCGGGATATGTATATTCGTATGTATATGTATCGGGATATGTATATGCATATGAATATATATGTATATTGTAGTGTTCCTCACTAGCGTACACTGAGAACCACATAATAACACAATCATACTCTGCATTCTTATATGCCGCATATAATGTTGTTAGCTCATCTATACTCAATGCGCATTTTATACATAAATAAGCATTTTATACAGCACAATGGCTCAAGCAGGCTCTGTACAGACATTGTTGCCGCGATATACGCAATTTACGTCAATCAATTCCCACTAAACATTTTTAGCAATGCAAAGACAGGGGTCGCGATCACTTGGTGTAATGTAAACAAAGCGTACTTGACCATGATTTGTCAACACCAAAAGTCGATAATTCTACATTTGAGTGATATTTTGAAAATATGTTTAATAGCATGTAGAAATATTATAGGAATAATTTATGTTAAATAGAGTAAGACAAAATATGTATCAAAATGATATAAAAGGTATTGAAACTAAACGTTCAAAATAGCATAACTGCTCTAAACTTCAATTCTTTCTCCATGCTGTCAGTTAGGCTTAACTTCGAGATCAGCACAAACCTTAGCTTGACCAACGGCCAACTCTGCCGGTCATAAACTCAGCTACAGGGCGCAAATCCGCTTTGCTAGGATCTTTTCTCTTTACAGAAATATATTGAAGCGTAATGTATTATATTGCTTGACGATACTGCCACCATAACTTTACCCTTTAATCACATGGCTATCCTACCAGCCACTCATTAATTTGTTACATGACGATCCAAGCATAACGCGGTACACCTCAAGACGAACCACTACAGCATATTAGTAAAATTTGATATATGACAATCCTGCCAGGCTCTTATAAATTTATTGCAATATGTATATACTCGTATATATGTATGTACATACATATGTATATATATATATATATATATATATATATATATATATATATATATATATATATATATATATATATATATATATATATATATATATATATATATATGTATATATAAATATATATATACGAGGTGTGATCAAAAAATAACCGTTATTTTCAAATTTCGTGAGTTACTTATGTTCGATGTTCGCATTTTTTTTCTGTTATGTTGGTACACATGTCTGTTATATTGTAAGAACTAAAATCTTCTGTGGGAAACTTTGGCCCACACTACAGGTGGCAGAGTCGCTACGAAACTATATACACACAAACATCATGAAGAACAGACCCGAATAATTGCATCGAGGAAACACCCACAATGCCAACCGAAGCAACTGCAGTGAAAACTTAACGAAAAAAACTACAAACGTTGTAACCAATTAGCGCGGCCGTGGCAGGAGCACAGATCAGCAGCAGCATATTAGACCAGTTGGAATAATAGCAATTACAACAAAAGCGACCACCACAGCCAACGATCTTGCCAACCAGCGCTATGCTTGCGAAGAGAGGAGAAACACAGCGACGAAGAATACAACAAATACATGCAGGACAAGAGAAGGTGAGTGCACGAACTCAAGCGGTGGAATTTGCCGGGTGCGCTCGCTCGGAAATTTTACACTAACAACACGAAGAAACGAGAGCAAAGCACAAGAGGGACAACGACAGAGCAACCACCACGCCAACGACCAGCAAGTACAAAGCAGAAGGAGGAATGCAAATGAAATGCTGGTTGCCAGTTAAATTGAACATAAAATATTTAACAACAACAACACTACAGGATTCCGGACAGCGCCGCTTGCAGCCAACAATACTGCAGGCCAGCCAGGGACCGTTGGAGTGAGGTGGCTGACCGTCAGAATTTGAAGGTGGCCCAAAGGCAAAATACTGCAACAACAACAAGCCTGACTGCAACAACAACAAGCCTGGCCACAACAACAACAAGCGAGGCCGGCCAAACGGAACTAAAGTTACACAACGGTGGCCCGCCAATAACAACATGTGTCAGCCGCTGCGACCTGCGACTATATAAACCACGTAGCCCAGGCAGTAGGTCTCTTCGTCGATCACCAACATCCTGACTAGCAACAGCTCTACGCCATACAAAGTACAATACGAACACAGAAAGCTTAGCGAGAACATCTGGTTTTTTAATCGTTTTCTTGCTAAGCCATACACAGACAGAGACTATAGGGATTCAGTGAGAGCCTCTGGTTTTTAATCGTCCTCCCACTGAATCACTGAGACACATACGCCACCGAGACTTAGGGACTTAGAGGGAACCTCTGGTTTTTTAATCGTTTTCCCTCCTAAGTCATACGCCGTACAGAGACCATAGGAACTCAGTGAGAGCTTCTGGTTTTTAATCGTTCTCCCACTGAGTCACAGAGACACACACTTACCAGGACGTAGAGACATGAAAACAAGTACACATTGAATAAGTTATTTATACAAACATAGAGTTAAGGAAGTAGAATTGTTTCGAGCAAGGACTAACAAGAATCCATAATCAATATACTAAATAAATACACTGAAATTAATTTAACTCACAGGATTTTTATATTTTTCTGTATACGAACCCTGGAGCAGCTGAGTTTTACCCCAGCTATAAAAAGAGTCGTTACAATATATGTTGGCAATACCAACCATTTTGGATTGTCAGTTTGTTTTTGACAGATAAAAAGGTTAGTCGTGTTTTGGTGTGCTTTTCGATTTTGTACTATTCGAAAAAATGGATCAAAGAAACTGTATTCAGTTTTGTGTAAAAAATTAAATTAAATGCGCAAGGACATTTGAAATGTTGACTGTGGTCTTTGGCGAGTCTACTATGAGCAGAACACAAGTTCAATTGTGGTATAACCGGTTTAAGGAAGGCCGAGAAGATGTCAATGACGATGCTCGTCCTGGTCGCCCGAGCACGTCAACAACCGATGAAATCATTGACGCAGTGAAGAAAATGATTTTGGATAATCGTCGAATCACTATCAGAGAGGTTGCTGATGATGTTGGCATATCGTTCGGCTCATGCCAAGCAATTTTTACGGATGTTTGAGGCATGAAACGTGCGGCAGCGAAGATTGTTCCAAAATTGCTAAATTTTGAGCAAAAACAACGTCGCATGGACATCGCTCAGGAGCTGTTGAACATCGTCAACGACGATCCAGATTTCCTCAAAAAGATCATAACTGGTGACGAATCGTGGGTGTATGGCTATGACATTGAAACCAAAGCCCAATCATCCCAATGGAAACGTCCAGATGAGCCAATACCGAAAAAAGCACGTCAAGTTCGGTCGAACGTAAAGGTTTTACGTGAACGTGACAGTTTTCTTTGATTGCAATGGCGCGGTGCATCATGAATTCTTCAGAAACGCCCAGAATTGTGGAAAAACCAATCATGGATTTTGCACCGTGACCAGCTCACACATCGATGCTTGTGCGTAATTTTTTGGCCAAAAACAAAACCGTTATCATGCCTCAACCACCGTATTCACCGGACTTGGCCCCCGCTGACTTTTTCCTCTTTCCAAAACTGAAGACACCGATGAAAGGAAAGCGTTTTGCTACGATTGAGGAGATAAAAGAAAAATCGAAACAGGAGCTGTAGGCGATACCAAAAAAAGGGTTTCAGAAGTGTTTCGAGGATTGAAAAAAATGCTGGCATAAGTGTATTATATCTGAGGGGAATTACTTTAAAGGGGTCAAGATAGTTGTTGATGAATAAATAAATACTTTATTTTTTGATCACACAATAACGGTTATTTTTTGAGCACACCTCGTATATATTTGGGTTATTTAAATTTACGCCACTGTGGAGTGGTAGTCACAATCGTTTATTAAATATGTTTAAGTTAATTATTTAAAATAGTTATTAAGTTTATAATATTTGAAAATAATTCGGGATGCCTGAGAATCGGATGGGTATTTGCTGACGTCCGTCAAGTTTCAGCGCAGCAGTCAGAAAGAAAAAAGTTTCCGACCGAAAAATATGATGTCCGCCATTCGGCAGCCAACAAACACTCTATTTCCGTTAGCCACGAACTCGATGTGCTGCAGCGACAGTTCGTCAATTGGTGGCGCGTGGAACGAACACCTGCTTCCTAGATGGTGGTAGGGATATCCTCCCAAAGTGCTCGGCGCAGGAGCCGCGGATAACGATACCTGCTTCGTCGGTTTTGCACCTAGCTGGGGTGATGGTTGTGTCCACGGTTGTAGTGTTGGATGACTCCTCGGTTGATGTGTCAGGTGATCAGCTGTCGTTGTTGATGGCGGCGATTGCGGCGATGACGATTGTGTAGAGTCACTCACCTAGAGGGAGGCCAGCTTCAAGCAGTTCGTAGAGATGGCTTTCTCTACGCCGTTCAAGTCGATGATGACACTCTTGTCGTTGACCCGGCGGATTACCTTATGGGGACCGATATATGGACGCTAAAGTTGCCTCCGGATTTTCTCTAGCTTACAAAATACGTGTGTGCAGATGCGCAAATCCTTGGAAAAATTGAATCTGTCTCGAGTGGTTCTACGCTAGTACTGGCTTAATTGCTTTTACCAGCTTTCGCAACTGCTGGACGAAAACCGTTTGATTACAAGAGTCATCATGAGGGCCAGTAAAGTCGCCTGGCATGCGAAGGTGGGTGCTTTTCGGCTGGAGTCTCTTTAAGGTCCTCCTTGTACACAGTCCGCATACCCAACAGCACTGTTGGTAGGGCGTCCGGCCATGGTGTCTCTGGGCTGCACATCAATGCTGCTTTTAGTGTGAGGTGTAGTCGCTCCACCATGCCGTTTGACTGGAGGTGAAGGGGCTTTGTATGGATGTGGTTCGCACCCATCAGGGCTGTGAAGAGCTCCCCTTCTTACTGACCCCCCTGATCGTAGGTGATGGTAAGCGGCATGCCGAAAGTACAGACCCAACTGTTGAAAAACGCTCGTGCGATTGTTATAGCTCGGATGTCCAGGAGTGGGACAGACACTGGCCATCGGGAAAAGCGGTCGATAATGGTCAGGCAGTGCGACAATCCTCTCATCAGCGGTAGCTTGATAAGGTCTACAAGGAAATGGCAGAACCGGTCGTCTGTAACCTAGAAGCTCTCTAACTCGGCGCAATTGTGGTGATGAAACTACCCCTGTTCGCTTGTCCAGAAGTATTTCGCCACCAGTCGTTTCGCGGTTGCTCTACCACTCGGGTGGGATGATCCATGTACGGTGCCAAACGCCGCTCGATGCAGGTTGGGTAGCAAATAGGGCCGTATCGCCCAAACGGTAACCAGGCAGTAGATCTCGCTGTCGTTGAAAACGATACGCTCGAGTTGGATACGGGGGTGCTCCAGTAGGTGAGACAGCTCTACCTCAGAGGCTTATTCCAGGCTGATGGTGGTATCGTCGAGGATGGAGGGCATTGAGACCGTTAGGGTTCCCAAGACTGCATCTGCAACAACGTTGTCTCCCCCAGGAACGTATATATGTGTCGGCAAGTTTGGTGCCGTGGCCATTACCCCTGCTGGAGAAGCGGGTAGCAGGAAACGCCGGACGAGCCCTTCATACCGGTCGCAATGTCAGGTCATCAAGGCGGACCACTGTGGAGACGCCATAGATTTGTGCTGAGCGCACGGTGGCAGGTACAGCTGCGCCGTGGCTCCGTAATTACGGTGATACTAACATTGGCTGGGCGTTATGGTGCAATCGTGGTGCCGGCTGGGACTGCGGGTATCAGTGCGACCCCTTTGGAGTGACGCAGAAACTCCTGGATCTCCCTCATTAATGCCACAAGCTGTGCTACTGACTGGCGCAGCGCGGCAAGCTCTGCGTGCACGGAATTGCCTGTCGAGTCATGCGAAGATCTGCGCGCGAACGGCGAGCGTGGTCTCTGAGACGAAAGTGGAGGTGATGTAGCTGCGCGGGCTCATTGTCGGTCACTTCATCAGCCACTGCGGCGAGTTCCTCCAAGCTGGTACCTTTTAGAATCTTTAGCAGCCGGCAAGTTGGCGGCGGTAGGGATACCGTCATTTGACGCGCGGTCGCCCACAAAAATCCGTATCTGGCGAAGGAGCTGAGACCACTACTTGTCCCCCAACTCGAGCTGAGTGAGCAGCCTATGCATCTGCCTGTTTGCCCAATCGGTCAGGCGGTGGAGGATAGGCAGCTTTAGGGCGTCGTACTTACCCGCCAGAGGTACCGTGCAGAGCACATCGGCATCCTCCGATATGCTCTCCAAATCGAGAGCAGAACCACCAAGTTATATCGGATATTGTCTTTTTCGACACTATACACCTGGAAGGCCGCCTCGATTTGGAAGAACCACAGCTCTGGATTACCCCGCCAAAAATGCGGATGCCGGCATTTGTTCACCAATTCGATGGTGTGTGGCGATGGGAGGGGTTAGCACGGATCCAGACTTCGTTGCAGCAACTGTGGCGTGGGTTGCGGTGGTGGCGCGGGCAGCACTTGCTCTGGTTTATATTGACGCCTCGTTAGCGACGGGAATGCCTTCGGATGCTGTTGCTGCGCGGCCTCCGGCGGCCATTGCTGGTGCTCCAGCGGTGTAAGCGATACCGGGCTGGATCATGGGGGCGGTGATTTTTTTCGTTCCCCGCTGAATGGGGCGATTACTTATCCTATATCACGTCGGGGTCACCAATTTGGATTATTTAAATTTACACCACTGTGGACTGGTAATTCCAATTCTTTATTAAATATGTGAAATATTATTATTAAAAATATTTATTTAGTTTATAGTATATGAAAATAATTTTGGATGCCTGAGAATGGGATGAGTATTTGCGGACGTCCGTTAAGCCCCAGCGCAGCAGTCAGAAAGAAAAAATGATCCGACCGGAAAACATGATGTCCGCCATTCGGAAGCCAACAAACAGGCTAGTTCCGTTTGCCATGAACACGATGTGCGTTAGTGACGGCGCATCAAAAAATGGCGCGCGGAACCAGCACATGCTTGCGGCGCCGCACCTGACAACCAGACGGTGGTAGTGACGTCGCCACAGGTATTTTTCCCCCAGTGCTCGGCGCAGGAGAAGCGCAGAACGATTCCTGCTTCGTCGGTTTTGCTCCTACCTGTTGAGCTAGTTGTCTCCTCGGTTGTGGTGCTGGATGAACCCTCCGTTGATGTGTCCAGTGATCAGCTGTCATATATATATATATATATATATATATATATATATATATATATATATAGATATATATATATATATATTTATTTATATATATATATATATATATATATATATATATATATATATATATATATATATATATATATATATATATATATATATATATATATGTATATGCATATATATATGTATACGTATATGTAAATGCATACGAGTATGTATATACTCGTATATGTATATGTATATAAATTTTTTTATATTTAACGAGGAGGAAAACATCTAAAGTCACAACCCCGTCAGTGCGGGACTCTAACACCGCTAAAACTTCCTCTCTTCATTACGGCGATTCCCCCCGGAGACACTGATTAGGTTTTACGTCGGGAGGCCGTAAGAGCATTTACTGCTCACACGTCAGTATTAGGTCTGTCATTATGTCAATCCTGAGTGTCTCAGTATCGGAGAGGCGCTGGCGGCTGCGTTTAGAGTTACGCGCTTGTTCTGCGATTCGCAGCGCCTTCATGATGGTGGCCGCTGCCGGGCACACTGCTTCCCACTTGACGAGCGTATCGCACATGTGCTCATAGAGGTTGTCCATTGTTGGTGGTTCATCGTGGACAGCACTCAGTTCATCCCGGGTGCCTTTGAAGTCGAAAAACACGTGCTGTGCTTTCTAGTGCACCCCAGGGCAGTACGGACAGTATGGGTCTTCCTCATACTTTCTCCCATGGAGGTACTGCATAAAGCAGCCGTGACCAGTTAGCAACTGTGTGACGTAGTAGTTCAGTTCCTCATGCGTCCTTGTTACTCATGGTGTGATGTGAGGGATCAGCATGAAGGTCCATCGACCCTTTTCGGATGGCTCCCACCGCAATGGTGTTTTTTCTTTCCGCTGCTTTGTCGAGGTTTGTGGGTCTCGCCCTCTGCTTGTAGAGCCGGTGTACCTCCTTCAATGGGTGGTTTGCTGTGTTGGGGTCTTGTGTCCTTGCTTGTTTGGTGGGGGACGTCCTGTCGCGGTTCCTTGGGCGCGTGCTGAGAACTTAAAAACCCTAACGTTATATTAAAACACTTTCCACTTTTAAGATTTAAATCACAAGAGATTTATTCTTACCAAACCTAATACTTATATAGTATTTTTTACATCTATCTCAGTCTGTGAACTGACCTTTCTGGTGTTCCAGTTCCGCACCTGCTAATTGGTGTGAGTTGGTCAAGCCAACCGACCTACTTCAAAAGTGGCGACGGTGCATTACGCTGCCCTCGTCGACTCGACTGCGGAACTGTAATACCCTAAAAGCTTACATGATAACATTACACAGATCACATTAACTTAAAATACTTAGACCCTGGAAGTATGCCTTATCATAAAACAGTTTTAGCACATGCTAGGTAGCTTGGTTCTAACCCACAACATTCCTCCCCTCTTTCTAAAAGAATTTAGTGCAACTAACTTCTAATGAGAGTTTACAATCATTTCTGCACTTTAAACACTCTATGCATTTTCTTAAACCTACAATACATATGTATAATTTTTTCTTCTTTTTTTCAAATTCGCCTAATTTTTATATTTTGGGTTCCTTGTGATTTATTTTTTTTAAGTTTTTTTTTTGCTTTCTTATTACTTCTTTTTTTATAGTTTTTTTTCTCTTTTGTTTTATTTTGTTCATTTATCCTTTTCTTTTCTTTTTTTAAATTCTATTCCCCTTTTTTATGCTTGGTCGTTCATCGACTCTTTTCTCACTGGCGTACAATACAATTTACTCTTATACTTAAAATATTATATTTCGCTATGATATTACATCTAAAATCTTATGCTACAACCTCCGCTAACTGATGATCCGGTTGTCGGCTGCCGTTGTCGGTATGGTTGTTGTGCTGCGCCGTAGGTTGTGGTTCTCGTTGTGGGTATCCTTAACTGGCAGAATATATATGAGATTACTGCAACGATCATTGCCAGCGTTATGATCGCGGCGATCCCTCCCTTTTCCAACGAGGAGTGCGATCAAAAATGTACCACTCGAACGGTTTCCGGACAAAACGACACTCCATTGGCGAGAATGTGCCGCCGTTCAAAGTCTGAGTATACGGTTCGCAGGTGGCTGTCTGGGTAAATGTAGAGTAGACCAAAAATACGTAATCAGCATTAGCGACGTCTTCAACGGAGTTGCAGAAATGATTGCCCTGTATAAGTAAATTGTGCAATTCGCTGAAAAGCCGTTTGTCATTGTCAATTTCCTGTCTCGTGCAACTTCCTCTAAAACTATAAGGGAGCCTGGTGTCATTCTGCATGCGCCGACCCATTGACTCGTCAGGGCTTGTGTGTCAATATCCAATTGATTTACAGATCCTTGAGAGTTACTATCCAACTCGTTGGTTGCAAATGGCAGGTCATTATCCTCCTCCCCGTTCTTAGCCAAATGCACTACTTTGTATTTATCCAGCTCGGCGTTCTGCCCAATAATAATGCCATAGCAGAAATCATGTTCAATAGCATGTTTGTGGAGGTAATTTGCGTCTGATATACTCAGGAGTATTGTGCGTATCGCGGCGTCCCGGACTATTTACAAAAATGCTAGTTTTTGGAACTCGTTCAGCACTTAATTGACAAATAATTAGATTAAAGCACTGAACCACAACCCACAAGATCAGAGTCAACTTGCTGCGCGTTGTTTGCTACCCCGAAATGACATAGCTTGCTCGTTTCGTCTGAGCCCCGCTATTATCGATTCCGCTTCCGTTATCTCACACCCTCTCTTACTTCCGTCAGATCCTGCCGTATTTGCTCTTAACTCGCAAAGCTCCATTGTTTTCTCTTGCAAGTCTTCTGGTTTCTTCAGTACTGGCTCCAGATCAGCATCGCGAAACTCCGATATCACCACCCACTCGTCTTTCGAGAACCAAACATTATGCAGTGATTCCAAAATCAGGTCCGTTTCCGCCAAGGGTTCCACCCGCACTTCCGCGGTTTCGCTGCATTTCGCTGGAACTCTCAAATAGGCTACCAAGAACACAGCTGCCTTACACATATACTGTACTAATCGCTATAATAACTTATCTAATAAATATTTCTATTTCTCTAAATATTTAAATAATCATTATGGTTATATTACTGGTACATTATCGTTATCATTACTTTACACTAACATCCACCATCGACCGACCTTTTCTCCACCTTTTTTTTCTTACCATAATCTAGAATATCTAAATATCCTTGACCATGTATTTCCGTTGTCAATAGCATTACCCAATTCCTCTCTTCTCTTAAAAAAATCTCCTGGTTTCATATATATTCATAACACCTCTAGTGTGGAAAACCCCTCTATGAATGCATACGAAACATACAGGCACCCCCTCGGTATTAACACTACCCTACTTGCTACTGCGTTGAAGCCCCGCCAATTTTACGCTAGCCCTCTAACCGCTGTCAGCTAGCCTATAGCTCCAGATTTTCTCTCAATTAACACTTAACTTAATACACACAATAATTTCGATTTTACTACTATCCATTCTCAACTAGCCCTCTTAGCTTGTTACCTACTGATTATTCTCCCTAACTTATTTTAGCTTAGACCAACCTGCCATATTAACTAAATATACTAACAAGACCCTTTCTAACCTCAAACGACCCCATTCATAATTGTCCTACGTAATTGTTAAACGAGTCAAAACTTGTCTTGGTCGGCTTACCATCTTACTGCACCGATTGTACCAAATGCTAGGCGACCAACATCCGATGCTGCTAACGTTCGATACTTCCAGTGTCGTACACCCGGAATATCTTTATTACATTATTCATATCAATAAAAAAGATATTTAGAAATTTTTAGTCTTTTCTAATTTCCTTGAGTGTCCCCTTTTCCTATTATCATTACTTATACTAAATATAAAATTGTTTAATTACACTGCTTCCGTATTTATTTACTTTACTTACTTCCCTATTGCTCTTCCAAACATACTTACGTTTACCTTCATGCCCCTACCCCTACGACTTCATGTATATCGTACTGATAAAACAATTAAAATATTACTGCTAAACATATGCATGCAAACCACCATGTCTCATATTATGCTTACACGCTACACGCGGTCATACTTACTTATTGACATACATACATATGTACATGACACATGCGCTTGTCATTATAGCGCATGCCAAAAATGTCAACGCATCATATTACCCGTGTACGTTATGAGTAGCTACAAACTTAATAACGTATTGCATAAACGCCCCAGTTATTGACTCTGCTGCTGATGCGACTACCTAAACCGCACAAACAAACAAAAAAATATATATGCATTTATTGCTTCCCATTTTTT
Organism: Clusia tigrina; assembly: GCA_920105625.2. Lineage (NCBI taxonomy): Eukaryota > Metazoa > Arthropoda > Insecta > Diptera > Clusiidae > Clusia > Clusia tigrina. The sequence goes on from OV050030.1 coordinate 111,275,138, forward strand.
TTCTTCATTCTTTATTGAAGTCATATTTTCAGCTCGCAAAAATCATTTCTTTTACTACTTCACGCGGGCATTCGTACACTGTCTCGTCCTTGAATCATAATATATGGTTTCATTCTTTCATACCGCTGTCTTGCTTACGTTTAATTTTCTTCGTTTTCAAGGTTGAAGATATTATTTAATAAAAATTTCACTCATTTCATTCGTCACTTTCCGCATGAACTGAATTTGGGATAGGTCAAGCAAAGAAAACCTCTGCTTCAATTCACTCATCATTGCAACCAGTTTCACACTAAAATTCTTAATTCAATCTGTAAGGCTTCAACAGATTGTTATGGAAACATCTCAATTTGTTTCCTATCCTAACCTCTGTTGTAACTGGCCCCAAAATCTTTTCTACTTTATATGGACCAAGCCAAATATGGGAAAATTTGTTCTTCTTGTTACTGTTACGCAGTAAAACATTGTCCCCAGCAACGAACTGCACGGGATTAGTGGAAGCATCATATTGCTTCTTGGAAACCTCTTTTGCCCTTTCCTGCGCCTTCCTAGCCAACTCGTGCCCTTTCTGCACTTGATAACGTAACAGATGTGGGTAGTCGTCTGTATTATATAAAGGCGCTGGCTTTCGTTTCAAATTCGATGGCATTTGAGGTTGAAAACCATACAACGTGAAAAATGGCGTCTGGTTAGTGGATGCGTGTACAGTGTTGTTGTGCACATGCATTGCTGACGCCAACCACTGGTCCCAGTTCGATCCATCCTCCTTCACAAAATGTCTCAAGTATTCAGCTAGCGGTCGGTGGCTACGTTCTAACGAACCATTAGCCTGAGGGTGATACGGGGTGATGTGAAGTTTCTTCACCTTTAGCAATTTACACGTTTCAAGAAAAATTCTCGAAATGAAATTAGTGCCGTTATCTGTCACAAGTATCCTTGGGACACGTAATTTTGCTACAACTTCCCCAAAGAAAATCCTAGCTACCGTGGTTGCCTCCGCATCCGGCATGGCAACCGCTATAAAGTATTTAGATAGGTCGTCCTGGAATGTTAGGATGTATTTATTCCCAGACGAGCTCTCGGGCAATGGTCCCACCATATCCATGAACACCTTTTCGAATGGTCTGTTAGCAGTATTAATTAGTTGCATAGGCATCCTTGTTAGCCTTGATACCTTGTTCTTCTGGCAAATTTCACACCCAGCGATGAGTTTCCGTAGATCCAACATCATTTTAGGCCACCTATAGCTCTTGCGTATACGCCTATACGTCTTCATGAAACCCTGGTGACCCCCCAAAGGAGAATTATGGTAATCTTTTAACACCGTTTCAATCTCCTTTCGGTCCGACAGTTCAATTACAGCGTCCGTAACAAAAGGTAATTCTGGAATCGTACCGTCACCCATGGCGTCCCCCTGCTTCGCGGAGTCATCCACAGTACTCCTTCGCTCCCTTACTTGCGCTCTTGTTAGGAAAGCTGCTATCCTCGGTGCTGTGTCCCACCTCTCGGCTGGTGAAAATCTCGCTTTTTCAATTAACCGAGTTACTACCTGTTGGACTCTCGCTGCTGTATCCTCAAGCGCTTCCCGCAAGTTTTCTTGTTCTTGTACGTTTATATCATATAATCTAGCGAGACACCGTCTCAACCCCTCACTGATGAACCTGTATGCTAAACAGTCTTTCGTGATGTCAAAGGCAAATGCCCTCGCTTCCAAAAACCCCACTTCCACTTTTACCCTGTCTAACTCAATCCATGCCCTCACTATTATTCGCTCCCCTTTTGATCTTTCCATCTGCCCATCATTGATCGCATATCCCGCGATATTCTCAGTGATTCTCAGAACACTCGTATTTTGCGGCACCCTACTCAGCGCATCCGCATCAAATTCGTTTTCCCTGGCTTGTATACAATATCAAGTGTGTACTCGGACAGCTTATGCCTGAACCGTGCCAGTCTAGACGTTTGATCCTTCAAATTTACGATTCCCCTTAGCGGTTGGTGGTCAGTGTAAACCGAGAACTGCCTCCCCAAAAGGTATGATCTGAAGTTACAAGTGGCCCAGACTATAGCGAGCATCTCCCTCTCTATCGTAGAGTACCGCTTCTCGGTCTCACTCAGCGCTCTACTCGCGAAAGCTATGGGATGATCGCGACCCTCCTGTTCCTGCGAAAGAACCGCTCCCAGAGCTTCACCACTGGCGTCTGTCGTTAAAATGAAATGCTTATTAAAGTCCGGGTAAATCAGGATGGGCGGTGTCGTAATAGCCAATTTCAAACCTTCGAACGCCTGTTGGCATGACTCCGTCCATTCGAATTTTGTGTCCTTATGTAGCAACTTCGTGATTGGCATATTCTTCACGAATTTCCTATAATAATTTGCTAAACCAAGAAAAGCTTGTACGTCTTTCCTTTTTCTTAGCTGAGCAATATTCTTAACGCATTCTATCTTCGCAGGATCAGGAAGCGCACCTTTCCCAGTAGACTTGTGTCCTAGATAGACCACCTCGCGTCGCAGGAAGTTACACTTCTTCGTGTTGAGCTTGAGACCATGCTCCCTCAGTCGATCCAGTACTTTACTCAACTTGCTACTGTGGTCTGACAGATTCCTTCCATATACCACTATATCATCTAGGTATACAAAACAGTCAATACCTTGCAGACCAGTTAAAATGCTATTCATAATCCTCTGAAAAGTTGCTGGAGCACCAGTAAGTCCGAATGACATTCGTTTGAACTCAAAATGACCCAAAGACGTGCTGAATGCTGTTTTCTCCACTAACCAAATCTAGCGTAGAGAAATACCTACAATGACCCAACTGATCCAGAATTTCGTCAATTCTTGGGATCGGAAAAACTTGCTTCAGCGTGACGTCATTTAATTTCCTGAAATCGACCACCAATCTCCATTTCTTGGTGTTATCTTGGGACTTTTTCGGAACCAATAATAAAGGTGAATTCCATGGAGAATTGCTCGGCATTATTATGCCCTCCTCCAACAACTTGTCCACCTGTCGATTCATTTCGTCACGATGAGCCTCTGGAGTTCTATATTGTCTTTGATTTATGGGCAACTGCCCCTCCGCTATGGGAATATTGTGCTCAATTGTAGATGTGAACGGCAGCGCGTCTCCATCGAGTAGGAAAACATCGTTATACTCTGCGCACATTCTTGCTATTGAAATGATTTCCTCCTCATTCAAAATACTCCCCGTTCCCAATTCGTTTATCTCCGCTCTGTCGGTATTCTCACGAGACTTTTCCTGCACTACAAAATCACTCGCATCGCTTACTTCTCTAATGTCGTCCGATTCTTGAGTGTTCAGCACTGGTGCCTCAACTGTATAATCCGTGGCGTATGCCAAATTATCGCTGATATGCACACCAGGCTGTATCTCTTGCCTGTTTACTATTATTAAACCCACTTTCACAGGTACCCTTACCTTCTTTACAGTTATTGCCCTAGCCTTTGCTATGCCTTCTGATTGACTTTCCTGCTCCCTGCTTAAACTGTCCCTCAGTGTTCTACTCTGGTTCCTTCCTATACTTTCCCTTGCACAAAGTCTAAAATTTTTCACAGTCTTCCCGTTCCCATTGCATACGGATAAGTGTTTACGTACTGTATCTATTATAGAGCAATTCCACAAATTATCTCTTCCCAGTATTCCATCTGCCGGGAAACCATCCTGAGTCTGGATAATGTGGAAATCCCATTCCAAATTCTCAGCACGGTGAATATCGAGTTTCACTACGCAAAGAGTTTTAACACTTCGCCCAAATGCCCCGCTTAAACTGCTTATTCTGCACGCTTGTACATTGGGAAATGACCTCATGGATTCAGCCTTTATTAGACTGGTGTCCGCACCTGTGTCCAGCAATAATACCAGATGACCTGCTTTTGCTGCCTTGCACGGAATGATCACATAAGAATCATCCGTGTACGTAGACTGACTGTTGAAATTGTTAGCCAAAAAATGTTTATATCGCGGAGGATCTCTACACATATCTCTCATAAACCAAGCGGTGCTAGCAAAAAGTATACTTAAACACGATTAAAAGTTTGCCGTGCTACCATTCATCTTCCCCATGCAGTTTTTAAAACCTGCTGTCATGCCCCTGACCGGCTGAATTACCTGCCTGCATCTTTCACTAATAATATTAAAATTTTTTCCTATATATATTAATATACCAGGGAGGTAGTTCCTCACTAACCCCACTGCTCTCTGGCGAATTACCCCAAACAGCATAAGCAATAGACAAAAGAAATTTATTGTCCCTAAGAGTGCTGTATCCTGTATCTTCGGAGTTTGTGGTCTCTCGACTGTCGCTGAAGTGAAAACCACGTTTGGTGCCTGTATATTAGCAGTGTTCTGGGGTTTCCAACCTCTAGGCTGAGGTTGGAAACCCCTACCGGTTTCCCTGATTCTGCCTGTTGCTATTCCTTGCGAAACAGTTCTCTGCCATATGGCCAATGCGCCCACACCATGCACATGTCGGTTGGCGACTTCCTTTCCGTTCGTTCCTTGCATCGTATGATTGGTTTTGCTGCGAACCATAGGTATGACGGTTATTACTAGTGCCGCCCGTGTTCCGCTGCCATGTGCGGTCCCCTGGGTTTCCACGAGGCAACACGGGTCTCTGCTGACTGGCAATGGTACTTTGCTGCTGATTTCCGAAACTTTCTCTGGAGTAGTAATGTCTACCCTGTTGTCTTGCTGATGCATTCCTTGGACAACTCATCCCTCTTTGGTGTCCATAATTACCGCAATCCTCACAAAACGGAGTATTCCTCCTCGTCCTGCACTCATCCCAGAAATGCCCGTGCCTATTACAAAATGAGCATACGACCTCTACAGCCGGTCGTCGATCTCTATGGTCCATTCCCCGTTTCTCATTACCCCCCAATTCTTGTCGCGGGACACTCGAACCAGCGGGTGCACTCGTCCAGCATATGCCCCCCGTCGTGGCTCTTTGCTGAATGGCCACCTCTGCAGACGTAACTGCCTCTATCAAATCTGCCATTGATCGTTGTGCCAGATTTAGCGTGTAATTGGCCAAGTCCCTATTTACTAAACCGGCCTTGAACACCGTCACCATGGCCCTCTCTATTTGCGATTTGTATACCGACGCACTTTCAGGGAATTGCCTGTTTGCTTCTGCACTCGCTGCACTCCCTAGTGACTGGAGCCTGCGGCCCCAGGCTCTCAATTCCTCTCCAGGCTTCTGAGTCGACTCCTGGATCTCTCTTATGAGTACGTCGTATGATTTTTGTTTCAAGTATGTATGTTCTGCCCAGGAGAGCATATAAATCAGTCAGGTTGTCTACTGGGCTATGCGCCAACAAATCAAACGCGTCTCCTGTTGTTCTCTGTCTTATGCATCTTATCAAGTGTTCAACCTCCGCTCCCAGAAGACTTTGTTGGGCAAGCTCGCATCCTTCCTTGAACCTCCTGATTTCCGTCCTGAGATCGTAAATGTCAACGCCAGAAAACATAGGCACAAGCTTCTCCACAGCTTTGGCCACCTCCAGAATGCTCATTCTGACTGTCGAGTTAGCCACCACAGGAATAACTGTATCGCTCACCTCTTGTGTAGCTAATTGGCTATTAACCCCCTCTTCCAATAGATACTTAACCAGATCCTGGCGCAAACTTAGTGGCCTCCGTGCTTCCAACCTAGTTGGCGTGTCGTATATAGGCTCTTCCGGCTGAGACGCTTTATCCTTTTCCCCTGCGCTCGTCGGTTGAGTCGCTGCTTTCTTATTCACCTGCGATTCGCGCTGTGCCTGGTCTTCAATGAAACTAATCGGTAGCCCTCCTAAATTGCAATCCCTCACTACTATTTTCGGTCGAGATGTCCTCGGGTACACTGGGGTGTCAAGTATCCTGATCCTCCTAGTTCCGGTATCGAAGCTTGAACCGTCTGAGTTTGTATTTCCGACGTCGACACAGACCTTGGCCTCACCTGGGATGGCTTCACTTCCACCGTCGCTTCCCTAAACTTGAAATTCTCTTGCTCTAACAAAGAAGCTTCCTCCTCTGTTTCCTCGAGCCGTCTTGAGAGTTCCTTAGTTTTATTTTGAAGGAATTCTCTATCAGCTTTCAGATATTCCTTTTCCTTACGCAATTCCTGTAATTCTTTTTCCCTCTTGCTCAAGATAGAAGTCAGCGCCAAATCAGCTGCTTCCAAAGGCGATATTCTACCCCTTACTCTGGCCTCCTCCCACAACGTCTGGGCTTCAGTCTTACCCGCGCTGGCTTCGAAATGTTCGAATATCCTCTCGGTGAAAAGATTCACCTCTGTTTTAACTGCTTTTAATTCGTCCTGTGCGTCTTCTTTGCTCTTTAACGGAGACCCACTCGATGCCTCAATTGTTGCTAAATCCGTCTCGAATACCTTGAGCCACCCAGACACTAAATTTTCCACATATCCAGGAAAATTTGTCGCAAAGTATTCGTTGTCCCTACAGACCTCCTTGTGCGGCAGTAATTTTACGTGGTTGTTTTGAAATTTTTCCACCAAACCTCGCAACTCGGTGATTCGTCTGTGATAATACTTCACCGTTTTTACATCCTTCCGGTCCTTCCTGAAGTTGGAAATCAACCTCTGTACCTCTTTGCCCACCACTTCCTGGGATTTCAGCAACTCCTTCACTTCCTTCGATAGTCCCATGTACTATGCCTAATCCAATAAATATCCCGTTGAACAACCCAATCTCAAAGAAAAATCTCCATGCATCTGTTCAAAAAAATAATAAAATAATCCCAATTCGAAAAAACCGAAATCCATATTTAAAAATAAACCCGTAACGTATGCGCCACATAATAATAGCATTTAAATGTTTTCTTCAACATTGCTACGCAAATCGTAGTTTCCGAACTTCAAAAAGTTTGATGCAACAACACGTGTTGTCTGCAGCTCTTCACCTAATACCCTAAACTCAAAATGCCAAATATTTAAATCAATCTTTATTTTGATTTCAAAACAATATAAATTGAAACATATAAATATCCCTACCGACAAACAAACACAAATCCCCTATTATAACCGAACGAACCCTATACCGTGGCACGTTCTTTCCGAACCGAACCAACCGGTATACACAAGTTCGCAAATTTAATAACGCAAAAATCGTGAATTAGCAGACACGTTCCACATCCCCCGAGAATGCTGAAACAAAATGTATTAAAAAGTATGAGCCTAATCTCAGTGGAACAACCCTATTCAACCTGACCGTAAGTAAAAAATTATCCTTTTGGATCGACCTATTGTCACCTAACCGCAGCGGCTAATCAGCCCCAATGCTGCTTCTCCTGCATGACCGGCGCAAAAGCGCCCACACGGCCACCGAAGAATCGTCGACAAAATTTTCTTAGATACTAGAATGTCCTACTATAGACATACTCACCATTTTCGTTCCCTCTATTAAACTCCTTTGAGTTGGTTATCCTAACGTTGCTAGTAGTAGTTTCCCGTTGGTGGATTCACACGTAGGAATGCTCTTTCCTGGCACTCGACGTTGGATCCTACCGGCTGCGCCAAAATGTTGGGGTCTTGTGTCCTTGCTTGTTTGGTGGAGGATGTCCTGTCGCGGTTCCTTGGGCGCGTGCTGAAAACTTAAAAACCCATCGTTATATTAAAACACTTTCCACTTTTAAGATTTAAATCACAAGAGATTTATTCTTACCAAACCTAATACTTATATACTATTTTTTACATCTATCTCAGTCTGTGAACTGACCTTTCTGGTGTTCCAGTTCCGCACCTGCTAATTGGTGTCAGTTGGTCAAGAAAACCGACCTACTTCAAAAGTGGCGACGGTGCATTACGCTGCCCTCGTCGACTCGACTGCGGAACTGTAATACCCTAAAAGCTTACATGATGACATTACACAGATCACATTAACTTAAAATACTTAGACCCTAGAAGTATGCCTTATCATAAAACAGTTTTAGCACATGCTAATTCGACAGAGTGTGGCATCTATTAGGAGTCGATGCTGTGAGTCAACTACACGTAGGTAGCTTGGTTCTAACCCACAACAGCTGCTTATTCTTATTATTATTACACTTTATTCTAATAAATTAATTAGTACAATAAATAATAATTGAAGCTCTGTGTCCGGTGCAATAATCACAATTTGGCGCTGGTTCTCGACGCAGTAAGTGTTCGTATATCAAAAATGAGGCATGTCCCAACCGAAGTCGAACAAAAATTTTTATTTGGTTTAAGGTGCATTATCCTGGATAGGTGGGTTTGATTCCTTCTCGATTATACGATTTATAATTATGTGTATAGATGTTCCACTCTTCCATTTTTCGTATATACAAGGAGTTCTCAATTAATTTACGCATATCTGTATTTTCTCGTGTACGGAAGCCCAATAGGGGATGCCTTACTGCTGTGACAGCGGTTGAATCAGCGAATTCGTTGCCGTCAATCCCAACATGGCTGGGTACCCACATGATTTTTAATTTATTAGCGCATTTTATGCATGCTTCTCTTATATATGAAGCAAGGATGCCCTCATTGCTTATATTTCGAATCGCCTCTATGGAAGATTTGCTATCAGAGCATATAAGATATCTGCCTTTGTGCAAACGAGTATAGTCCGTGGCTATTTTTATTGCCAAAATTTCGGCTGTGAAGATTGAACAATGTTGTTGAATAAGGCCAGTGGATATTACTATTCAAGTAGAGGATACTACCGCGAAGGTAGTGCATTCGGTTTGTTTTGAGCCATCAGTAAATAAAAGGGTCCAGTTCTTATTAGTGTATTTGCTTGTATGTTCTGCAAAAAGTTGTCGGTAGGCTTCAGGATTTGTGGTAGATTTAGAGTACGAAATGAGATCTAGGACAAATGATGAGTCTTTGAGATGCCAAGGAGGGTATCTTTTCTGCTTGATTAGCCGCGGAGCTGTGTCAGGCATAAGACATTTAGCTACCTCAGTACTCAGGCGGATTACGGATTTTATAGAATATCTTTGAGAAGCGTTGCATTTCTGACGTTAAATAATTTTGCTATAATGTGAAAAGTTGATGCACGTACTTGCTCCATAATAGAAGGTAAACCAGCTTCGGCTAAGATATTTTTTGTCGGCGACGTAGGGAAGGCTCTTATGGCTCTTCGGAAAGCTGCGTGGTAGCGTGCGTATAGCTGCTTTAAGTTGCTTTGAGCGCACCATCCAAAAATTGGGAGAGCGTAGTTTATTTTGGAAAGTATTAGTGATCTTGTGACATTGATTTGTGTAGAAATATGTACTAGACTATGTTTAGAAGATAAGAATTTAACAATATTAAGCCTGGCATTAATATTTTTTCTTAAATTTAAACACTGGGCCTTAAAGTTAAATTTCTTGTCGAAGATGACGTCAAGAATGTTCAATTCATTAACTAGTTCAATAGTAGTGTTGTTAAAATTTGAAGTAAACATATTACATTTTCTTTTTTACAAAAGTGAATTTATTTACATTTGTTTATAGAGAGTCGGCCACCAGACCGAGTACACCATTTGTAATGCATTTATAAACCCTTAATGCAAATGCTCCTTAATGCATTCAAAAGAACTCCGTGTGATGCACCTTAATGCACCCAAAGATACAGACAGCCTTCACGAGTGATATCATGTGCGCAACAATTAAACGGCACACACTATCCCTTGTCTTTCATTGTCCCACGATTTGTTTATCGTTATGCGATAGATAACAAGAAACGAGTATCGGACTGTCCAGACAGAGCTCGACACTCGATACTCGTGCCACAACCGTCGCTCAATGCTTTCTCACGCCTTTGAGTTCGACGATATGACGTACAGTTATAAGAGCGGCAGAACGACAGACAGACGATCTTGTTGCACATGTCTGCCACACTGCAGTCCATATACACCATCTAATGCAGTATATGGTCGCAAGTAAATAGATCGCACCAATTGGGTACGTGCTCTACACTCGTGAAAGAGTATGCACTACAGGCATGCGCGTTGCACTTAGGGTAGGTAAATTATATAACAGTTTAGATCCCATAAACTGTATACCAAATTAGAATAAGTTTAGTATAACACCTTAGGTTACTTATTTAATAAAAATACAGAGGATGATCATTCTCAGTCCTGCTTACAAACAGAACGCAACAGTCGTTTTTAATTCCTCGGCAGTTCAGTAGAACTTGCCTTTCTCAACATAACTACTATATGAACATTGATATGCCACTATCATAGGCAGCAACCAGCATGCCATTATAAAACTGGTCCGGACAGATAACTTGTACGTAATATATTATAGTATATATATTAATGCAAATATATTATACATTTATCCATATCATACAAAATTTTAGAAAAAATACATTTAACATCATTGTTAGAATTGTTATTAGTAAAGAAGATAGCATCATCCGCGTATATAGAGTATTTAATATTTTTATAATCGGCTACTATTTTACTGATTTGGTCAAAAGCTGCTATAAATAAAACAACAGACAAAGGAGACCCCTGTGTTATCCCATTATCGAGAGACCGAGTATTTGAAAATTTTTGGTTAACTCTCACCCGAAACCTGCGATGGGTCAGGAAGGCCTTTACAAAAGCAAAGATCTTTGGACCAATCTTCCAAGTCGATAGCTGTTGGAGGACAACCTGAAAACCAATGCGATCGAATGCTCTTTCAAAGTCAGTGGCCAGTACAGATACATGACTTTCATTCGAAAGGACAGTTGACACGAAATGCTCGAGATGGAGGAGAGCATCAATTGTGCCCTGCCTCTTTTTAAAAGCTACTTGGTTGGAGCTGATAAAATTGTTAGTGGTTATATACCATAATAATCTTTTGACAATTATCTTTTCCAGGACCTTCCCGATACAAGGCAAAAGAGATATGGGGTGATAGCTACTAATTTCAGAAATTGGTTTGTTAGGCTTAGGTATCGGTATTATTTCAGCTGTGCGCCAAGTTTGTGGAATGATGCCGTGGTCTAAAATTTTGTTGTATAAAACTAGTAATATTTTTTTGGCAGAGGCAGGTAGATTATTTAACATCGGGTAGGATATGTGATCTAAACCTGGAGTTTTTCCTTTTGATGACTGTAGCGCAGTTTCGAGTTCGGTAATGGAAATACGAGTATATGACTCAATTTTATTTGCAGTCAGTGATAGGTTTATATTCCGTATGTAGGAAAAATCGTTTCTCAGAGATGAATTCTTCAGAAAAGTTTGCGTCGCTAGAGAGTGCAGACCAATTATTACCGAAGGTATTTGCCATTTCAAAAGAAGAAGTCAAATGAGAATCTCCAACAGTTAAGATACGAAGTGGGGTGGTTTTGCTGCCACCAACAAGAACTTGAATGTCGGACCATATTTGTTTGATACTGGATTTGGGAGTGATTTGAGATGTAAATTTTTCAAGAGAGTTGGCTTTTGCTTCTCTAACAGCTCTTCTAAATATTGCATTTGCTTTTTTGTACAGAGCTAAGTTATTATCGATTCTGTAGTGCTTAGGTAGATATTCTTTTTTCCCTTAATAATTTTAAATTATTATTCCACCATGGTACCGATTTTTTGAGAAAGAAACTTTTAGTTTGTGGAATTGATACGTTGGCAGCAAACCGAATTGCTTTGGAAAATTTAGCTGCTTCTTGGTTAATATTATAGGATGGTGAGAAACATTCAAATTTACAGGCGCAAGCGCTCTGAAATGCAGTCCAATTAGCTAAATCAGTTTTGAATTTGTGCTTGGGAATGATTCTTTCAGGATTGAGGTTGGATATGATATCAATACAAATGGGAAAATGATCACTGTTATGGAGATTATCTAAAGTAACCCAACTACATTTGGGTGCAAGTTGTGCTGAGCATAAAGAAAGGTCAATGTGGGTGAAGGTTTTGTGCGTTGAAAAATGAGTGGGGGACCCATCATTTAAAACGAGAAGATCCTCTAAGATTGTGCCTCTATCATTGGCTTGAGGGGAGCCCCAGAGGGGACTCCAAGAGTTGAAATCGCCGGATAAGATATACTGTGATGGGGCATAACCTAGTAAAGACACTAAATCCTGAACTAAAAAGTTTTGTTGAGGGGGGATATAGGTATTTATTATTGTGAAAGTTAGTCCGTATTTGATTTCTAATGCTAACGATGTTATTGGAGATTGTACATTAAGTTATTTATGCGGAATATGCTTCTTTATTAGAATCCCGACTCCTTGTTTAGATGAGAGGTTTGTAGAAAGGTTGTGGAAATATCCAATATATTGTTTAGGGGTGATTATATTATCTTTTCCGTAAGGGAAGTGCGTTTCTTGAAGTGCAATGATATCAGGAAAAATATCTTTTATGATCAAATGTAGTTCATTGTAGTTGTTTATAAAACCTTTTATGTTCCATTGCAATATTTTAATAGTCATAATGAAAGTAGGGTGTAATTTAGTCAGATATTGCAGAGTCTTTATCTTGTATGTTTGGAAGCTTTGGATTGAAAATATTAGAGTAGGTAGGAGAGTTGTGAGAAGGAAGAGAAGAGTGTGTATTATTCAGCGTGTAAGTGGGTTTGAAAGAAGAGAGAGTTTTTTGAGAGTTATCGATGATTGCTGCAATGGTCTTCTCACTGTGTTTAATAGGAGAGACAGTTTGCGAGGAATTGTTTGATATTGGCGTGTTGTTGGTGTTTATTTGATTTTGTTCTGTTAATTTGTTTTCGTTGTATGTTTGTGTTTTTGTTACATTTATGTAGTTTTTATTGTTGATTTTAGGTTTTTGTGTTGCTTTGGTTGGATCTGAAAGAGCAGCCGCATAGCTATTCGGTGAGGGGTCGGGATTGTGTTGTGTTTTGTATAACTGTTTTGCTTCACACATACTGCACTTGTTTTTAATTTGGATTTTCAAAACTTCTCTTTCCTGTTGGAATTTAGTGCATTCTTTTGAAGACGCCGGATGGTCTTCAAGATAGTTTGCACAGAGAGTGCGGGAGCAGCCGGTATTGTTGTGCGGGGGAAGATTACAGGTAACGCAAGCAGGTGCATTTCTGCAATATTTAGCTGTGTGCCCCAATATTTGGCAAGATTAGCATCGCATTGGATTGGGGATGTATTCTCGAACCCTCGCAGCGTACCAAGAAGTATCTATTTTTGTTGGACGATGGTAGCGATCGAAAGTCAACAAAACTACACCACTTGGATGTGGCTTACCGTCAATAATTTTATTAAATTTGTATACCGAAATAACACCTTGGGATGAAAGTTCATTTACAATTTCTTCTTCTGAAACTTGGTTGAGGCATGGAGCGTACACTGTACCCTTAGTGCTATTTAAAGATACGTGGAAGAAGCATTTTACTGGACATATTTCATCGAGTTCTTTTGCGGCAATAAACTTTTTTGCAACTTCTACACTTTTCACTAAAAGAAGCAAATTACCATCGCGAAGTTCCGAGACAGCTAAAATTTCTTTACTGATTAATTTCAATTATTTGTGTACAGCAAAACGAGCAATTTTTTAGTGGCTTACTATCAATAGTGGAGGCAACAACAACAAACTTATGGTTGCTTAATCGTGTTTCAGGTAGCTCAGGGAAGTCGTCAAGTAGTGGTTCCGAAGCCAAACGTTTTTTTTTAGCTGTATGATTGTCTGCTAATGCGGCGAACCGGTTCTCCCCCAAGCGGGGGTGCCCAGGGGACATTCTGATTATAATGAGTGTATTCGCGCGACCGAAAATGTATTTTCAAGGTATACGGAAAGAAGAGAGGAGTAAATTAGAAAAAGTAATAACATTAACTGTGAGTACCGGTCTTAACAAAAACGATGTGATCACAACGAGTGATAGTCGAAGACTGGGTTTGCTGCTTATTATCCCTATTGCTTCGTCCGATACAATGCGAAATGCTCTAGCCACGCGTAGTACGCTCAGCCTATGTACTGACTGGACGCATTTAATGAAGGCTTTCACTTTAGTGGCTTCCACCCAGATTGGCGCGGCATCGAAAATGATGGAGCTAGTAACCGTCGATAGCAATCTCCGTTGATTTGAGCGTGGGCCTCCAATATTCGGCATCATGCGTGTAAGTGCTCCATTTAATCTCCTGGCCTTTTCGCAGACTGCTTCCAGATGCTTTTTGAAGGTGAGCTTGGAGTCAATAATTACTCCCAGGTACCGAAGTTGTTGTTGGGATGCGATCTGATGGCTTCCCACTGTGATGGTGAACCTCTCGGTTATTTTCCTCGTACTCAGTAGTACCGCCCCTGTTTTATGTGCGGCCAGTTCCAGCTTTGCACTAGTGAGCCATTCCATAACACACCCAATTGCGTCATTGCATCTGTTCTGCAGTGTGTGGATGTGTTTTGCAACCGCCACCATTGCGATGTCGTCTGCGTACCCGATGAGCGTTACATCCATTGGCAGGTCCAAGCGGAGAATGCCATCATACATGAAGTTCCACAGGATAGGGCCGAGTACAGATCCTTCTGGAACGCCACCCGTGACTGCAGAGCGACGAACGCCCTCATCAGTGTCGTATAACAGCACTCTGTTCTGGAAGTAGCTGGATATCAACCTTTGTAAGTACACCGGAACGGAGAAACTCCGTAGTGCTTCCATAATTAGAGGCCAGCTCGCGGAGTTGAACGCATTTTTTACTTCCAACGTCACCACCGCTCAATACTTCTTTGTTCCTCCTCACCATCGCTTGCCACTTGTTGCTTCACGGGCTATGTCCTTTACGGCCTGAATGGCATCTACCGTCGAACGTCCCCTTCGGAAATCATATTGACGGTCTGAAAGTCCACCATGTTTTTCTACCGCCTCCTAGAGTCGTTCGCAGATAATCCGCTCCAAAATTTTGCCTATCGTGTCTAACATGCACAATGGTCGATATGATGAGGGTTGGTCTGGTGCTTTACCGTCTTGAGCCGCAGTACCAATCGCTGCTGTTTCCATCTGTCTGGGAATATCCCTTCCTTTATGCACGAATTGTACATCAAAGCAAAAGCCTCTGGCCTCGCCTCTATTGCCGCTTTTAGTGCCACGTTTGGGATGCCATCTAGACCGGGAGCTTTGTTGTCAGCGATTCTCCTCAGGAGCATGATTACATCGCTACTGGTAACAGCTGGGATGTCGGTAATTGGACCCTTGCTATGATTGGGCATTCTATCCGTCTGCTGTGGGAAGAGTGTAGCTACAATAGTTCTCATCAGGGCGGCGTCAGTTGGTTGCGGTGACCTGCCCCCTTTTAGCTAACTCATAACCACCTTGTATGCTTTTCCCCATGGATCCACATCAGCATTCGCACACAGCGACTTAAAGAACTCATTCTTACTGCTGCGGATGGCCACTTTCAATGCTTTTCGGCATTTTTTGTATTCCGCTCGTAGTGTATCCCATGACGGGCGTTTTCGAGCCCTCTGAGCCTTTCGGCGGGCTTGAATACACTCCTTCCTGGCGGCTACGATCTCCTCCTTCCACCAATACACTGGTTTTCTAGCGTGCCGATTTAACACCCTTGGCATCGCCGCGTCGCAGGCTTTGCCGAATCCGTTGGTGATGCTATGCGTTATGGCCGTGGCAGTACCATGCTGATTTGTTCTTCTTTCCAAACTAAATCAAAGACCTCCGCATCAAAAGCCCGCACTTTCCAGCCTTTTGTCTGCGCATTGCGCATCTGTTTTGTACGCCTTTGTGCCGCGTGATCCAACTCTATAACTATGGCCACATGGTCGCTCTGCGTATATATGTTACTGATAGACCATCGCGCGATGCGCTCAGCAGTGGTATTCGCAAAGATCAGGTCTATTACCGACGTACCCCTGCCTGAGTCAAAACTGTACTGACCGACCTGATTAAGAATGACGAGGTCCAAGGGCGCCAGGCACTCAAGCATGCGCGTGCACCCCCAAGTTGTGGACCAAGCGTTGAAATCTCCCGCAATGACCACCGGCGATTTCCCTCGTGCCTCCTCCACCATTGATGTAAGCATACGTTCGAAGTCGGCTATACTCATGCTTGGCGGGGCATAACAGGAAAATAGTATAGACCATCGAATTTGACCCAGGTGAAGCCATTTTCTGTGGCAGCCGTTCTTTGTTGAAAGCACCTACCGTTCAGGACCCAGATGGCTGCTTTACCTCTGGCATCCGTCACCCACTCGTGTATATGTATATGTATATATATGTAAATGTGTATATTTTTGTGTATGCATATGTATATCTATAAGTATATGAATATGTATATGTATTTGTATATTTGTTTGTATATGTATATGAGTATGTATATGTATATGAATATGTATATGGCTATGTATATGTATATGCATATGTATAGGAATATGTATATGTGTATATATGTACGCATTCATATAAATACTATCTTGAAAGGAAATTCAATTCAATCCTCACTCAAATTGAGGAGCTATGGTTAACCTCCAATGTATCGAAAACTAAATTGGAAGGGGATCCAACGCCAGCTAATGACCATCCATAATTTCTGAAGGATCTATACGCATCGATGGATAACCGGTACCAATACTTCCTAGCAGACAACAAGGAGACCAAACAAATACTCACAGCAAAGGGCATAACTGAATCAAATGCAGTTAGTGTCCAAAGTTACTCAACGGAACCTGCAGAGAAGGGCATAACTCAACCACAAGTTGTCCAACTCGTTCAGCAGAACGCATGGGGAAGAGGCTTCAAAAAACTAATTTGCCTAACATGGTGCACAAGCAAATGACAGTTATTGCACTCGTGCAACGCATGTTAGACGATGTACACACACTACTCATGTCAATATTATACTACAAAGGCCAACCTTATAGACCATCATTAAAATGCAGCTCGGAAATTTAATGATGCTATACTCGATTTTATGGATGACATGAATTCTGACGATTATAGTTTTGAAGAAAACTTGAGCATAGAGATGCATATCATTGACACAACTGTTATGCTTAAAGGAAAGGGAGTGACGGTTGCTGCATTTCAATTCGAATCAAGCGTCACCCGCCGAACATTTGCCAGAGGTAATACTGCCAAAATTCGATGGAGATTATCTGAAGTGGCAAATATGTTATGATCAATTCAATGAAATGATCCACAAAAGGCCACTTCCAACGATACAGAAGATGTGGTATCTTAAAACAAATTTGATCGGAGAAGCAGAACGATTAATTACACACCTCACTCTAACAGATAATAACCACGTAGCTGCATGGGAATCGTTCCAGGACTGATATAGCATTATGCCGTTGCTAACTTCAGCTCTGTTGGAAAAACGTTTGTGGCAAAACAAACACTCAATAGACTATCCGTCAGCGACAGCACTAAAGGGATTCCATGATACAACCCAGGATACCTTATTGGCTTTAAGAATTCTTGGTTTAGTTATCCACCTCCTAATGAAGAAATTAGACAAAGTGGATTGCATATGAGCAGTCATTAGAGAATCTAAATGACTTACCTACCCTAAGGCAATTCTTAAAGTTTATTGAAACGAAATTCCAGTCTCTCGATGCAATCGGCCAAAGAGAGCAAACGGCAACAACATTGACAACGGTAATAGCCACAACTCAGGCAATCAAAAAGTGTTTGTCTTGCAATAGCCAGACACATCTGCTGTTTGTATGCCAAAGCTTTTTGAAACTTTTTGAAAATATCTTACAGTTCCTAAAAAAAACACAAGCTATGCATTAATTCTCTAAAGCCATTGGGCAAAAGATTTTATGTCAAGAAAATATTCTAAGTTTAATTACAGTCACAATACATTAGTACATCCTGAGGGATATCGTAGCGAACCAACCGTAAACCATGTCAAGTGTGCACCACACCCTCAACAGTCCACAACAGTAGTAGCTTCGAAGGAGTCGAATGCAATGGTGAAGATAATCAGCAGCAACGGACAGGAAGTTGAATGCAGAGCCATTCTGGACTCCGGATCTCAGATCAATATCGTAAGTGAACGGCTTGCCAAGAGACTTCGAGCTTCTAAAAAATCCACAGCTATGGAAATCCAAGGAATAGGTAACGGAACTCGTATAGCACTGCGAGTCAGCCTACAGTCACGAATTAACGGCTTTTCCACTCGACTGGAGGCTTTCGTTCTAGGAGATATAATTTCTCCGCAACCAACAAAACCATTTGACATAACCAAATGGCCAAATCCAAAGAACATCACTTTAGCGGATACAGTATTCAACCGTCCTGAGGATAGAGTGAGGATGAAGATGATAAAAACCAACTTATTGACCGGCTATGGAAAATGGACTAAGTCGAACTAGCTGAATCAATTTTATCCCCAACAGGAAGACTTTGCGAAAGTCATTTTACACAAAATGAAACTAGAACCAATGATGGGCGTTCTATTGTCAAATTACCATTCGTAGAAAATGCTGCTGCTTTAGGTAGTTCAAGGGATATAGCAATCAACAGATTCCTGGCGCTTGAACACCGATTATCTAAATAAAGGGTTTTCCAATAAGAGGTGTTATTTTGGTATTCAAAGAAAAATGCCATTTTTTAATATAAATGATCGAATAATTATTTCATAATAAAGAGGAAGGTTTGCCGTTAATAATGAAAAACAACGACCACGCTTACACGACCATATCCTTTTCATGAAATTTTCCATAACCAAATCGCAAAGTTGCTGCCCTCTGTCCTCGATAGCCTCACGAATTCTATCTTTGAGGTCTTGAATCGACGCTGGGCTTTTGGCGTAGACCTTATCTTTCACGTGGCCCCAAAGGAAGAAGTCGGAAGGTGTTAAATCACAAGATCTCGGTGGCCAATTGTGATCACCTCTTCGAGAGATAACACGGTCCAGAAACTTTTCCCGTAAAAGAGTAATGGTTTCGTTGCTTGTGTGGCACATAGCGCCGTCTCGTTGAAAGTAAACGTTGTCCAGATCAAATACCATCCAACTCCAACCATAACAAATCATTAATCATCTCTCGATAGCGCAATCCATTCACCGTAACTGTTGATCCAACCTCATTTTCGAAAAAGTAAGGTCCAATGACCCCGCCGGACCATAAACCGCACCAAACAGTCACACGTTGAGTGGGCCTCATCAGTCAAGATGATTTTTCGATGGGATTCCGGATCATTTTCATGCATTTCAAGGACCCAATCAGCAAAGACACGACGTTGTTGATGATCGGCCGGCTAGAGTTTTTGTGCTAACTGAAGTTTATAAGCCTTAAGACCAAAGTCTTTATGCAAAATACGGTGTAATGACGTTTGTGGAATGCCCAATTCCAAAGAACGACGAGGAATGGACAAACGTGGGTTTTCTTCAACACTTTGGGCTACAGCAGCAATATTCTCAGTTGTTCTTGAGCGACGTGCACGAGTTTTATTCTTCACATCACTAACTTGTCCCAACAGCTCCAATTTTTCCACCAATTTCTGTATTGCGGTCCAACAAGGTGCTTCACGACGACCCAAAAATGCTGTAGTTTTGCAAACTGTGCTGCAAAATTTTCACCATATTTGCAGTGAATTTTAATAATTTCAATGCGTTGTTGAAGCGTGTATCGTTCCATTTTTAGTAATGGCGTAGTTTCTACTTGTCAAATGTCAAAGAATAAAAGCTTCAAAAGTGACAGCTACCGAAATGCCGGGTGATTCAAAATAACACCTCCTGTAGGAAAACCCTTTACAATACTGTTCGTGGACAATATATCGAGATTATTGAAAAAAAATCAAAATAATGTGGATTCCCAGCCATCCGGTATTCGCGGGAACGAATATGCTGACTCAATGGCCAATATTGCCCAAAGGACTCCAGCTTGCACCTTCAGGACCATCGAAAAAAGATATACACCGCTATATATATGAATATATCTCAATTGGTCCGAGATCCGCCGGTTCATTCGCCTCAGACTATGGCATATGAGAATTCGCCACGAACACCTGCTAAATGGATCAGGCTCGCCAAATTGCCATTTCTGCAATAAACAATCAGTTTCAATAATCCACTTATTGGACGAATGCCAGCACTTCCGTATTGCGAAGAGCAATCTTCTTTCGGAACAAAATCCCAAAAAAAAAATACAAATTCAATTAATTTATTTTAAAAATACTAACAAAGTGTAACACAACATGTATTAAATGTAAAAACACTAGTACTGCATATTTATTACATGAGAGCTGAAAGCCACATTCGCTAGTGCTCCGCTTCTAAATTGTACACAAATTTATTTTTGTACAAATTATAATAATAATAATAATAATAATAATATTGAAAATGATGAAGCCATAGGCCACATGAGTAAGATCAACATCAATGAAATACTCTCAGCTAATAAATTCTTCCCACACCACTGTGTACTTAAACCTGACTGCAGCACTACAAAACTCTTGGTGATATTTGACGCATCTTCAAAAACGTCATCGGGAGTGTCACTCAATAATATATTGCACATAGGTCCAACCATACAATCCGAACGATTTTCAATCCTGGTACGCTTCCATCTACCGAAATTTGTGTTCACCACCGACATTGAAAAAATGTATCGATAGACACTGGTCCACTCTGAAAATCGTCATTATTAATTGATCATATGGAGGACCGACCCTAAGAAACCACTGAAGTTTTATGAAATTAACACTGTCACATATAGGACAAGATCGGCTCCATACCTAGCCACAAGATGTATTAAACAAATGTCATCAGAAAATTCCATCAGATATCCACTAGGTGCTCAGACGCTTCAGGATAACTTTTATGCCGCCGTTGGCTTGGTGGATCAGACAGCTTGATTACCGCCATGTAAACTCAACGGCAACTCATCACTATGTTGAATGGGTATGGATTCAATCTATTATTATTTATCTATTATTTGCACACCATTTGCGTGCAAATAACCCTAAACTCCTGCAGAACATTCCACAAGGTGACCAGGAAGTTAATTTGGATTTTACTAACGACAAGAATGATTCAATAAAAACCCTGGGCCTGACATGGCTGCCAAAGACTGACCAATTCTGTGTAAAGGTGAATCTCAACACCGTTAAACGAATTACCAAGCGGTCTGTCACCTCAGACGTAGCGAGATTATTTGATCCTCTTGGCATTCTAGCTCCAGTTGTAATTACAGCAAAAATCTTTATACAAGCATTATGGCAATTAAAAATTAGTTGGGATGAAGCTCTACCAGCAGAATTGCATACAAGATGGGAGCGTTTTCGAAGCGCATTGCAAGAATTGGACAACTTTAAATTCTCACGACACATTCATAGAAGTGAGATCCCAACATCAATTCAACTTCACGTCTTCTCCGATGCATCAGAAAAAGCCTTCGGAGCAGCAATTTATATCAGATCTATCTTCAAAGAAGGAAGAGTAATAGTGAGGTTGTTATGTGCCAAATCACGCGTAGCTCCACTTAAGCTACAAACATTGCCTCGCTTGGAACTATGCGCAGCAGTACTAGGCTCACAGTTGGCAGCTGGGGTAAAAAATGATTTACGGTTAAAGGATTGTCGCACCTTTTTGTGGACAGACTCACAAATAGTTCTGTCTTGGATTAATTCAGCCTCCTCATCATTTCAAACATTTGTAGCCAACAGGGTAGCTACTATTCAAGTTTTGACATTAGCAGAACAGTGGCGTCATATTAGCTCCAAGGATAACCCAGCTGACGTTGTCTCACGAGGATTATTACCAAGAGAATTTGCAAGGCGCGTCCTGTGGTTTTACGGGCCATTTTCCTACATGAGAAAGAATCAGCATGGCCTCCCAAGTTTGCTCCACAGCGGCCAATTCCTAATAACATCGAGACAAAACGAACGAATCCATCATCCTTGATAGCAGTTGACTCTGAAGAACTGGCATATATAGTCAACCACGAAAACTCTTTTAGAACTCTTCAACGCGTCATACATTTGTTATTTCAAAAGCAACACCAGATGTAGCAAGTACGCATGGAAAACTGATATAGCGCTAACTCCCATCGAATTAGATCAAGCATTAATAATCAGCGTTCAAGCTATGCAAAGATCTGATTTCAATGAAGACATTACATACCTCAAGAAACACAAGGAACTCAAAGGGACGACTACACTGAAGGGCCTATCACCATTTTTAGACGATACAAACATTCTGCGAGTTGGAGGACGATTGGAAGCATCACTAGTATCTTATGAAACAAAACAACAAGTGCTCATTCCGTATAATGATCCCTTAGCAAAAGTACTATTTGATGGGTCACATCGAAAATAAACACTGTGGATCCCAAGCATTACTAGCCATAATGAGGCAAAAGTACTGGCCCATCAATCATAGGCCACATTAACAGTACAACAATGCATACAATGCACCAGGGTAAGGGCTCAGTTGCTGAACCAATTAATGGAAAATCTTCCAACAACACGAGTTACACCAGCACACCCATTCATTAACTTTGGAGTAGACTACCGTGGACCATTTTGGGTACATTACAAAATTAGAGGGAAAACGGCCTACAAGGCTTACATATCCGTATACTTCTGTTTTGATACTAAAGCTGTCAATTTAGAACGTAAGCGATCTTACGACAGAAGCATTCATTGGGCTCTGAAACGTTTCATTGGCCCACGTGGAAATGGTCAAAATTTATATTGTGACAACGCGACCAATTTCATTGGCGCCAAAAACAAACTTACGGAACTGAGTACACCAATATATTCTGATGAAGGGAAAACAAAAATAGAGCCAGAATGTGGTAAAAAGGAAATACAATTCAACTTTATTCCTCCAAGAGCCCCTCATTTCGGATGTCTGTGGGAATTAGCAGTGAAGTCTGCAAAGCATCTTTGGTGAGAAGCGTGTCAGCAGCATCACAAACCTATGAAGAGCTGGAAACAGTCATCATTGAAATAGAACCCATTCTAAATTCAAGACCATTAAGTCCGATGTCCAAAGATCTAAATGACTTAGGCAACCTGACTCCAGGCCACTTCTTGATAGGAGAACCACTCAACACGCAAGTCGATGTTAATAACATCCCGTCAACTACAAATTTACTGGCCAGGTGGAAACGCGAACACACATCAAAAATTAGTTTTGGGAACGGTGGACACATCAGCACAGTAACATCAACCAAGGGGACATGGTAATAATCAAGGAACGGAATGTTCCAGTCCTTCAATGGCCACCAGAAAGGATAACAAGGGTCTATAAGGGTGAAGATGGAGCAGTACGAGTAGCTGATGTTAGAACAGCTACTGGAACTTGGAAACGTGCAATCCATATATTAGCTCTACTACCCATAAATGATAATAGGATCCATGAACAACCAACAAGTCAGGACGGTCAAGATGAACACACGGGACTCTCAACAGTACTGCTGGGATTACTTGTCATGGGTGGTCCGATAAGATTTTCTCAAATATATAACACCAAATTCAATACGGAATTGGGTATTTACTTCGAAGGAATAGGTTCAGCATATTTCGAGAGGTCCTAATGGAAACTTCTAGTGTACTACGAACTAGAGTCCTACTGGGCAGAACTTACGACTTTATCCAAGGGCATCAGCAGTTTACGACAGATATGTCAAAAATTGCCACCATTTACTTGTCATGATACTCTTGTGAACTTCGCGGATGTTGAAGCTGAATTAGAAATGGATAACAAGATATTGTTTCCCCTTCGATCTAAAAGAGGTGATGTGGATATAGTGGGAAATATTGCAAACTCATTGTTTTGGACTCAGAATATGCAGAATCAATGACAAAAACAATTCAGAAAGTGCACGAAAATGAAGGCCATCTATTAGTCCTGCTCAAAAACCAAGCATAAGTGATTGATTCTACTTTCAACGTGATCAAACAAGATCAAATAGAAGTCAAACAAAAATTCGATGATGTTGACAATCAAATCAATGGCATAACGAAAACCTTAAATCACATTGAAGGAGAAAATTTTCAAGCCAAGGTGACTGATTACTTCATCACTGCAGAGATCAGAACATGATCATGAGTCTCGCTGATTTGGAGGCTTATACAGTGATGAAACCATATGCATACTTATGCGCCAACACCCAACTGACAAACAACAGGGGGTCTGAAGTTTGTTCATGTGAAGTTAAACTGTTTGCCAACGATACTCAAGGGGATTGCATTCACCATGAAGTTCAAGACAATTCAACCTGGATTCAAATGGATGATAAGAACGAGTGGATGTATGCCTTGAAGTTTGCCACTCGCTTAAGTGCAGTATGTGATGGTGAAATCCTGCAATTAGCATTGGACGGATCAGGAATGCTGAAGCTACAAACATCTTGTGTTCTGAAACCCAATTTTATCACAATTCACGACTATAAAACTCTCACAAATTACAAACCTCATATGTCAGCTTGGCCAATGCTACTGACAGTCTCAAAGTAGATCAAGACCAGCACCGCAACTCGCATAGTTAGAGACTCGCATAGACTCGAGATATCTGGGGTTGAAGTTTTAAAACATCGATAACTTTTTACCATTTTATTTTTTTAGAGCACATTAAAAAAATAATCCGAAAAAATTCAATAAAAATTATCGATAACTTGCTTAGCTATCGAGGTATCGGAGGTTGAAGTTTTAAAAAACTAGATAACTTTTTAACGTTTTACTAGACTAGATAATTTTGTTTTGTCAAACTTCCGAAATTGGGCGGAAAATTTAAATGCAGCTATCGATAACTCGCTTAGCTATCGAGATATCGACGATGCAAGTTTTCTTTATAATACCCAAAAATGAGCAGAAAAACTTAAATATTGCGATAATTCTACTATTTATTTATTAAATAAAAACATATTTCATTACAAATTTCAGTAGAATCAATCAATTATGCATCATCATTACTATCATCATCTTCATCAGTATCTTCATCATGGACATCTTCCTCATCGGAATCACTGCCATGAGCACTATTATTATCTCTGACATGAGCTTTTGCCAAATTTAAGGATGGAGATTGTAACAGATCCAAAGCCATTTTTGGTAGGCTTCGCAATTTTTTGTTAGGCAATTTTCTCCTGCTTGATATTATTGGATCAGAGGTAATCAGCATTAAATTAAAAATGTCTTGATTAGTTTTTCCCGACTCATTTTTCTAGAATAACTCTCTCGATATATTTTAAAATCTTTGTTGCCAGCTTCCTGCGCTTCTTCCGATAATTTGCCAATCGGTAACAATGCGTACGCTATTATTTCAGGTCCGTGAATAAAAAATTTATGCAATGTTGGAGGCATATAGTACCATGGATAATTTTCTATAAAGATTCTAGCCGTTTGATGTGCAAACTCCCGAAACTTATCTTCATTTACTTCATGACCACAAGAAACAACAATCAGTATATTATGCATTCTGACTATTAAATTAACGTTAATATTCGTAATTTCCACTGAGAGTTCCGCATTCTGAAAAAAACGCCTGGCCGTATTTCCGTCGTTAGAGTTACCGAATCCTGGTTTTGGGCGATCAACAATTAACCCAGTCCTCTCTTTAAATTGTTTTTGAATTTCTGCTTTAGTTTCTTCAACAGTTTGCTTTTCAGAGTCTGATCTAGCTTGCCATTTTTTGATTGCCAGTTTATATGACAAATGAAGAAGGCACTCAAAAAATCTAATCCACCCAAAATTGATAACCCAAATTGTAAATTATCAGTGCTAATTTCCTTTTTTTTATCATTTTATCGATTTGGCTGAAATCTTTGCTGGTGGAGCCGCATAAGTAACACTTTTGTGTAGATGTAGTTTCAGTGAGAGCGTTACAAACTTTACCGTCTATCATCGATAATATTAAGCCTTACTACTACAACTTTCTCACCACGTGCCACAGTTGAATTAGTTAGATTTTTAATTTCTTCACGGACTCTATCATGCTCTAGCTTTGAAATAATTGCAGTTTCTTTGATGAACGCCATTTTCAATTGTCTGCAGAATCTGGTAGAAGAAGGGCGAGGATTCTGCCATATAATTTTTTCCCCGCATACCAACCTTAAACCACAATTGATGTTATTAACACAGAGGAATCACTAGCTTCCACATGTTTATATCAGCTATGGCCAGAACTCCCATCGAAACCCCATTTTGTGTATAAACAAAATTCAGACAGGTCTTTTTTGTTTAAAGAATCTACCAGACAATCTTATAGCAGTACTAGGCGTTCAACAGTGTGATTAAGAAGCGCCTGTAAGCCAACTTCGGCTGAAGATACACACACACTCATACTATCGCCTTTTGGATAGCATTGTTTTTTTGCAAACTGGACAGCAGTGTACGAGGGAAATCTTTCTGGAGCAGCCTGTTTCACAATATTATATTGATGCTGCGATAGTCCAGCTTCAACCAAAGCAGCTAATGCTTCTTCACTACTCAGTTTGTTGGACACCACCGACTTAAGTAAACTTTTTCTGCATTTGTCCGCTCTCGTTGGTGAGCAAGAAGCTACATCATGTACTAACTTAGACGCCCCAATATTACCAGATTCCCTTAACTTCACTTGAGTTGTAAAAGCTAGCATTGACAAGGATGTGTTGTCTCTCAAATCCTTCGTTTTTTTGTACTTTGTTTTTGAGTCGCATTCTTGGAAAGCAATTTCTTTGCGACCTCGTTTCAGCTGTTTAGTACAAAAAGAAATAGAAGAGTCTAACCAATTCCGATTGGTTTTAACAAAACGTTCTTCTATTCTATGACATCTTGACCATCGGGTTTTAAATTCGGAGATGAAAAGTTTCATTGTGGTATTAAAAACAGGAAAGAATCTGATGGTCCAGTGCGCTTCTTTATTTCTTCCCTTAAATAGTTGAACTTATCCTCAAAACGCTGGAAAACTGAGTTTTGCATTAAGTCGTACAGACTTTGGCGAGTGAAGAAACGAGTGCTTGAACTTATACCTAACAAAATAGATAATACATATGTAAACTTTTAAAGTGGAAATTACTTTTCTTTTTACTTTTCACAATTAAATTGACACTCACTGGGACAAAACTAACATTGTGTCGCGACAACTACTAACTGGAAGGCAAACACTCGGAAACAACAACACAAAACAAATAATAAACTCTCAGCAACTGCATCACAAATCAGTAATACAACAACAACCAATAAAAAATACCAAGAACAAAACAAAACAGAAACACCAGAAAACATGCGTGGAAATTGAGCATTTTTGTCCATTGAGTTTAGGAACAAAAAGTGGGATTAAACAAAAAAGGCACAAAAGGGCACCTCAATTTTTTGCAGCAATATTGTCTACGATCCACAAAATTAGAAAAAGAAAAATTTAGAGCCCTATCTAGCCCTACAATGAACTATATGTCCATCTCAAAACAGGTAAATTTTGTGGACTATTTACAAACAAAAAAAACAATTTAAAATATCAGATCACTTTTTTTGCTAATATTTTTTTTCTAAAAAATAGTTTAATACCTGATGTTGAAGGCTCCATACTCAGATTTTAATTTTACTTCAAGTTTTTTTTAACGAAAAAACACTTTGATAAACTTGTAAATATCACTTTTACAGCGAGCGCAAGCGAACAGAGAATGAAAGTGTAAATTCAAAAAACCAATGCAGCTACACTATACAACTTAGAACCGTTATTATTTCTGTTAGTGATTATTATGTCTACTTTCAATGGGTATTAAGTATTCGAGTGTAACTTCAAAAATAATTTTTTAATTAATCTACAGTTTTGATACTCAATACCCCAGTGTGCGACGTATGGGAGAATGTACGAATTCTTATAAATATACAATCGCCCAACCTGCAAATGTAACATAATGTTTAATAATCAAAAGAATATTTGTTATATTCTGTTTTTATATTCTGCTGATATTTAACTTTAGTACATATTAATTATTATTGATGATGTTAGCAAAAGGTTTTATTTAAGACGATGAATTTTAATAATCCAATCACTCTTTCATTCTTCATCAACAAGAAAACTGAGTCTTTCATTTCAATTTCATATATATATATATATATATATATATATATATATATATATATATATATATATATATATATATATATATATATATATATATATATATATCGAGCCCTAACCGCCAAAAAGACGTAAGCACCATGATTATCGATTTTTGTTTTTTGATAAAAATCGATAGTTTTCGATCATTCGCATCATCTCACAAAATACCATAGCTGTAAAATGAACCGTTATGATTTTACAGCGAAAACAATTTATACGTATGTACATATTTCGTTTGTTTACATATTTTGTTACAACGAAGTGGTGCTTACGTATTTTTTAAGTAAAGTATTTTTCATATTAATTTTATTTTTTATTGACACTAATGAATTTAAGGTTAATTTTTGTACACGAAAAAATTTGAAAAAATAAAAAAATAAAAACAGAACAAAGTTTTTTTACTAATATCATTGGGCGTAACCGCCAAAACATAAATTAGTAGCTATCCAGCATGACAGCAAAAAAGACGTAAGCGACATTAATACCCATTTTCTTGGAAATATATTAAATAAAATAAATGCAATGTATACCTAAGAAATAGAAGTGCATACATACTCAATTTCGCGGCAATACATATTCCTGAACCAACGATTTTTAAAAAAATACTTCCCCTGTAAAATTTGGTTATTGGCGCTTACGTCTTTTTGGCGGTTAGGGCTATATATATATATATATATATATATATATATATATATATATATATATATATATATATATATATATATATATATATATATATATATATATATATATATATATATATATATATATATATATATATATATATATATATATATATATATATATATATATATATATATATATATATATATATATATATATATATATATGATGCTGCTTGATGGTTGCTTGGAAACAATCTCTGGCAAAATGTGAGCTTTATTTCTTTTGGTGAAGCCAGTCGTCCTTGATTGAAGCTGCAAGTTGTCCCTTTCAGCGATGCGGCTCTGTGTTTGACCGATGCCTTCTATAGCGATGATGCACTGATTCTTTTTTACGCCGATGTTGTTCGCAAGCCGCCATGTTGTTCGCAAGCCGCCATGTTGTTCACAATATATATATATATATATACTAGCGTACCCTCTCTGCACACTTCGTAGCGCAAACAACATAAATAAAATAAGAAAAATTAAATATAATTGAATTTTTTTTATTGCAATACTCTTTGATATACAACATTTTTCGTCTTCTTATTTTCCGTATAAATATATAAGACTGACGGTATATATATATATACTAGCGTACCCCTCTGCACACTTCGTAGCGCAATCAACATAAATAAAATAAGAAAAATTAAATATAATTGAATTTTTTTTATTGCAATACTCTTTGATATACAACATTTTTCGTCTTCTTATTTTCCGTATAAATATATAAGACTGACGGTTTGCCGACACGTGAACAGGCAACATACAATTGTCCGTGTGAAAACACTGGATACTCCAAATTCACACCGCAAACTCCTAACGATTGGCCTTGAGCCTTGTTTATGGTGACTGCAAACGCGAGACGAATTGGAAATTGCAGTCGTTTAAATTCAAACGGCATATCAGACGGTATCATTGGAATGCGCGGAATTAATACGTCTTCACCTTTAAATTTTCCAGTCAGAATTGTAGCTTCAACCAAATTGTTCATTAATTTTTTGATAGCTAATCTCGTTCCGTTGCACAATTTCGGTTGATTAATATTTCGAAGCATAATTACAGTGACACCAACTTTTAACTGAAGATTATGCGGAGGTAATCCTGGTAGATCTAATGAATTGAGAAATTCAGTTGGATAATTAACCACATCTTCATCATTCGTAACGGTATCAACAGATTTGTATGAAATCAAATCACCAGGAATTTTAGATTGTATCTCAAAATTCAAAGAATGAACATCCTTATTTTTCGCTGCTAAAATGGCTCTTTCACTCAACCAAGCATGATTCTTATAGTGTTGTGCAATGTCCGGAAAAACACTTTCAATCAATTCTTCAGCTGATTGCATAAAATGACAAAAATCAGTTGGCAAAGTAATCAATCCTGATTCATCAACAGGCATTGAACCATTACCAATTTTTAGCAATTGCGCTGAAAACTTAGCAGCAGATGGATCGTTTTGCAATTCCACACGGACATTAGTTGTTAATTTCAATCTTTTGATATAACGCCATAAACAGGATGATTTTAAACATGCATTAATTTCGTCAGCTGCAGTTGATTTGGGAATGACAGGTAGTGTTTGCCTGAAATCACCAGCCAGCAACACCAATGCACCACCAAATAAATCAGTACATCCACGAATATCTCTCATTGTTCTGTCAAATGCTTCAACTGATTTCTTATGCGCCATAGTGCACTCATCCCACACAACAATATCACATGCCTGCGAAAGTTTAGCTGTTCCAGATGTTTTCGATATATTACATGTCGGATGTTCAATAACTTGAATATTCAAAGGCAATTTCAAAGCAGAATGTGCTGTCCGTCCACCGTCCAACAAAGTTGCAGCTATGCCAGAAGAAGCCAATGCCAATGCAATTTTATTCTCAGAACGTATGGTTGCCAAAATCAAAGAAATCAAAAATGTTTTTCCGGTACCACCAGGTGCAACCAAAAAATAAAATCCACCGACTCCGCTATTGACAACTTGCATAATCGAATCATACGCCACTTTTTGTTCCAAATTTAATTTCGGACGATTATCTACAACGTATGCATTCAACAAAACACAATCGTACTGCAACTCACGTTGTAACTCCTGCTCGAATAAAGCATGCATTGGACGATTAGGTGATGGCATTCCCAATTGAACTAAAGCCTTATTTCCAATTGCCAAACATAAATCCTCAATCATAAGTAATGCTTCATTGTAAATTTCTGGAGTAAAATCCATCACTGGATAATGATTAATTCGGCGCATTCGATTCAAAATATCTTCCGACAAAAAATCTTGATACTTTGTCCATAACTCCAACGGATTTGATGGAAAACACGTAGACAAAATTATTGCAAATAAATTCCGAATTTGATGCGGATGAGCAACAACAGATGCATCAGCTAAAGTGTGATCCCAATGTGCATCATTTTCCAACAAATTCAATTTCTGACATGCTTCTCTGTACGTCACACATAATGCACTATCGACAGTTCTCAAATCACCAAACGATGTTGGCCCACGAACATTAACTAACAACAAACGCAAATAAAAGCACTCAGCATTATTCGGATGAACAGTGTATATTCGTCCCAAAGCATCACTCCAATACAAATTCATATGACCTGCCACACGATTTCCTTGTTTTCGTCGTTGAAATTCTTTCTTCGTTGCATTCCAAGTAAAATATGTTGGAACCTCAGCATACAACAACGTTTTGGCAAAATCATCAACTGCACACAACTTGAAAAAAGCTGTCAATGTTGTATCTGTAGGTGATGCAGCTCTTTCAGCAGCATTTGCAGCTGTAAAATAAACACGTTGGCCATTTTCTAAGTGTACCGGAAGGTGAACGACTGTTGGATACCTCTCATGAATATGAAATGCAAATATAAGCCAAATGGCTTCATTGCTGCTAATATAACGCCCCATTTGAAACTGAGTTACTTCGTCGTTTCTGTTTGGATCTGACACTCCGAAAACTGCCATATCGCTTCCTTTGTTGACATATTTCCAAATGTACTTAATTGACTTAACAGAATTGCAATACTCGACGTTTATATGTGCTTTGAAAACTTTCGACAACAGTGGTGAATATGGCACAATCCATCTGTTATCAACTTCAACGTCTTGATTCCGTACTTTGATAATCAACGATCTACCATGATCCTCAGTGGATCTACGACGATACAAAGGATAACCATCTTCACCAGTTACTGTATCCGATACCAAAGCTCTTGGATATCGCTTCGTACATTTGCCTTCAGCCATACATGGTGAATTAACGTTGTATTCTCCACATGGTCCATGAATCATGTTTTGAGTAGCAACTGCATATAATTCCGGATCACTCGCACAATCTGGTATTTCGGCTGAAATAACATGATCCACCTCGTCCGGAGTGATCTTATTCACCAGCCAAGTCAAAACATGAGCGTGAGGCAAACCACGCTTTTGCCATTCAATGGAATACATCCAACATTTCACCTCACCAAACACCCGACTTTTCACAATTAAATTCATCAATGCCTTCAACTTTTGATTGAATACACGGGCAGTAATATCATGCCGATCCATTGTTTTTTGCCCATCAAAAAGAAGGTCTTTCAACTCATCCCATTGAGGGTTACAGGTAAACGTGATGAAAAGATCGGGACGACCATTATCACGAACGTAACTCATTGCGTCTTGCGCATATTCGTGCATGTGTCTCGGGCTACCTTGATATGACGATGGTAATATGATCATTTTGCCAAGATTATCAACGTTTCCATCATTGTTTATAGCATCCCGCAAGTGAATGTACTCCTCTGAGCGCAATTTCCTCTGATTAAATCTAATGAAATTCAATCTCTCAGTCTCGATTTTTGCATACATGTCAACGACAAATTGGTGAAGAAGTCGACGGCAATATAACAAATAATTCACTTCACCCTGCCGAACCATGAAACGATATGAATAAAAATTCATTGCGCTTACTTTTTTTCTCGTTTCAACACCTAAAATCAAATTAAATTCAGTTAGAAGTTTTCACAAATAATTAAAAAAAAATCGAACACACTAACCGGAAGAGGGATTTATCATCTTAATATTGAAATGATAACCATCTTCTCCGCGGCTAAATAACAACGGATACTGCAAACCGTCATAACACCGATGAGTTTCTGATACTCGTTGAAGCTGCATATTGCGACGACGTAATACAATATCTCTCGAATTAAATTCATCTCCAATAATTACAATAGCCACTTCATCCATCGTTGGTGCATTAAACCTTCTAGCATGTTCACCAGGTGGCGTTTTATCAGCACGAATAACAATTGCATACTCGTCAGATGGCATTTGATCTAATGCTGTTTGAAATAATCGAAATAACTCATTTTCATCATGCAACATATTCTGCAACTGTTCAACAACATCATTCCTCAAAATTGATGAAATGTCACAACGACGATTGGTTTCAACAGTCGAGTTACCCACAAAGTATATTTGTAAAAATTGATAGCTTTGATCTGGGAGTGGTAACAAAGAATCAAGTCGATGGTAAACTTGGCCTTGAATCTGTTGAATACCAAAATTTTTGCAACCGTACATATTGTTATTATCAAAACAAACATGATATATGTCATTCACCGTAATTACCTTAAATGTCGGCATGAAATTATCTCTAATAATTTTAGTGGCACCAAACGACGTCATTTGAAAACACGAATTGTACGTTTGTATGTTTGTTAAAAAATGCTTTGAACTCGGAGAAGTGCCAATAATCATTGAACGCAAAGGCTCTGGTGGTGGATTCAATTGAGGTAATTTCACTTGGCCACTTGCACAACATAATCCAGGATTTTCATGTTTAAATTTGAAAGCCTTGCAATAAACACACACAACAGACATTGTTCCAATTGAAACGACATCAAGAGACGCATAATTTAAATAAGCATCATAAGCAAATGCTGCACGTTCCAAAACAATTCTTGGGTTTCTCGATGCTCTCAAACGTCTCATTCCAGCTCTTACAGCTGCATTTACATTAGCACGCTGTGCATCGCTTTGCGCAGCTCTACTCGCCACAGATGACCTAGCAGTAGCTGTACGACGCCCAAGTTGGCTACGACGACGGGTCATTTCAATAGTTCACAGATTAAATTGTAATATATCTAAACAAATCCAAACTAAAAAATTAACTTTTCATTAATTTTTTCCACAACTAATCGTTTGTTATAGGACATGATTCAATCAAAGAATTACCAATTTTAAAAATATATACAGCTCTGAACACAGCAAACGTTGTGATTCACACACAAAAAATCCAATAAAATGCTCAGAATGGTAAATGCCAAAAATGTAATAAATTGCTAAAATAAAATACAACACACTCTTAAATCAATTGAAATTTTAAATTCACTCGAAATCAAAACGTTGATAAATTTCCTACATACATTCACACACACGTACCGCAGCAACTATTGTTGTGCCTAAACGGCCAAAAATCCAATTTGAATGCTTAAAATGTTCACACCTATTAATAGCAAAAATCAAGCAGCAATTGTTGTGATTAAACATCCAAAAATCCAATAAAATTCTCAAAATGTAACAAACTCCATCCACCAGTTGAGATTCCACTCGAATAATATATCCACTTTTGTAAACAAACAACAGGTTGATACCAAATGAACTGTAATTCCAATGTGTTCCAATCAGACTATTGTCAAATCACTTTCCACGTTCCATTTACTGTAACTCTCACAAAATATAAACAGCTGACTTGATATCGATGTATGTTTACACTCTCAAAACTGATACACAATTCAACAACTTCAAAGCAAAATGAAACAAACAAAACCAAACGAATATTTATTGAAAACCAATTTAAATATTTTTTTTTATTTGAAAATTCAATTAAATTTCGTTCATTTGTCGTATGACCATTTTTTCCCTTTGTTATTGGTTGCGTGCTATTTTGATTGCTATTTCCAACAAATATAGCGCGTATGTACACAATTTGAACTGCATAAAATTCATACATTTACTTTTCATATCAATTAAAATCAAATTTGCAAAAAAAAAAAATTCCAATAGGTCCAAAACCCTTCACTCAAACACATATAACTCGACCAAATCAAAACATTTTCAACCATTTTTTTTTTAAAACCATCTAGAGACCATACCCTACAAAATGGTATCGGCCGAACCCAATTTACCCAGCCGAACTCTCAAACACTCGTCACAAACAGATTTGACAACATTTTTTTATATATATGCTGCTTGATGGTTGCTTGGAAACAATCTCTGGCAAAATGTGAGCTTTATTTCTTTTGGTGAAGCCAGTCGTCCTTGATTGAAGCTGCAAGTTGACCCTTTCAGCGATGCGGCTCTGTGTTTGACCGATGCCTTCTATAGCGATGATGCACTGATTCTTTTTTACGCCGATGTTGTTCGCAAGCCGCCTTGTTATGAAGTTAGCTTGTGAATATCCTCTGCGATGCATTTGTTGTCCCCATTTATCAACTATGGTCACGGAAATTGTGCTGAGCAATACTATGGTTGATTGTATTGGCCGGTCTCGAACAGCCATAGGTGATACCGGGGCATTTTGCGTTGTTTTAGGAGATTGATTGCAACTGTTTGATGCCTCCGTCGATTGTGTTCCTCCCAAGTGAACCAATATATTGCGTTATTTATGGTACTTTGTGCAGTTGCCTGACGCGCAAAATTTGGCATTGTGCCCACCTTTCAGGCAGTTTACACAGTACTTTGCTTTTTGGACTGTGTTTAACCGCTGACTTGGTGTCAATCAGAGAAAATCCTTACATTGGAATAGCGCATGATGTTGGTTGCATTTGATGCATGCTGGACTTGTTGGCATTGAGCCACGTAAGGCCTGGTGGGTCTTTTTTCACCCTTGTTCTGCCGCATCCTTGTTGAGTCTTCCTCCTAAAGCTTCCAATGAATTTAAGTTCAAGGAATTTCAGGAATTGGTTTACAGATGGTATCTCCTTCGATTGTTTTACGAATTGCTCCCATAATGCGTGGGTTTGTGTAGGATTTAGGTTAATATGTACAGCAGAGTGGGGTCCCAGCTGTCGATGCTCACTCCTAGACCTTGTAGAGTCCTGATGTACTCCTTGGTAGTGTCGTGGAGGAGCTTATTCGCTGATGCCTGATCGTAGTTGATTGTCGGTTGGGAGAGCAGTCTGCTTAATGTTGCATTTATCAGCAACTGAGGGTTTTCAAATCGATCCTTGACCACCGCCCATCCGGCCTCATAATCATTTGGCGATGCTGTGAAGCGCCGAATTAGTCCTTCCGCCTGACCGGAGAAGCTGGACTTCAAGAACCACATCTTTTGGCAAGCTGGAATTAGTTGTTTGTCGGCCAACTCCATAAATAGATCGTGGAACTGCCTCCACTTTTGGTAGCTGCCAACGAATTTTGGTAGTTAAGCCTTGGGTAGTTTCAGAACTGATGTCGTCATATTGAATGTTTGCCTGTTGACTGTTATTGGAGAGGCTTGCATAATTGATGCCGCTGATTCTCGGGTCATATCTTGAAGATGCAAGATCTGTGCAGTGATTGCTTGCAACTGGGCTCATCAGATAGCCAGATCCTTTGGTGCAGGTCCTGGGCAGATTTCCAATGCACTGCTACTGTCTTCACCTGCAGTGCATAATAGTGCGATGTTTCTTGTGTAGTAAGCACTTGGCTAAGTAGTTTGCTAGCTGTGTCTATTGACTTTTTTTGTTTGTTAATTAGTGAGCATAGTTGACTTGACGGACTTCTGGTGGCTGCTATCACGGTGCTTGATTCGCTTTGTCTAGTGGCTGGCTGTGGCGACCGTACTGTGGGAATGATGTGGAAAGAGTTTAGTTATCAAGGAAAATTTCAATGGATTGATAAATATCAAGAACTTATTGATAAATATAATAGTAAATTTCATAGGACTATAAAAATGGCACCTAATGAAGTGAATTCTTCAAATAAAAATTTTCTATTGGATGAAGTCTATAACAATTTAAAAGTTTTTAATAAACCCAAATTTAAAGTTGTTGAATATGTTCGAATTAGTAAATATAAGCATGTATTCGAAAAAGGTATTATCCATTGTCCATCCACTAGTTCGCAATATATTATTTTTCATCTCTGGGTTTGTTGTATGCTGCTACCTTCACATTGATATTTGTGTTGATCCCACATCTGGCTATGTTGTATGTTGCTTCTTTCATGTTACTATTTGTGTTGTTGTGGTTCAGTTATGTATGTTGCGGTTTATTCAATTATGCTGAGGTTTATTTATTTATGCCATGTTAAAGTTTTTTTTTAAATTTGTTGTCGCTGAGGTGTGTGGCTACCTCGTTTAAGAGTTTTGCATATTAACTTTATTATGTAAATAATGGCTATTAAAACTGCTGCTATTATTGAAACAATTTCTATATAACTCATTTTATTGTCTTGTTTTGAACTTTGATCGTTCACCACTTGTACATTGTGGCGTAGCATTTCTACCACTTCTTTTGTATCACTTCCTTCGTTAATTTTACCAACTTCATAACCGGCAATAAATATGGGAATTGACGCAAAAATTCTTTTCCACAACCCCATTTTATTAATGTTTGTATTATCCTTTTACTTTTGAAAAATTGTCTTTATCACTTTTTTTTTTTTTACTCTTTTCACTTTCTATTTTTATTTGGACCTTATTCAAAAGCTCTTAGTCCTGCCAGGGTCGCCATGTTAAGTTTGGCAGCGAATAATAAAACAAAAGTACTCCCGTTCATTGCTTGATTAACATTGTCTTTATTAATTTAAAATTACTATTTATAGTTATTTCTTACAGCAATAAATCTTAACACAAAGCGAATATGAAGGTAAGAGAAAATACTCAATTACTTGTATGCAATTTGAAATACCAAAGTCGTTGCACTTAAATTGTGTCGTTCATTGTTCGAATATATATCATTTCATAATTCAAATTCAAGTGTCAATGGCTTTATACAAGTATGACTCATCCATTGGGTATTTTCACTACAATATAGTTAAGCAAATAAATTATAATACCTTAAAAACAGGAATAAACAGCTCTATAGATCCAATTTATTTCGATGGAGATAATTC
This sequence comes from Clusia tigrina, assembly GCA_920105625.2. Lineage (NCBI taxonomy): Eukaryota > Metazoa > Arthropoda > Insecta > Diptera > Clusiidae > Clusia > Clusia tigrina. The sequence continues at coordinate 111,312,840 of OV050030.1, forward strand.
AATTGCTTAAATTTTGGGGTTTAGTAAAAGAGTATTGGAACCAGGTATTGTACATTATTCAGATAAAACAATAGTTATAACAAAAATAAACACAATAGTTGTTGATTGTAATATTGTGACTGGATCATGTATAAATAGTGCATACATAGTGCATACATAGTGCATAGTGCATACATACAATAGCACATACTTTACATCAGTTTTCACTTGTCGTTAGTCCAGGTTACAAAATCACTGTAATGCCAGCTAATGTAATATATTTATGTTATGTATTTATCCAATGAAATAAATCTTATTGTTTTGAAACTTGTTGAGCAAGACGGTAATTTAATAAATTTTCGCGACGAAAAAATAACAATAAGATTACATTTCAACCCTTTAAAATAATAATTATCTTCAATAAAAATCAGTTACTCAATGATTTATCATTCATTTCACTTACAGCAACAGAAGACAACGGTAAAGAAAAAGAAGAAAAAGAAATATAATTTTGTAAAAAACAATATCAAGCGAAATCTAAATATAGACAACAAGAAAAAACTAATAATCTCACTGAAGCTAATCGGAAGTTTCTACAAAATTTAGGATTTGAATTACAAGTTTAATAAAAAAAAATGTACTACTGAAAACAATGTACTACAGAAACCATTGTTTGATAATTCAATTATTAAAAAAGAATATCATAGGTATACGTCATATTTACAATCATTTCAAAATAATGATGAAATTCGTATAGCAATTGAAAATCAAGATTTATATGTTTTACCAAGCGAAAGCTTTTTATATATTGAGGGATTTGTAATGAAAGCAGCAGATAATACAGTCTCTAGTACTGTAAAACCTATTAATTATTGTATGGCATATCTATTTGATGAAATTCGATATGAAACTAATGGTATAGAAATTGATCGTACACGACATTTGGGTATTGCTACAGAATTAAAAAACTTTGTATCTTTAAATAAAAAAATGCAGGATGGGCGCCCAAATCTGAAAATCTTTCACTTATTAGCGGTTATTTCAATTTTTCTGTGCCATTAAAATTATTGCTTGGATTTGCTGAAGATTTTAATAAAATAATAATGAATTCTAAACATGAACTGATTTTGTTACGTTCTATGAATGATAGCAATGCATTAAAATCTATCACTGCAAATGAAAAACTTAAATTAACAATAACAAGTATTACATGGAAAATACAACTTGTTCAATTTGCTGATGAATATAAATTGGAAACGTTAAAAGTAATTAAGAGTCAACAACCATTAAATATTTCATTTAGGAGTTGGGATACATATTATAATCCATCATTACCTTTCAATAGTAAAAATATTTTATGGAATGTTACACTAGCTGCTGAAAATGAAACACCACGTTTTCTATTATTAGCGTTTCGAAATAATAATAAGTTCATGCAAGTTGAATTTAATCGAAATCGTTTTGCTTTATTATATAATGTGTACTTGAAGTTTCAACAAAGTTATTATTCACGCGATTTACAGCCTCTATTAACACGAGAAGAATTTTCATCAAATGCGCCAATAATTGTCTTAGATGTAACTCATCAAAATGAATCTACCAAAAATGGACCAATCGATATTCGGATTGAATTCAAAACATTAACAAACATACCAAATAATACATCTGCATATTGTTTAATTATACATGATAAAATGTTCAAATATATTCCCCTTACAAACAAAGTAAGAAACATATTGTAAAATAGAAAATAAAATAAAAAGAAAATTTGATTTATGTACATTTTTTCTGTTTCAATCATTCATATATTCAGAAAGGAATTCAACTTCGGCTATCTTAAATGAATTCTTAATAATTTTTTTTTTGTTATATAGATAATCATCGCTAGTATTTTCCTTCATTATATCTTTTAACACCGTCGCAGTCACATACAACAAATACACAGGAGAAAATGAAATTAACATTATTATTTTTATTTATATTTTTACAATGGTGATTGGAAATCCAATATCACTATCTCTTAGTAATACTCCTCTGATTGAATCAAGTTAAACTGATGGAAAAACGTAAACCACTAATTTAGATTATGATTATCAATTAGATCAAATCGTTAAAAATTATACATTTTCAGCAACAACAACAACAACAACAACTTCACCTATTTTTCAAATAGCAACAGAAGGAACTCCATCAAAATATTTTACAGTGGATGAAGCTATAGAAGCGTTTCGAAAGCATTTAATTAAAAAAGAAACAAATATAGGTGGTATACTGGAAGCAAAGGAATCATTTTATCGTAATTTTAAACTTGAATATGATAATTTTGATATACCTATTCGTTGTACATACGATGTTATATATGAGAAAAAACAACTAAAAATAAGTGGTTTTGAATATCGTGAATTTGAAGTTGAACGAATTTTATGAAATGGAGAAATTGAAAAGGTACTCACTCCAAATTTGAGCCATAAATTACAACATATTAATATAATTGATGTAAAAAACTATAATAAAACATATAAAATGGATATAATATAAGGAAACAGTAATAGTTTTCATAATAATCTCAAAGGAAAAACAAGATGAAGACCTATATTTTAATAATATTTATATTTTTAACTGTTAATAGTGGTAAAAATTATAATATTAATAATATAGATCCTAAAAGTAAATACATAAATTTTAATTTGTATAAAACATCCCAATAATTCAATAGGTATTAGAATACATTTATCAATTCAATTAGAAAATGATACAACAACATTAAGAAATAATATTAAGTTACCTTCAGATAATTCTGAAGGCAACTACAGCATAAACGGTTCAATTGAAACTTTTAGAAGGGATTTAATTGAAAAAAAAATTAATATTGGAGGTATTATTGAGAGTTCTAAAGTATTTTTCCGTCATTTCAATTTAAAATATGACGAAAATTGTGAAATAAGAATCAGGTGTACCTATTATAGTAACTATCATTATAAAACTCTCAACATTTATTGTTTTGAGTACAATAGAGAGAATGATAGAGATATAATAGACTCGAATGAAAGAGAAAGAAAATATGAAACAAGCCCCTTGTTTGATCGAGCAACAAATAATATAAATATCAGAACAATCAATATCAAAGATTATTCACAAACTTAACGTAAACACATATCAGCAAATATGAAAAAGGAAATAATAACCTTCTTAAAAAAATTTGCTCATGTTATTTCGGATGATCATAAACAAAAGCTCATGAATATTCAATCAGATTTGGAGTACATAGACAGTTTAAAAATATATGGTCAACATTATAAGAACTGTGAATGGATAAAAGAAGATGGTACAGAACACAATAGTGGACCCGAAACTTGCAAGTGTTATGAGAGTCGATTTATGAGAAAAATTAGAGAAGAAGAAGCAAAAGAACTAATGCAAATTTATTATAATGTATTCAATGTAACTAAATGCAAACATTGTAATTTCAAGTGTGAGAAATAAAATAGAGAAAAAAATGTATTAGATGAAGCATAATTATTTTATTGTGGATTGGAGGCTAATAGGAAATAATTGTTTTTCACTGATAAGAGAACAGAAAATAAAGAAATGAAACATAATTATTTTATTGCGGATTAGAGGCTATTGCATTTATTTCTTTTCCATTGATAAGAGAAGAGAAAATTTATTACAATGTTGCATTTTATTGTTGGCTTTTTCAATTATTTCTTTGTTCTCTGATAAGAGAATTGAAAATAAAGAAATGTAACATATTTAATAAATGTTGCATTCGCTTGTAATCTAAAATCATTTGTTGTATAAAGTGCTGGCGAGTTATATTCTAATTCACATTTAAAAAGAACAAAAGAATCAGAGTGGAAGCTGAAATGTACATTGCCAGAGCATTTAATAACTGCCAGAGAATTTCTTGAACGCTTCCGGCAGGTGTGCTGGGATCAACCCAGCATAGAAAATGAGATGGAGGAGCTCATTAGATTAAATCTAATGAATCTAAATATCTCCCTGCGGAAGGAGTTAGAAAGTTGAGCAGATAAACTTAATGAGTACTGCGAACGCTATAATTATGAAGTGAGTTTTTTCTGTTTTTAATTTCTACTGACTTGTTATTTATTTTTGTTTTTTTCTCTTTTCTCGTTCCAGCTTGTATATTTAAAATAATATATTATTTTATATTATATTATTTTATATTCTATTTTTGTATTGTTAAACAATTAATTAAAAATAAAAAAAATAAAAATAGAACAAAAGAAAATCTTTTTAAGCCAATCGAGCACATCAGACTTAACGCAGCTGGTTTCTTATCAGTAAATACCAAACTAAGTTGAACTTGAACGCAGCTGCTTTCTTATCAGATAATACCAAACTGAGTTGAACTCGAACTTGAACGCAGCTACCAACACAGGGGCAGGGGGTATTAGGAAATACTGTGTTGAACTTTTAGCTTATAAGAAACTTGTGCTGATCAGAAGCAAATAAAGGGGCGGCGGTATGAGGAAATTTCAATTAATGTAAACTTTTCTTGATAGCAAAGACACAAGACAAACCAACACACAGCTTCCCAGAAAAGCTCCCCTCCATCATAGCGAAGACACAAACCAAAAACACAGCTTTCCACAAAAACTTCCAACAAAAAAAAGCTCACCGCCAGATGGCGTCTCTAAAAGCTTTTGACTTTCGACGAAAATACACGCGTTTTTGCGCCAGCACATACATTGTTTAGCTACCATCATGTCTTAGATAAGAGGGTCTGTAGCATCAAATATTGATTTCTAATCATGTCTTGCATCATGTTCTGCATCGTGACCAAGAACTGGTTCATAGTTTGGAAAAATGAATTCAGAGAGTCCTCTACAGAATTGATTAAACAGAATTGATTAAACAAGATATCAAAACAAACTAAAAAAAATTAAAAGATAATAATTTTAAACCAAATAAAAGAAAATTAAATGTGAATAACCAATTTAAGAGAAAGGATATAACAAAAATACTGAACATAAACAAGTAAAAAGTGCAAATGATGATGATAAAGAGAATGTAGTTCATAATACAATAGTCCCTTTAATTACATCACAAGCACCATTTCCATTGAAAAAAGCTAGCACGTCAACACACGATAGATTTGAAAACAATCTAAAAAAATACAAACAATTGAAAAGGAAATGTTATGAAAGAAATATAGAGAGTAAACAAGTAAAGAGAAAAAGTGATGATTATGTACTAGTAATTAATAGCATCACAATCGACAACTGCAACACAAACAAAAGTGAAACGAAAGCGAAAAATTAAAACAAAATTAAATGATTTTAATTATGATGATAAGAAACGGAAAAAATTAAATCATTTGTTTTCGAAACGAAAAAGTAATTGTCAATTAGATAATGATAGAAAACGAATTAAATTGTATGATAGCAGTATCACTAATTCAAATAAACTATTAAAAAATATAGAATTACTCAAAGATAGTAAAAAGTTAGATGCACTATATGGTGATAATGTTGATGAAAAAGGATGATGGCTGTATGGATATAAGAAAATAAAATTTAATACTGATAACTCTATTAATGTTGGTGGTAAAAGGTGGAAAATGACACCGGAGTTATTTGAATTAGTATTTCACACCAAACCTCTAAGATACACTAAAAATTACTTTAAAAATTATAAACAAATTTTAATTAATAAAAATGCGCACAAACGTCATTATAAAGCAAATACATAAATTAAAGGTACAAAAACATTTAAATATCAGTGCATAATTAAAAAATTGTTTAATTCAAAAATAAACGCTTTAACGATAGGAAGCGGAAAAAAATCATTAATCAATCGTAAATCCAATATTGGGATGATCCTAATGAATTAGTAGACAGATTACGTTTGCTTCTATCATCAGAAAGCGTTGGACATAATAATCATAAAAACGAAATAATTTCTATTATCGAAGAACTGAAAGAAGAAATTCTGTAAAATCTAACTTAAAAAGAAGACGGTGCTGTGCTCGTAAAACACAAAATGAGTTTTATAAATAAATTTGGAGAAAGTTCAGTTAATAAACGATTAAAATTAAAAACAATTATAACTAAAACACTTGGTATTAGCAACATTTAAATATCAATAAAAAAAAAGAATTACTAATCTGAGTGAACCTAGTGATGTTAATGATGCAGTTACTAAAGCATATCTTGTTAAAAAGAATTGGCTTCTAAGAAAAAAATAGAAGAATTCAAATCCGAATATGATAATCAAATGAAAATTACTATTAGTGATATAGAAAAATTTTATGCCGATAGATACCGATGTTAAAGAGGATACGAATATAATTGGAAAAGCAATTAATGACCGATTATTTAGTGCAAATAAAGAATTTGTAAATATAATTGAAGAAAGACTTAGTCAGATTGAAAACTACTTATATAAATATCTTGATAAAGACTATAAAGATGTTAAGCGAATCAAACTTCAGCAACCAGTTATTAAATTTTAAATTAAAGGTTTTATTATACAAAGTATATAAAATAACACATACATACATTCTCTAACAGATAATATGGAAACACCCTCGAACACGGATAATATGGAAATGAATAAAAGAGAAATAGTCAATGACCTACACAAATATGTACGAAAAAATTTTAAAAGAAGACGACTTATCATGAAAGGAATTGCTGACTTATGGGAAGCAGATTTAGTTGAAATAGGGAATTATGAAGCTAATAATAAAATATTTCACTATCTCTTGACATACCACAAAAGATACGTTTTCGAAAAAAGTCTGGGGTGTAGCAAAGAAAAATAAAACTGCTCTGAACGTAAGAAAGGCAATGAAAAGTATTTTTAATAACAATCATCGAATACCAAAAAATGTACAAACAGATCATGGAAAAGAATTGTTCAATAATCAATTTCACCCTCTGATGCAAATCACATTAATCACTATTCAACATATGGTGTACTAAAGGAATCCATAATACAACGATTTAATAGAACATTAAAGGGAATGATGTGGAAAGAGTTTAGTAATGGGACATTTCAATGGATTAATAACTATCAAGAACTTATTGATAACTATAATAATAAATTTCATAGAACTATAAAGATGACACCTAATGAAGTGAATTTTTCAAATGAAAAATTTCTATTGGATAAAGTCTATAAAGATTTTTAATAAACCCAAATTTAAAGTTGATGAATATGTTCGAATTAGTAAATATAAGCATGTATTCGAAAAAGGTTACACACCAAACTGGACCACGGTAATCTTTAGAATTAAAGCTATACAAAATTGTAACCCTACTACATATATTTCAGAAGATTATCAAGGTAATGAAATTAAAGGAGGGTTTTATAGATTCGAGTTAATGAAAACCGAAAGAGTTCTAAATAGGGGAAGGAATATGGCTTATGTCAAGTGGTTAGGATTTTCAGCAGAACACAATTCTTGGATTGATCTTAACAATTCATCTGTATAAAACCATTTATCAATGCCTTCATCACTTTATTTACTTATTAGTCGTTAAGATGTCGATAACATTAACACTAACCCGAAATTATTCATTACTTGTAGTAAATTATTTTCCACCGATTCAACTTAATTCAAATTATGTTTGCGGTTTAATAAGCTTAGACACATTTCATTCAATTCCGAATGTGGATGTAGAAAACAATCTATTTCATATTGGTGATAATGAAATAGAGATTCCTATTGGATCATATGAATTATTTTCAGATATAGCTGATGTAGTTAGTGATAAATATGAACAACTGAATCAAAAGGGAATTCTTGATATACATGCAAATTATAATACCCTAAAAACGGAAATAAAAAGCTCTATAGATCCAATTTATTTCGATGGAGATAATTCAATTGCTTAAATTTTGGGGTTTAGTAAAAGAGTATTGGAACCAGGTATTGTACATTATTCAGATAACACAATAGTTATAACAAAAATAAACACAATAGTTGTTGATTGTAATATTGTGACTGGATCATGTATAAATAGTGCATACATAGTGCATACATAGTGCATAGTGCATACATACAATAGCACATACTTTACATCAGTTTTCACTTGTCGTTAGTCCAGGTTACAAAATCACTGTAATGCCAGCTAATGTAATATATTTATGTTATGTATTTAACCAATGAAATAAATCTTATTGTTTTGAAACTTGTTGAGCAAGACGGTAATTTAATAAATTTTCGCGACGAAAAAATAACAATAAGATTACATTTCAACCCTTTAAAATAATAATTATCTCCAATAAAAATCAGTTACTCAATGATTTATCATTCATTTCACTTACAGCAACAGAAGACAACGGTAAAGAAGAAGAAGAAAAAGAAATATAATTTTGTAAAAAACAATATCAAGCGAAATCTAAATATAGACAACAAGAAAAAACTAATAATCTCACTGAAGCTAATCGGAAGTTTCTACAAAATTTAGGATTTGAATTACAAGTTTAATAAAAAAAAAAATTAGTAATATAATCAATGTACTACAGAAACCATTGTTTGATCATTCAATTATTAAAAAAGAATATCATAGGTATACATCATATTTACAATCATTTCAAAATAATGATGAAATTCGTATAGCAATTGAAAATCAAGATTTATATGTTTTACCAAGCGAAAACGTGACGCCACTGAGACTTCGCAAGGAGCAGAACATTGAGGCGGCTGTTGAGCATCTCAACACCGCTCTAACAAACAGCTTCGAGCTAGCCTGCCCAATTAGACCTCCTCTTAGCCGGACTCCTGTTCCATGGTGGAACCGAGAGCTTCAGGTGCTGAGACGTGAGTCTAGGAAACTCCTCAACCGGGCCCTCAAGACGAATCTTGACGAGGACTGGGAACGATATCGACGTGTTCAGAGGGACTACAAGAAGCTAATTCGGGACTCGAAAAGGACTTCTTTTAGAGACTTCTGCAGTGATATCGAATCCCTGAGTGACACGGCAAAACTGGTGAAAGTCCTGAAAAGGGACCAAACCGGTAAGCTGGGGTCGCTCAGGAAACCTGATGGCTCCTATACGGAGAGGCAAAGTGAGACACTCAGCTTGCTGTTGGAGTCACACTTTCCAGGAAATCAGGTAAGCATAGCCCGTCAACAACCACCTTTGGTCGGAAATGTTGTCAGGGCAGCTGCGCCCTCTCGACATGATTGGTATGTCGCCAGAACTGTGGCGAATGAGACTGCTATTGGATTTGCTATCAAATCCTTTGACAACTTCAAGTCGCCCGGACTGGATGGCATATATCCGATTGTGTTGAAGGAAGGCATTGAGCTGGTGATGGCAGCACTGAAGAAGATCTTCACTGCATGTCTCGCACTGGCCTATGTACCACGCTCTTGGAGGATGGTGAGGGTTGCCTTCATTCCTAATGTTGGAAGAGACGACTACACCAATCCCAAGAGCTTCAGACCTATTAGTATGACCTCGTTCATGCTAAAAAGTTTAGAACGGCTGGTGGAGCTTCGCATGCGTAGGGAGTCTATGAAGACGCGGAAAATCCTGCGAGACGGCTCTGCAAAACCTTGTTGGAAGGATAGAGCGAGCCATCGACAGGAAAGAATACGCAATAGGCGTCTTTGCGGACATAGAGTGTGCGTTTGACAATGCTACTTTCGACAGTATGTGCGGCTCTGCTAGGCGGCATGGCGTAGACCGGGTCCTAGTAAACTGGATACGTTCAATGCTGGCCCAGAGAATCATAACGGTGCGGGCGGAGGAAGATTTGCTGGTGTCGTCTGGGGTTAATAGAGGCTGTCCCCAAGGTGGTGTACTGTCTCCATTGCTCTGGTGCATGGTAATCGATCCCCTGCTTAACGCCATTAATGACTCGGGGGTATATGATCAGGCATCTGCGGATGTTGTTGGCTGTCTTGTGACAGGTCCATCCCTTATGATTGTCTGCAGAAGGGTACAGAGAACTCTGGATATGATTGACACTTGGTGCAGTGCGAATGGGCTATCGGCTAATCCTGTCAAGACTAGTATTGTCCTCTTTACCAGAAGGAGAAAGCTTGATGGACTTATTCTGCCTACACTGAAAGGAGTCACTATCCAGCTATCCAAGGAAATCAAATATCTTGGAGTCATCCTTGATAACAAACTTCTTTGGAAAACACATGTCGAACTGAAGACATCCAAAGCACTGTCAGTTTTTTGGCAGTGTAAGGGTATATTTTGTAAGACATGGGGTCTTTCCCCTAGTAAGGTCCTATGGATCTATACAGCTATGGTAAGACCTATTATCACCTATGCATCGATGGTTTGGATGAGCAGACTCTCTCTTGTAGGGGTCAAAAAAAGCTCTATCAAAACTACAACGTGCTGTGGCCATATGTTGTACCGGAGCATTTCCGACTACTCCAGGCCCGGCACTTGATGCTTTGGTGAATCTCCCGCCACTAGATGTCTTCATCCGCGGAGAGGCCGTTAAGGCCATCTGCAGAGTGAAACATAGTGGCCACTGGTATGGGGTATACTCGATATTGAACGACGGCGCAGGCACTGACATCGATTCTGCAATCCTGTCTATGCCGCTGGACTCCATGCCGTCAACCGTCATACTAGAAAAGCGGTACAATGTGTTGCTGCCAGAGGCTCGTTTATGGTTAGATCCCGAGAACGAGCCCGGCAAACACTGCTGCCGTATTTTCACTGATGGCTCCAGGACTGAAGAAGGTTCAGGTTCTGGTGTTTTCGTGGAATCTTGTGGGACCCGTCAGTTCTTTGCCCTTGGTCTGCATGCGTCTGTGTTTCAGGCGGAGGTGTATGCGATACTTGAGGCGATGGACTTTGTTGTGGAAAACAGGTGGAAAGGCAAATCTATTTGTGTCTGCAGTGACAGCCAAGCTGCGCTCATGGCCTTGGATAGTCCGACCACCACTTCCACGATAGTCAGGTCCTGCAAATCCAGGCTAAATTGTGTTGGAAAACATAATAGTCTAACGTTGACTTGGGTCCCGGGACACGCTGGCATTGCGGGTAACGAGACCTCTGACTCCTTGGCCAGGATGGGCTCCGAGGCTGTTTTTATTGGCCCTGAGCCTGTTCTGCCACTCCCTTCCGCTGCCATCAAAGCCACTGCAAACAAGTGGGTTTTTCGACCCACAAGCGAGCATGGCGGGCTGAGGGAGGCTGAGAGAGGCTGCGGATGGACGAAAATTATGCTACCTGCTATCTCTGACCGATGGTCACGGTTCCTTCTATCTTTAGGTAGGAGGGACTGCAGGCTGTTGGTTGGCGTGATGACAGGGCACTTTCTATGGGCTAGGCACATGGAAAGGATTGGCATATCAGACAGTGCGCTGTGCCCAGCCTGTGGAGAGGAAGACGAGACGGCGGACCATTTTCTTTGCGTCTGCCCTGCCTTTGCTCGAATCAGGTTCGGGATTTTTGGCACTGATGTGCTGAGGAGTAACCAACTTGGCTCCTTGGCACCACAGGATCTACTTCTACTTCTTCGGAGGTCGGGTAGATTTAAAACAGAGTAAAAGGGAACCTTAAGGGCAGTACAATGGATATATACTCTGTCTGAGTGCTGCGCTTACTAGATTGTTCCGACAAAAAAAAAAAAAAAAAAAAAAAGCGAAAGCTTTTTATATATTGAGGGATGCGTAATGAAAGCAGCAGATAATACAGTCTCTAGTACTGTAAAACCTATTAATTATTGTATGGCATATCTATTTGATGAAATTCGATATGAAATTAAAGGTATAGAAATTGATCGCTTGGGTATTGCTACAGAATTAAAAAACTTTGTATCTTTGAATAAAGAAATGCAGGATGGGCGCCAAAATCTGAGAATCTTTCACTTATTAGCGGTTATTTCAATTTTTCTGTGCCATTAAAATTATTGCTTGGATTTGCTGAAGATTTTAATAAAATAATAATGAATTCTAAACATGAACTGATTTTGTTACGTTCTATGAATGATAGCAATGCCTTAAAATCTATCACTGCAAATGAAAAACTTAAATTAACAATAACAAGTATTACATGGAAAATACAACTTGTTCAATTTGCTGATGAATATAAATTGGAAACGTTAAAAGTAATTAAGAGTCAACAACCATTAAATATTTCATTTAGGAGTTGGGATACATATTATAATCCATCATTACCTTTCAATAGTAAAAATATTTTATGGAATGTTACACTAGCTGCTGAAAATGAAACACCACGTTTTCTATTATTAGCGTTTCGAAATAATAATAAGTTCATGCAAGTTGAATTTAATCGAAATCGTTTTGCTTTATTATATAATGTGTACTTGAAGTTTCAACAAAGTTATTATTCACGCGATTTACAGCCTCTATTAACACGAGAAGAATTTTCATCAAATGCGCCAATAATTGTCTTAGATGTAACTCATCAAAATGAATCTACCAAAAATGGACCAATCGATATTCGGATTGAATTCAAAACATTAACAAACATACCAAATAATACATCTGCATATTGTTTAATTATACATGATCAAATGTTCAAATATATTCCCCTTACAAACAAAGTAAGAAAAATATTGTAAAATAGAAAATAAAATAAAAAGAAAATTTGATTTATGTACATTTTTTTCTGTTTCAATCATTCATATATTCAGAAAGGAATTCAACTTCGGCTATCTTAAATGAATTCTTAATAATTTTTTTTTTGTTATATAGATAATCATCGCTAGTATTTTCCTTCATTATATCTTTTAACACCGTCGCAGTCACATACAACAAATACACAGGAGAAAATGAAATTAACATTATTATTTTTATTTATATTTTTACAATGGTGATTGGAAATCCAATATCACTATCTCTTAGTAATACTCCTCTGATTGAATCAAGTTAAACTGATGGAAAAACGTAAACAACTAAATAATTTAGATTATGATTATCAATTAGATCCAATCGTTAAAAATTATACATTTTCAGCAACAACAACAACAACAACAACTTCACCTATTTTTCAAATAACAACAGAAGGAACTCCATCAAAATATTTTACAGTGGATGAAGCTATAGAAGCGTTTCGAAAGCATTTAATTAAAAAAGAAACAAATATAGGTGGTATACTGGAAGCAAAGGAATCATTTTATCGTAATTTTAAACTTGAATATGATAATTTTGATATACCTATTCGTTGTACATACGATGTTATATATGAGAAAAAACAACTAAAAAAAAGTTGTTTTGAATATCGTGAATTTGAAGTTGAACGAATTTTATGAAATGGAGAAATTGAAAAGGTACTCACTCCAAATTTGAGCCATAAATTACAACTTATTAATATAATTGATGTAAAAAACTATACTAAAACATATAAAATGGATATAATATAAGGAAACAGTAATAGTTTTCATAATAATCTCAAAGGAAAAACAAGATGAAGACCTATATTTTAATAATATTTATATTTTTAATTGTTAATAGTGGTAAAAATTATAATATTAATAATATAGATCTTAAAAGTAAATACATAAATTTTAATTTGTATAAAACTTCCCAATAATTCAATAGGTATTAGAATACATTTATCAATTCAATTAGAAAATGATACAACAACATTAAGAAATAATATTAAGTTACCTTCAGATAATTCTGAAGGCAACTACAGCATAAACAATGCAATTGAAGCTTTTAGAAGGGATTTAATTGAAAAAAAATTAATATTGGAGGTATTATTGAGAGTTCTAAAGTATTTTTCCGTCATTTCAATTTAAAATATGATGAAAATTGTGAAATAAGAATCAGGTGTACCTATTAAAGTAACTATCATTATAAAACTCTCAACATTTATTGTTTTGACTACAATAGAAAGAATGATAGAGATATAATAAACTCGAATGAAAGAGAAAGAAAATATGAAACAAGCCCCTTGTTTGATCGAGCAACAAATAATATAAATATCAGAACAATCAATATCAAAGATTATGCACAAACTTAACATATGAGGATACAGTAAACACATATCAGCAAATATGAAAAAGGAAATAATAACCTTCTTAAAATTCTAATTTACTCATGTTATTTCGGATGATCATAAACAAAAGCTCATGAATATTCAATCAGATTTGGAGTACATAGACAGTTTAATATATGGTCAACATTATGAGAACTGTGAATGGATAAAAGAAGATGGTACAGAACACAATAGTGGACCCGAAACTTGCAAGTGTTATGAGAGTCGATTTATGAGAAAAATTAGAGAAGAAGAAGCAAAAGAACTAATGCAAATTTATTATAATGTATTCAATGTAACTAAATGCAAACATTGTAATTTCAAGTGTGAGAAATAAAATAGAGAAAAAAATGTATTAGATGAAGCATAATTATTTTATTGTGGATTGGAGGCTAATAGGAAATAATTGTTTTTCACTGATAAGAGAACAGAAAATAAAGAAATGAAACATAATTATTTTATTGCGGATTAGAGGCTATTGCATTTAATTCTTTTCCATTGATAAGAGAAGAGAAAATTTATTACAATGTTGCATTTTATTGTTGGCTTTTTCAATTATTTCTTTGTTCCCTGATAAGAGAATAGAAAATAAAGAAATGTAACATATTTAATAAATGTTGCATTCGCTTGTAATCTAAAATCATTTGTTGTATAAAGTGCTGGCGAGTTATATTCTAATTCACATTTAAAAAGAACAAAAGAATCAGAGTGGAAGCTGAAATGTACATTGCCAGAGCATTTAATAACTGCCAGAGAATTTCTTGAACGCTTCCGGCAGGTGTGCTGGGATCAACCCAGCATAGAAAATGAGATGGAGGAGCTCATTAGCTTAAATCTAATGAATCTAAATATCTCCCTGCGGAAGGAGTTAGAAAGTTTAGCAGATAAACTTAATGAGTACTGCGAACGCTATAATTATGAAGTGAGTTTTTTCTGTTTATAATTTCTACTGACTTGTTATTTATTTTTGTTTTTTTCTCTTTTCTCTTTCCAGCTTGTATATTTAAAATAATATATTATTTTATATTATATTATTTTATATTCTATTTTTGTATTGTTAAACAATTAATTAAAAATTAAAAATATAAAAATAGAACAAAAGAAAATCTTTTCGCGCCAATCGAGCACATCAGACTTAACGCAGCTGGTTTCTTATCAGTAAATACCAAACTAAGTTGAACTTGAACGCAGCTGCTTTCTTAACAGAAAATACCAAACTGAGTTGAACTGGAACTTGAACGCAGCTACCAACACAGGGGCAGGGGGTATTAGGAAATACTGTGTTGAACTTTTAGCTTATAAGAAACTTGTGCTGATCAGAAGCAAATAAAGGGACGGCGGTATGAGGAAATTTCAATTAATGTAAACTTTTCTTGATAGCAAAGACACAAACCAACACACAGCTTCCCAGAAAAGCTCCCCTCCATCATAGCGAAGACACAAAGCAAAAACACAGCTTTCCACAAAAACTTCCAACAAAAAAAGCTCACCGCCAGATGGCGTCTCTAAAAGCTTTTGACTTTCGACGAAAATACACGCGTTTTTGCGCCAGCACATACATTGTTTAGCTACCATCATGTCTTAGATAAGAGGGTCTGTAGCATCAAATATTGATTTCTAATCATTTCTTGCATCATGTTCTGCATCGTGACCAAGAACTGGTTCATAGTTTGGAAAAATGAATTCAGAGAGTCCTCTACAGAATTGATTAAATAGAATTGATTAAACAAGATATCAAAACAAACTAAAAAAAATTAAAAGATAATAATTTTAAACCAAATAAAAGAAAATTAAATGTGAATAACCATTTTAAGAGAAAGGATATAACAAAATTACTGAACATAAACAAGTAAAAAGTGCAAATGATGATGATAAAGAGAATGTAGTTCATAATACAATAGTCCCTTTAATTACATCACAAGCACCATTTCCATTGAAAAAAGCTAGCACGTCAACACACGATAGATTTGAAAACAATCTAAAAAATACAAACAATTGAAAAGGAAATGTTATGAAAGAAATATAGAGAGTAAACAAGTAAAGAGAAAAAGTGATGATTATGTACTAGTAATTAATAGCATCACAATCGACAACTGCAACACAAACAAAAGTGAAACGAAAGCGAAAAATTAAAACAAAATTAAATGATTTTAATTATGATGATAAGAAACGGAAAAAATTAAATCATTTGTTTTCGAAACGAAAAAGTAATTGTCAATTAGATAATGATAGAAAACGAATTAAATTGTATGATAGCAGTATCACTAATTCAAATAAACTATTAAAAAATATAGAATTACTCAAAGATAGTAAAAAGTTAGATGCACTATATGGTGATAATGTTGATGAAAAAGGATGATGGCTGTATGGATATAAGAAAATAAAATTTAATACTGATAACTCTATTAATGTTGGTGGTAAAAGGTGGAAAATTACACCGGAGTTATTTGAATTAGTATTTCACACCAAACCTCTAAATTACACTAAAAACGTCATTATCAAGCAAATACGAGGTGTGATCAAAAAATAACCGTTATTTTCATCTTTTCGTGAGTTACGTATGTTCGATGTTCGCATTTTTTTTCTGTTATGTTGGTAATACCAACCATTTTGGATTGTCAGTTTGTTTTTGACAGATAAAAAGGTTAGTCGTGTTTTGGTGTGCTCTTCGATTTTGTACTATTCGAAAAAATGGATCAAAGAAACTGTATTCAGTTTTGTGTAAAAAATGATATTAAATGCGCAAGGACATTTGAAATGTTGACTGTGGCCTTTGGCGAGTCTACTAGGAGCATAACACAAGTTCAATTGTGGTATAACCGGTTTAAGGAAGGCCGAGAAGATGTCAATGACGATGCTCGTCCTGGTCGCCCAAGCACGTCAACAACCGATGAAAACATTGACGCAGTGAAGAAAATGATTTTGGATAATCGTCGAATCACTGTCAGAGAGGTTGCTGATGATGTTGGCATATCGTTCGGCTCATGCCAAGCAATTTTTACGGATGTTTTAGGCATGAAACGTGCGGCAGCGAAGATTGTTCCAAAATTGCTAAATTTTGAGCAAAAACAACGTCGCATGGACATCGCTCAGGAGCAGTTTTTGGCCAAAAACAAAACCGTTATCATGCCTCAATCACCGTATTCACCGGACTTGGCCCCCGCTGACTTTTTCCTCTTTCCAAAACTGAAGACACCGATGAAAGGAAAGCGTTTTGCTACGATTGAGGAGATAAAAGAAAAATCGAAACAGGAGCTGTAGGCGATACCAAAAAAAGCGTTTCAGAAGTGTTTCGAGGATTGGAAAAAACGCTGGCATAAGTGTATTATATCTGAGGGTAATTACTTTGAAGGGTACAAGACCCTATAATATAATAAATACTTTATTTTTTGATCACAAAATAACGGTTATTTTTTTATCACACCTTGTACACAAATTAAAGGTACAAAAACATTTAAATATCAGTGCATAATTAAAAAATTGTTTAGTTCAAAAATAAACGCTTTAACGATAGAAAGCGGAATAAAATCATTAATCAATCGTAAATCCAATATTAGGATGATCCTAATGAATTAGTAGACAGATTACGTTTCCTTCTATCATCAGAAAGCGTTGGATATAATAATCATAAAAACGAAATAATTTCTATTATCGAGAACTGAAAGAAGAAATTCTGTAAAATCTAAATTAAAAAGAAGACGTTGCTGTGCTCGTAAAACACAAAATGAGTTTTATAAATAAATTTGGAGAAAGTTCAGTTAATAAACGATTAAAATTAAAAACAATTATAACTAAAACACTTGGTATTAGCATAGATAATCAACATTTAAATATTAATAAAAAAAGAATTACTAATCTGAGTGAACCTAGTGATGTTAATGATGCAGTTACTAAAGCATATCTTGTTAAAAAGAATTGGCTTCTAAGAAAAAAATAGAAGAATTCAAATCCGAATATGATAATCAAATGAAAATTACTAGGAGTGATATAGAAAAATTTTATACAATTATAGATACCGATGTTAAAGAGGATACGTATATAATTGGAAAAGCAATTAATGACCGATTATTTAGTGCAAATAAATAATTTGTAAATATAATTGAAGAAAGACTTAGTCAGATTGAAAACTACTTATATAAATATCTTGATAAAGACTATAAAGATGTTAAGCGAATCAAACTTCAGCAACCAGTTATTAAATTTTGAATTAAAGGTTTTATTACACAAAGTATATAAAATAACACATACATACATTCTCTAACAGATAATATGGAAACACCCTCGAACACGGATAATATGGAAATGAATAAAAGAGAAATAGTCAATGACCTACACAAATATGTACGATAAAATTTTAAAAGAAGACGACTTATCATGAAAGGAATTGCTGACTTATGGCAAGCAGATTTAGTTGAAATAGTCTGGGGTGTAGCAATGAAAAATAAAACTGCTCTGAACGTAACAAAGGCAATGAAAAGTATTTTTAATAACAATCATCGTGGAAAAGAATTGTTCAATAATTAATTTCACCATCTGATGCAAATCAATCACATTAATCACTATTCAACATATGGTGTTCTAAAGGAATCCATAATACATCGATTTAATAGAACATTAAAGGGAATGCTGTGGAAAGAGTTTAGTAATGGAAAATTTCAATGGATTAATAAATATCAAGAACTTATTGATAAATATAATAATAAATTTCATAAAACTATAAAGATGACACCTAATGAAGTGAATTTTTCAGATGAAAAATTTCTATTGGATAAAGTCTATAAAGATTTTTAATAAACCCAAATTTAAAGTTGGTGAATATGTTCGAATTAGTAAATATAAGCATGTATTCGAAAAAGGTTACACACCAAACTGGACCACGGCAATCTTTAGAATTAAAGCTATACAAAATAGTAACCCTACTACATATATTTTAGAAGACTATCAAGGTCATGAAATTAAAGGAGGGTTTTATAGATTCGATTTAATGAAAACTCAATTTCCTCAAACATATTTAGTTGAAAGAATTCTAAAAAGGACAAGGAATATGGCTTATGTTAAGTGGTTAGAATTTCCAGCAGAACACAATTCTTGGATTGATCTTAACAATTCATCTGTATAAAACCATCATCAATGCCTTCATCACTTTATTTACTTATTAATCGATGAGATGTCAATAACATTAACCCTAAACGGAAATTCTTCATTTCTTGTAGCAAATTATTTTTCACCGATTCAACTTAATTCAAATTATGTTTGCGGTTTAATAAGATTACACACATATCATTCAATTCCGAATGTTGATGTAGAAAACAATCTATTTCATATTGGTGATAATGAAAGAGAGATTTCTATTGGATCATATGAATTATCTGATATAGCTGATGTAGTTAGTGATAAATATGAACAACTGAATCAAAAGGGAAATATACAAGCAAATTATAATACCTTAAAAACGGAAATAAAAAGCTCTATAGATCCAATTTCGATGGAGATAATTCAATTGCTTCAATTTTGGGGTTTAGTAAAAGAGTATTGGAACTCATTTTATTTAGGAGTTGGGATACATATTATAATCAATCATTACCTAACAATAGTACAAATATTTTATGGAATGTTAAACTAGCTGCTGAAAATGAAAGACCACGTTTTCTATTATTAGCGTTTCGAAATAATAATAAGTTCATTGTGATTTGTCAGATATAAAAGTATATCTGAACTCTGACATATATCCTTATGATGATTTAAATCCTAAAATTAATCGAATTGTTCTGCTTTATTATATAATATGTACTTGAAGTTTCAACAAAGTTATTATTCACGCGATTTACAGCCTCTATTTATACGAGAAGAATTGTCATCAAATGCGCCAATAATTGTCTTAGATGTAACTTATCAAAAGGAATCTACCAAAAATGGACCAATCGATATTTGGATTGAATTCAAAACATTAACAAACATACCAAATAATACCTCTACATATTGTTTAATTATACTCGTACATGATAAAATATTCAAATATATTCCCCTTACAAACAAAGTAAGAAAAATATTGTAAAATAAAAAAGAAAATAAAAAGAAAATTTGATTTATGTAAATTTTTTTTTTGTTTCAATCATTCATATATTCAGAAAGGAAATCAACTTCGGCTACCTTAAATTCGGCTATCTTAATAATATTTTTTGTTATATAGATAATCATCGCTAGTATTTTCCTTCATTATATCTTTATACACCGTCGCAGTCACATACAACAAATACGAGTACACAGGAGAAAATGAAATTAACATTATTATTTTTATTTGTATTTTTAAAAGTGGTGATTGGAAATCCAATGTCACTATCTATTAGTAATACTCCTCTGATAGAATCAAGTTCAAAAAGTATATAATATTTAATCTCACACTTCCACTGATGGAAAAAAGTAAGCCACTAAATAATTTAGATTATGATTATCAATTAATTCAATTCAGAGCTCAAACATATATGGATATAAAGGCAAAGCAAGATGAAGACCTATATATTAATAATATTTATATATTTAATTGTTAACAGTACCACCACCAGTACAACCTTATTTTGATCCTTCATATTCTCTTAATTCGTATGAAGATTATTACATTAATGGTAAAGATCCTAACAGTAAATACGAAAAGTTTAATATAAAACTTTCTAATAATTCAATCGGTGTTAGAATACATTTATCAATTCAATTAGAGAACGATACATCAACGTTAAGGAATAATATTAATTTGCCAAGAGATAATTCTGAAGCCAAATTCACCATAAACGATGCAATTGAAGCTATTAGAAGGGGTTTAATTGAAAAAGAAATTAATATTGGAGGTATTATTGAGAGTTTAATAGAGAGTATGAGTTTTTTATTATTAGTTATTAAAATTAGTTGTATTATTAAAATAATTATTAATATTAGTGGTATTATTAAAAGTTCTAAAGTATTTTTGCGTCATTTCAATTTAAAATATGATGAAAATAAGAATCAGGTGTACCTATTATAGTAACTATCATTATAAAACTCTCAACATTTATTGTTTTGAGTATAATAGTGAGTATAATTAATTTTTTTTTTTTTTTTTGGTAGAGAGGGTTAAAATAACTGTCGCAACATCAAAACTGTCGTTACAGATTTTGTATGTGAGAATTGCACTCACTAAAACATCCCCCTCCCTCGCTAAGGACATCTCCCCACCCTGGAACCCTTTTTATACTTCCTTCAAGGTGGAGATTATCACTTCGTCCCTATTGGACTCCCAACATTATTCTTGCGCCCAGGTCCCGCTTTTTCCGTCGGAGCACATTTTCCACATATTTATCTACGTGGACCCAGTTTTCTTTGCTGCTTAGCATAACCTCCACAATGTTTTGGCTAAGGTTTCCCCGAATCCATTTAAAGCGTGGTGCTCTCTGTTTGCCACCTTGTGCATTTGAAAAAGGTGTGCTCTGCATCATCCACATTACTGTCGCCGTATATGCAGTCAGGCCCTCCAGAAGTATCCGTGACTAGACAATAACTGCGTGAGGTAGAAATTGACGGTTCCGACAGTTCCTCCTATCCAGCTCGCTATGTCGGGTTTGAGTCTCGTTGTCCATCTTCCGCGACTCTCGGCATCCCATCGTTCTTGTCAATGGTGCACAGTTTGTTGCTTTATATCCTGAGCGGTTCCTCTGGAATTTTTATCCATCTTGGCTTCACGTAGGTGTTTGCGTTCGAGGGCCAAGAGATCGATAGGGATTAAGCAGCTAATTACCAGAATTGCCGGCTCCGATACAGTACGGTACGCTTAAGCTACTCGCAGAGCTGCGGTTCATTGCACGGTGGATAAAACTTTTCTTCGGGCGCGCACCTTTAGCTTGTCAGCCCACAATTCGCTACCATACAGCAGAATGGAGAATGGAACTTATACTTATAAATATACATATACTTATGCGTATAAATATTATATATATTATACTTATAAATATAAAAATATATTATACTTATAAATATAAAAATTATTACGGTGGCATAACCACACATACGCAATTGCAACTACTGTTGTAACTTGTCTTGTCAATAAATTCGTTACAAAAATAACCTTCATATTCACAGAATTGACGACTATCGACTTACTCAAATTTACAAAATGAATACGGTTAAAAAGGTGACATCTATGTCTACTGACGAATCTTCACAAGAAATTGTAAACTTTATAGAATGTATCCTAGAAGGTTAGTGTAATCAGGCTTAATTAGCCTGCCACTAACAAAAGCAATGTACTATGACACCACTGAAATGTAATAAAAAACAGAGAGAGAGAGACCTAACGGAACAGAAGAGGGGTAATAATGAGACAGAGTTGATTAGAGTGTGGTGGAATGAGATAGTACATGGACAGAATTTGATCAGTCAGTTCACCACCTGCAGTTAGCATAGTTGTCTGGATGGACAGATTACAACAGGTGTAGGCCCAGGTTCGATTCCTGGGAGGGTTCAGAATTGGTGTGCTGTTTATTTCTGAGGCATAATAAAAAATGCTTGGGTAAAAATTGCTTCTCTTTGAAAGATCTCTGATGAGGACAAGAAACGTGTCCGAAATACCTATAAGATCTGCCAAAAAATGTTACAATAAATCTTCTTCTTCTTCTGAAAAATTATTACGGTGGCATAACCACACATACGCAATTTCAACAACTGTTGTAACTTGTCTTGTCAATAAATTCGTAACAAAAATAATCTTCATATTCACAGAATTGACGACAATCGACTCACAATTATTTATTTATTTAATATTCTTTTAAATTTTAATTATAACTATAGTTAAATTCTAACTATACAGGAAAATTAATCTACATTTGCTACATTTATTGACATTATATATATTATAATAAGATAGCATAAATTGTTTTGTGATATCATATGCTTTGTATTCTCAATCAATTCATTTATTTAATAAAAGTAAATCCTAAAAGTAGTACTTTCAACGAGTGTGCTTGAGGAGCTCGGATCCAAGAAGAAATACAAAGGTTCAATACTAATGAAATGCAAAAGTCTGGTGATGCCAGATTCTATGAATAAGTACACTGAGAATATCATATACAATATGACATCCCCTTTGTTTTACTGAGAAGCGTCGTAGTCTTCAAAACGATTAGGAGCCTTGATTTGCCTTTTCGGTCTCGATGTTGTCCTGTTGTCGTAATGTTCCATTGAATGTTCGATTTGGTGGTTTCTTCGTTCGGCTACTTGAGAAGTATGTTCGCCTTCGGCAACGATAGTAGAGGGTTGAGTTGGTGCTTGCCAAGTTGGAGTTTGTTGAGAGATTGATTGTTGTACTGCTGATGTTATCGGTGATTCAGGAATACTCTTATCTACTTCCGTTCGTTCATCTTCACTGATCATGTTTGTTGTGGAATTTGGATTTCTTATATGGATATTGTTGCGTCAGTATAGTTTTTGATTGGAACTTACTATGAATGTTCGATTCGACAATTTTTGGGGCACTTCCCCTTTGGACCAAGTATCGTCAGGGTTTCGCTTCATATACACTTCATCCCCAATATTCAAATTATTTTCCTTTCTTGTTCCTTTATCGAAATACTTTTTGTTGTTGATACGTTGTTGCTCTATCCGCTGTGGAATTTTTGTTACTACTTGTTGCTCTGTGTTTATATTTGGTATACCACAATTTAACCATCTGCAAAATAGTTTTTTGGCTGGACTTGACCCGATTTTGTTTGGTGGATTTCTCCAGACCAGAAGTGATTTGTAGAAATCTGTATTAGATTCAAACGCCTTTTTTATGAGCTGTATCGCTATTTTAACCGCCGATTCAGCTTTTCCGTTCGCCTGTTGATGATACGGACTTGAGGTCTCGTGTCAAAACTCCCACTCTGATGAAAATTTTCGGAAGTCGATGTTTACAAAATTCGTTCCGTTGTCAGTGATGACCTTTAAAGGAATTCCGTATCTTCCGACATATGTCTATTGTTGTGTTTGCTGCAAGGTTCTTTAATTCATCGATCTCAAAAAATTCGGAGTAGTGGTCCACTGTTATCAAAAAATGTTTCTTCTTTTCTTTAATGTTTACTTCACATACGTCCATTGAGATGACTTCAAACGGTGAGCTTGGTATTTCCGGGATTATTAACGGTTCCTTGTGTTGGTTTCTAGCATATTTGTTACATATGTCACAGTATTGTATCTTCCGTTTTATGTTGTCTGAGATTCCTCTCTAGTAGACTGTTTCTCTAGCTAGCTTTAGTGTCGACTCTATTCCCAAATGGGGCTGATGTAACCGATCAAGTATTTTCTTCCTCATTTGTTGGGGAATTAATATTCTGTTAGCCTTAAATATCATTCTGTTGTTACTCACCAACTCATCACGAATGTTCCAATAGTCTCTTATTGCTTCATCAGTTTCGTTTTTATTTTCCGGCCAACCTTCATTTATTGTTTTTATCAATGTATTCATAACGTTGTCTTGGGTCGTAGCTTTTTGAATTTTGATGATCATCTCGTTGCTTATTCGTTTATTCTCGATATCGTTGCAGCCATCCAATTCTTTTAATTCTTCTTCTATTTTATATATTTCAAATGATTTTTCTTCACGATTATCCTTAACTGGCGCTCTTGACAAAGTGTCTGCAATGTACATTTGGGTTCCTTTCGTATATTTTATATTATCTCTGGAGCGATAGGATCATGGATTGTAATCTCTACGGTGTATTCAATAAAGGTTTCTTGAAAATGCTGATGAGTGGCGAATGATCTGTCTCTATTAGAACATATTTTTTTCCGCAAATATATTGATCGAACCTTCTGCACGCAAAAAGTATAGCCAACATCTCCTTCTCTATCTGGGCATAATTTCTTTGGGTTGGTGTAAGTGTTTTGAAGCATAAATCACAGGATGCCCCTCTTGCATAAGAGTACAGCCCAATGCAAATGATGATGCATCTGTTTGTATCGTTACCTGCTTTCTTATATCAAAATATTTTATAACTGGAGTACTTGTTATAACATGCTTTATTTTTCTAAATGCTGTCTCCTGTTCATCGCTCCATGAGAATTCACTTTTTATGTGCGTTACCTTTCTCAGCGGTTCAGTTATATCTGACAAGTTTGGAATGAATTAACTCAAATAGGTTGCCATACCCAGAAAGCGCCATGTATCGCTTTTGTCTGATGGTCTTGGAATGTTTACAATTGCCTCAATTTTTTCTGGATCCGGTTTTAAACCTTCTCCTGTTAAAATATGACCAAAAAACTTGATAACTCTTTGACCAATCCTCATTTTCTCACAATTTATCTTCAAATTTTCCCTTTCTAGACGTTCAAGTAGTTGTTGTAAGTTTTTGTTGTGATCTCGAGTTGCCTCTTCAATATTCTCTCCTTTTCCTACTACCAAAATGTCGTCGGCTATGCATGTTACACCCTTTAAGCCATAAACGTCCTTATTTTTCTTCATTTGGAAGATTTCCATTGCTGGCTTTATTCCGAATGATAGTCTCTTAAAACGATACTTCCCAAATGGTGTCCAAAAAGTTGTTACTCTGCTGCTCGGCTCATCCAACTCCAACTGCCAAAAGCCGCTCTTTGCATCGAGTATACTGAAAACCTTTGCACCCGCTAGTTCCGTGATAATTTCCTCAACTGTTGGCAATTGGTATTTAACATCCCTAAGAGCCTCATTCAATTTCCGAGGGTCGATACAAACTTTTAGCTTGTTGTTGTTTTTCCTAACTATGACTATGTTGCTTGTCCACGGAGTGTGTTCTAGCTCCTTTTCAATCACGTTAGCCTTTTCCATCTCATCTAATGTGGTTTTTATTTGTGCTCGTAATGCTACTGGAATTCTTCGTGGCGGTTCGCTTTTCGGTGTTGCGGTTTCATCAATTTCTAACCTAATTTCCCACGTCAACTTCCCCAAACCTTCAAATATCTTGCTATATTTGTTGACTATGTTGTATGCTTCTTGTTGTGTTGTATTTTGTGTGACTACTTTGCAAATTTCTATTAATTTTAGCTGTTGACATGCCTCTGCCGATAATAGTGGACAGTGATCTCTTCTGATGACATAAAAAAAGAACTTTCTTTCATTTGCCTTACTTTGTACTGTTAACTGAGTTGTTCCAACGGTTGAGATTTCTGTTCCCTCTATTGTTTTTAGTTTCGTAAATGTTCTCTTAATATGTGGATTAGGATCTATGTTCTTTAACTTCTTGTATCCAATTAGATTGCATGTAGCTCCCGTATCTAACAGCGCCTTGACGTTTACGGATTGACATTTCGCGTTGTATATCAATAAATTTCTAAATACGCCCTTTGAGTAGCCTTCTTCAACTACATTTAGTACATAATGCTCATCCCCCTCTGGATCCTCATAATTCACCGTTGTCGAAATCTCCTTTACTGTTTTACCATTGTTGTTACGTTTATTGTTGGTTCGTCTGCCATGCACACTCTTGCATAATGGCCCTTCTTTTCACATTTTCTGCAATATACTTTTCTGGTTGGACAATTTTCTGAATTGTCATGGTAATCAAATCCACAAAATTTACATTTATATGACGTTCTGCTATTTTTTACTTGTTTTTTGGCATTACTTCTCTGAATTTTGTTTACCCGCATGTTATTATTGTCCATGCCTTTCAGCTGATTCTCTGAAACTTCTTTGGATCTGCAAGTTTCTATTGCCTTATCCAAAGTTATATCCTTATCCAGCCACAATCTTTCACGTAGGTTATGATCTTTTATTGAACTAATAATTTTGTCCAACAACAAGTCATCCTGTAAAGCGCCATAATGTGCATTTCTTATCATGCTTCGCAATCGATTAAAATACTCGTCGTATGTTTCATCGTTTTCTTGTTTGCCCATATTAAATATTGCTCTGACATACCTTTTGTTTATAGTTGGTGTTAAATTCTTTCTCAATAAATCGGCTGCTGTTCTCTTTTCTTCATCCCTAATAGGCATATTTCTATATCTTCTGAAAACATCACTACCAATTGCAGTAAGCAAAATAGCTTTTTTTGTCTCTTCATCCTGAGCCGCCAGATCTGTTGCCAGTAGATACAGCTCCCACTGACTTCTGAAATGTTTAACATTTTCCAAAATATCTCCGGACTTTATATCCAATGGTTCCGGCAATGGAATTAGTGGTAAAGTTGGTCGTGTGCTCTGCGTATTCTGTTGTATCAATAGTTTAAGTTGTGCAACTTCTTCTTTTAATTGGCCCGTCACAATATTATTTCTTTCTTAGGTTATGTTTATTTTGCTGTTGTTCTTTTCCAATTTATTTTAAGCACCACTTGCCACATCTAACACCATGATATAATATGCTTTGTATTTTCAATCAATTCATTTATTTAATAAAAGTAAATCCTAAAAGTAGTACTTTCAACGAGTGTGCTTGAGGAGCTCGGATCCAAGAAGAAATACAAAAATTCAATACTAATGAAATGCAAAAGTCTGGTGATGCCAGATTCTATGAATAAGTACACTGAGAATATCATATACAATATGACATTTTGCTTCTTCTTCGACTTTTGCATTAATCTTTGAACATTTGCAGGTATCTGGTCCACATGTGACATCTTGTTTTGACCAATCACAAGCTTCATAACGTTGTCCAAATTTAGTTTCACATACTTTCAAATCATCTATATATTTTAGTTGTGATTCTTGGATGTTAAAAATTTCTTTCTTCATTGTTGTTGTTGTTGTTGCTGCTGCTGTTGTTGTTGTTGTTTTATTACTGTATTTTCATATTTAAATTTTGCGAATAACTTTTAATATCGATGATCTTAGTATTTATAGGATTTGTTCGTTCGAATAAAGGACTGGTTTCATATTTGTCTTCTTCTTCTCTTTAGTTTGCAATATCGTTGTATTTTTTATTTTCAAAACAATAAATGTTGAGTGAACGATTTAAATAATTACTATAATAACTACATTTAATTCTTATTTCACAATTTTCATATTTTAAATTGAAATGACGATAGAAATCTAATGAGCTTTCAAGTATACCACCAATATTGTATTCTTTTGTAATTAAATCATTTTTAAAAGCTTCGAATGCTTCGTTTATAGTAAATGTTCTTTCATGTCGTTGTCGTCTAATATTATTCTGTAATGATGATGGTAATGATGATGATGATAATGATGATGATGTTGAATTTTTTTGCTATTCATTATTCAATTGAATTGATATATGAACCATTACTGTTACCGTACTGTTTGAGAATCGAATTTGAAAATTTATATTTTTGTTATTCTCATTTGGAGTAACTATTTATTTATTTTAATTTTTTTTTTTGGGTGGAGAGGGTAGAAATGCCTGCCGCATCATCAAAACTGTCGTCACAGATTTGGTATGTGAGAATTGCACCCACTAAAACATCCCTCTCCCTCGCTGAGAACATTTCCCCACCCTGGAACCCTTTTTATACTTCCTTCAAGGTGGAGATTCTCACTTCGTCCCTATTGGACGCTCAACATTATTCCTGCGTCCAGGTCCCGCTTTTTCCGTCGGAGCACATTTTCCACATATTTATCTACGTGGTCCCAGTTTTCTTTGCTGCTAAGCATAACCTCCACAATGTTCTCGGTGGCTAAGGTTTCCCCGATTAACATTTCAAGCGTGGTGCGCTCTGTTTGCCACCTTGTGCATTTGATAAAGGTGTGCTCTGCATCATCCATATTGCTGTCGCCGTATATGCACTCAGGCCCTCCAATTTTTCCCTTTCGGTGTAGATACTTGCAGAAGTATCCGTGACCAGACAGTAACTGCGTGAGGTAGAAATTGACGGATCCGGCAGTTCCTCCTATCCAGCTCGCTATGTCGGGTATGAGTCTCGCTGTCCATCTTCCGCGACTCTCGGCGGCCCATCGTTCTTTCCAATGGTGCACGGTTTTTTGCTTTATATCCTGCGCGGTCCCTCTGGTATTTTTACCAATCTTGGCTTCTCGTAGGTGTTTGCGTTCGGGGGCCAAGAGGTCGATGGGGATTATGCAGCTAATTACCAGAATTGCCGGCTCCGATACAGTGCGATACGCTGAAGCTACTCGCAGAGCTGCGATTCGTTGCACAGAGGATAAAACTTTTCTTCGGGCGTGCACCTTCAGCTTGTCAGCCCACAATTCGCTACCATACAGCAGAATGGAGTGCGTTGTCATCATAAGAAATTTCCTCTTGCTGGATGTCGGTCCTCCAATGTTTCCCATTAGTCTGCTGAGAGAAGCCGTTACCCGTGCTGCCTTCGCCGCCGCATTTTGCATTTGCGCCGAGTAGTGAGCTTGGAGTCAAGCTGAATTCCCAGGTACTTTATCACCTTTTGTGTCCTGATGGTCTCGGAGCAAACTCTCAAGTCGATTTCTATTGGAATGTGCTTTCTCGTGAGGAATAGCAGTTCCGTCTTTTCCGTGGTCAACTTCTAGCCATGTGAATCGAGCCACCTCTGGGTTCTGATCATGACCTGGTTCAGCTTTCTTTGGGCGTCTTCCGAGTCGCGTGCGTTGATGACAGCCGCAATGTCGTCTGCGTATCCGACTAGATGAGTGTCATCTGGCATCTCTATGCGCAAAATGAAGTCGTAGCTTATATTCCAAAGGTCCGTTCCGAGGATTGACCCTTGCGCTGCCCCTGACATGATGGTTTTGCTTCGGGTTCCATTGTTGGTCTCGTATATCAACATTTTATCTTTAAGGTAGCTCCGGATTATCTTCCTCAGATAAGCTGGTATCTGAAAACGATTTTCAAGTGCCTCGATCATATCCACCCACCTAGAGCTGTTGAAAGCGTTTCTGCCGTCTAATGTAACAAGGAGTACCACTCGCCTGGAGTAGTGATTTCCTTGTTGTGCCGCTAGCACACTTTCTATGACGTCTTCTACGGCGCCAATTGTGGACCTTCCTGGTCGAAACCCGTGTTGTCGATTGGATAATCCCCCAGCGTTTTCAATGGCTGCTGCTATTCGGGGTTTGAGGAGTCGCTCCAAAAGTTTGCATACACAGTGGTCGATATGCTGACGGTGATTCAGAGCTTCCTTTTCCCTTGCTGATGAGCACTAGCCGCTGTCTTTTCCATATGTCTGGGAGTATTCCTTCTGTCAAGCAGGCATTGTACATACCGAGGAGTACTTGGGCATGGTCATTTGATACTATTTTTAGGACTTCTGCTGGAATACCGTCGATACCCGGGCTTTGTTTCTCTGTAGGGTTATGGCGGCTGCTTTAAGTTCGTCTTCCGTGAAAGGAGGTGGGACTTCCTTGACCAGCACTTCCGATTCTTCTCTTAAGGCATGTATAGGAAATAGAGCGTTTACTATGTTTTCCATAGCATGGTCTTCTAGTTGGGGTACCGATGCTCTTGCTCCAAGCTTTTTCATTACGACTTTATATCCCAGTCCCCATAGATTGTTGTTTATGTCGTTTCGGAGCTCCTCCCATTTCTCCTCGTTGCTGGTGCGAATAGCAGTTTTGAGGGTTTTCCTAGTAGCATGGAGATCTTCTCTTTCTGCAATCGCGGATCCAACACGCCTGGCCCTAGTGTATTTTCTTTTACACCGCAGACAGACCCGTCTGAGTTGAGCTATTTCCTCTGTCCACCAGTAAATGGCCTTCTTATGTTTATTTGGTCTTATTTTCGGCATCGCTTTGGTACAGTCTCTCTCTATAGACTGCATGGTCTGCTTCACCTTGCTATTAGCATCGCTGGCGTGGCTATCTAATGGAATGTTTGCCTCCAGCTCAGCAAGTAGCACTTTCGGATTTAGCTTTGATACATTCCACTTGCGAGTTCCGCGTCCACTTATGTTGTGGTCATGGTTGCTTGGCACTTTTTTAATGGAAAACGTAATGTATTGGTGATTGCTTCCATTATAGTCTTCTAAGACTTTCCATGTACTTACTCTGTGAGCAATGTTCTCAGAAGCTAGTGCAATACCTGGAATTGTACCCACGCATCCTTGTCTTCTAAAAGTGGCAGTGGTCCCTGTGTTTACGATGACCATTCCCAGTCTCGCGACCATGTCCAGTACCCGCCGGCTCCTTGAATTCGTTGTTTGCATTCCCCATTCAATTGCTTTGGAGTTAAAATCGCCAGCGATGATGAGTGCTCCTCCAAACTCTTGTGCTTTATCTTCGATGTCATCGATCTTTTTCTGGAATACTTCTGTGCAGTCACTTGGAGTCAAGTAGCAGCTTATCAAAGTAAAGTATCGATCATGGGCCCAAACGAAACCATCGCCTTTTCCATCTCCGGTTATGCTAAAATTGCTGCCTACAGGTAACCATATGGTCGCCGTTCCGCTCGTATCTGCAAGCCATGTTCCGCTTACTTTTTCCCTATATTGCTCACTGATTACTACAATGTCTGCTTTCTGCTCTATACTAATTTGGTCCAGTAATGCGTCAGCCACTCTGCTTCTGTGCATGTTTCCTTGTAGCACTTTCATTTAGATGTCAATTTTGTGCTCATCGCGCATCTACTTGAGCTCGGGATATGGTCTACCGGACTGCATTGAGCATCAATGCAGAGGCAGCACTTTGGGGTGTTGCTGCACTCTTTTAATTTGTGGCCCGTTTCGCCACATCGTATGCACAGGCCTTGACCTTTCCTGTCAGGTCCTTTGCACTGCCATGTTAGATAACCAGGAGCAAAGCACTGGAAACAACGTTTTGTGTTATGCCCTGGCTTTAATCTGCAGTTAACCCATCCGATTCTGATGCGATCTTTCTTCAGCAGTATATTGGCGAGCTCCGATGACATCGTTACATAGGCTCGCACCTGCTCTCGACTATTTGGTGCCGTTATAGTTGTTACCATATCCTTATAGGAAGCAGTTCTCATATTTTCGGGAAGTGACTCCTTTACGGCTTGGTGTACTTCTTCCTTTGTGACGAGCAGATCGAGATCTCGTATCTCTATAGTGGCTCTTGGCTTAAGATCAGTCACAACTGCTGACTCCTGTAGTGCACCTTTTAAAAGTTCACAAAAGCCCGTTGTCACTTTTGCTCCTTTGTCCAGCTCCAACAGAAGCCCACCTGCTCTTGTTTTCCGGATCGATCGCACCATGGTCTGTGCATCCTTTGGTTTGACATTGCAGCGGATGCTTTTCAGGACATCGCCATATTTGAAACCCTCTGCTGGTTTGATAAGGACGGCTTCGGACTTTGGTTTTGTCTCCTTTGTCCTATGTCTTCCTTGCATTGTTGTTCGTGACTTATCGCTGTCGCCCACGGAATTCTTTGCTGTTGAATTTTCCTGTGTTTGAATTCGTGTTGCCACACGTCTACTCCTTGTGACAGTGTGGCCTTACTTTCGCAGAATTTTTTCCCATCTTCTGGTTCTGCTGGGCCAGAAGCTGCTCGTTTGGGTCTAGCCATCGTTGGTGTTGCTGAGGCGCTTGTCAGGGCTGTGTGCCTCGGTTTCGGTGCCGTAGCAAGTTTGCATTCGTTCTCTTTTTCCGTCCAGTTTCGCCGATAGCTTTCCATTACGTCGAAAAGCTCGTCTAGCTCGGAAACTCCGGTCTTTACGTCCTTGCTCACGTTCTTCTGCTGGATCATGGCTGGCTTCATCTTCGTCTAGACTTTCCGACATTTCGTGGGAACTTCTTCTTCTGCCGTTCTCATCTTTATGATGAATCCCTGTCTGGGTGAGCTGACGGGACATTTCATCAATACAGGTGTGGGATTTCCAGAAGACTCCTGCTGTTGTTGGTTCCCTTTTGCGCCCAGAGGCGTTTGGTTCGCGGCAGGGATGGTGCGCGATTTTTTACTCGCTCCATCTACCGGTGTGTTACTCACTTGGGGTTGTTGCTGGTTTGTTACTCCCTCTTCTGGCGATCGCATAATTTTGCTACTTCTTCTAAAGCAGCTTCCGCTTTCTGGATCGCTTGGAGTTACTTTCTGCTGTATTTGAGGTTTAGGTTGTGTTTGTTGCTTTGTTTGAGGTGTATTCATTTTATATGGGTCCCCGCTTCAAGCCGCTATCTGCGTTCGTTGTACAGTCGCTTTGAAAATATCAATGTGGTTTTCTATGCAAGCAGGGAGTTCCACCGAGGGTTGGCACAAGTCTTCATGAGAACTTCTACTCAGCGCCAGGGTAAGCGTTAGTCAGCATTGATGCTCAACTGAGCCTGTACCGCCAACTTAATGGTGACGCAACATCGAACGTACTTGAAGACACACCACGGTTTCAAAGCGACGGAAGCAGCTACAGCATTAGCCCGAAAGCCATTTCCATCAGATATCAATCTGGTGTACCGAGGTAACGGAATACTGCAGCTACCAGCCCAAGGCAGACAGTTCATATATGTTTTCAAATCGTTTTCCTAGGGGCATACCGCGTCAGTTTCCATTTACTTGTGTCTCCCACGATGCCATCTGGGAATGGATGGGGAGCACTTCTTTAGACGGTGCCTATTCGTCTTGTCACATGCGTTTCTCAGAGTTGGCAGACCCTTTCAGCCGCAATCTCCTCGCTTGCCGCTCTTGGTCGGGGACTACTTATTGGTTATTCCTTCAATGTATATAAAGCTTTCGCTTTGTAAGATATATAAATCTTGATTTTGAATTTCTATACGAATTTTATCATTATTATCAAACGATTGTAAATATGATGTATAGCTATGGTATTCCTTTTTAATAATTTTATTATCAGTAAATTGTTTTTGTAATATATTAATAACATAACTCATTTTTTTTTAAATTTTAACTAACTCAAATTTGTAAAAATGTCTTATTAGTTGTAGTTAGGATATTAGTTTCTTTTCGTTGTTGTATTCGTTTATATTTGGATTTCGATAATTTTTCTTCGTAGTGTTCTATTGGTGATGTTAAAGTGAATGATAAATCGTTTTGTTATTGCTTTTTGTTGAATATAATCATTCTTTTAAAGGTTTCAAATGTAACCTTATTGATATTTTTTCTTCGCGAAAATTTATTAAATTACAACTTGATCTACAACTTTCAGAACTATAATATTAATTTCATTTGTATTTACTGGTAAATATATTAAATTTGCTGGTGTTTCAGTGATTTTATATCCAGGACTGACGACAAGTGAAAACTGATGTAAAGCATGTGCCGATATGTTATTTATATATGATCCACTTACAATATTACATTCAATAATTATTGTATTTGTTTTTGTTATATCTATTGTTTTGTCTGAATAATGTGTAATACCGGGATCTAATTTTTTGTAGTAAAACCCAATAATGATCCAATTGAACGATCTTTACCAAAATGAATTGTATCCATTGAGCTTTTAATTTGTAATGTTTTATAATTTACAGGAATTATTCCAAGAATTCCTTTTTATTAATATCTTCATATGTAGTATTAATACTGCTATATCAGATATTTCATATGATCCAACAGGAATTTCTATTACATTATCACCAATATGAAATAAATTGTTTTCTACATCAACATTCGGAATGGAATGATATGTTGAAAGCTTATTAAACCGGAAACATAATTTTGTTGAAGTTGAATTGGTGGAAAATAGTTTGCAGCCAGTATTGAAGAATTTCCATTTAATGTTAGTGTTATTGACATCTTAACGTCTGATTAATGCAAGTAATATTTTTTTTACAGATATATATATATCGTTAATATTAATCCAAGAACTATGTTCTGATGAAAATCGTAACCATTTCATATAAACCTTATTTCCTGTCTTCTTAATAATTTTCTCAACTAAATATGTGTGTGGAAATTGGGTTTTCATTAGCTCAAATTCGTAAAATCCACCTTTGATTTCGTATCCTTGATAATCCTCTAAAATATATGAAGAGGGAATTGTATGTTTTACTATTTTAATTCTAAATATTTCCGGCGTCCAATTTGGTGTATAACCTTTTTCGAATGTGTGTTTATATCTACTAATTCGAACATTCTCATTAACTTTAAACTTAGGTTTATTAAATACTTTTAAATTATTATTATTATTATTAATTTTATTATTATTATAAACTGTAGCGGCACAGCAAGGAAATCACTACTCCAGGCGAGTGGTACTGCTTGTTACATTAGACGTAAGAAACGCTTTCAACAGCGCTACACTCATCTAGTCGGATACGCAGACGACATTGCGGCTGTCATCACCGCACGCGACTCGGAAGACGCCCAAAGAAAGCTGAACCAGGTCATGATCAGAACCCAGAGGTGGCTCGATTCACATGGCTTGAAGTTGGCCACGGAAAAGACGGAACTGCTATTCCTCACGAGAAAGCACATTCCAATAGAAATCGACTTGAGAGTTTGCTCCTAGACCATCAGGACACAAAAGGTGATAAAGTACCTGGGAATTCAACTAGACTCCAAGCTCACCTACTGGGCGCAAATGCAAAATGCGGCGACGAAGGCAGCACGGGTAACGGCTTCTCTACAGACGAATGGCAAACATCGGAGGGCCGACATCCATCAAGAGGAAGCTTCTGATGATGACAACGCACTCCATTCTGTTGTATGGTAGCGAATTGTGGGCTGACAAGCTAAAGGTGCACGCCCGAAGAAAAGTTTTATCGTCCGTACAACGAACCGCAGCTTCAGCGTACCGTACTGTATCGGAGCCGGCAATTCTGGTAATTAGCTGCTTAATCCCTATCGATCTCTTGGTCCGCGAACGAAAACACCTACGAGAAGCCAAGATGGGTAAGAATACCAGAGGAACCGCGCAGCATATAAAGCAACAAACCGTGCACCATTGGCAGGAACGATGGGCCGCCGAGAGTCGCGGAAGATGGACAGCGAGACTCATACCCGACATAGCGAGTTGGATAGGAGGAACAGCCGGAACCGTCAATTTCTACCTCACGCAGTTACTGTCTGGTCACGGATACTTCTGCAAGTATCTACACCGAATGGGAAAAATTGGAGGGCCTGAGTGCATATACGGCGACAGCAATGTTGATGATGCAGAGCACACCTTTTTCAAATGCACAAGGTGGCAAACAGAGCGCACCACGCTTGAAATGGAAATCGGGGAAACCTTAGCCACAGAGAACATTGTGGAGGTTATGCTAAGCAGCAAAGAAAACTGGGACCACGTAGATAAATATGTGGAAAATGTGCTCCGGCGGAAAAAGCGGGACCTGGACGCAGGAATAATGTTGAGAGTCCAATAGGGACGAAGTGAGAATCTCCACCTTGAAGGAAGTATAAAAAGGGTTCCAGGGTGGGGAGATGTTCTCAGCGAGGGAGAGGGATGTTTTAGTGGGTGCAATTCTCACATACCAAATCTGTGACGACAGTTTTGATGATGCGCCAGGTTTGTGTTGTTCATTCATTGTATCTCTTTTATTTATATCCATATAATTAAGTTTTAATAATTGGGTGAATAATTTTACTTTGTTCAAAACTTTCATTTTCTTTGTCTCTATTAAAATATTTAAAAATAAAGCTTTCAAAACTATTACATCTGTTTTCAATTTCAACAAATCATTTAACAATTATAGACATATGGTCGTTATTTGCACTTAATATACGTTCATTAATAGCTTTTTCAATCTTATTGACATTGTCATTAACATCTTTATTAAAATTGCAAACAATTTTTCTATATCACTTTTAATACTATTCATTTGTATATCAGGTTCGGTTTTTAATTTTTCTATATCACTTTTAGTAATATTTATTTGTATATCATATTCGGTTTTTAATTTTTCTATTTTAGTTCTTAATAGCTTATTCTTTTTATTAAGATATGCTTTTGTAACTGCATCATTAGCATTACTACGTATGCCCAAATTAATAATTTTATCCGTTATCGAATTTCTAATAATCTTTTTAATTAAACGCATTTTGATAACTAATTTAACTTTACTATAAATTCAATATTATATAAAGTTTTATTATTTAGATTTCTATTTTGTTAACATGTGAAAAGTTATATATTTTTATACACTAAAATCAAAAAAAAATGTTATAAATTATAGCAAGAAAAAATGAAGTAATCAGTTTAAGATTGAAAATGTATACATGAACAACTTAATAAACACATTACATGTTGAACTACATTTACCGGGATATCAGTTTTGTGGTCCAGGAACAAAACTAAAAAATGTTTAGCAAGAGGAGATAAAGGTATAAATTTATTGGATGCAGCTGGCAAAGAGCACGATATTGCATATTCACAAACAAACGATATAAATAAAAGATACCAAGCTGATCAGATATTAGCTGAAAAATCTTGGCAACGAGTAACATCTAAAGATAGTGATTTGACAGAACGAGCACATGATTGGTTTGTAATCAATGCAATGAAGGCTAAAATTTTTTTTTTACAAGAATTTATTAATTATTGAATCTGGTTAAATTAAGCCTAACAATAAGTATATCAAATCTTAAAACTAGTCACTAAAAAATAATTTTAACCCAAATTGTATTTGGCCATCAAAATTTCGGTTCTGCTTCGGTGTTCAAAAGGCCGGAAAGTTTCTTCTCTGCAGGCGGGTTCGGCTTATCGGTTTTGCGAGGGATTTAGCTAGTGGATTCGAGTGATTTTCCAGTTTTGCTATGTATATCTGCTTTCTAGCATTTATTTCTGTGATAACTGTTGGTATTTTTGGGTCTTTGTGAATATCATGGTTAAGCATGTACCATGGAGCACCTGTTATTAACCTAAGTATCTTCGACTGAAACCTTTGAATTATGGCAATGTTAGAAGCGGATGCATTACCCCATAGTTGAATCCCGTACAACCATATCGGCTTAATAACTGCATTGTATAGGAGGATTTTGTATTCTAGACTTAAGGTAGATTTGTGGTTTATTAGCCAATGCAACTTGGCGACCTTCGATATTATTGAGCCGAATGGCTGGACACGTACCAGGCCTCAAAGAGAATGTTACGTGGTTGCTTTTTTGCTCAGTGATGTTTATACGGCACATTCCTAGCCATTCTTCCACCCTAAATAAGTGCTCTTGTAGTGCTCTCGACGCCTTTATCGAACATTTATTGCAACTGAGTATGGCGGTATCATCCGCAAATGTTGAAATTAGTGTGCTTTCACTTATAGGAGTATCAGATGTGAATATTACATATAATGTAGGGCCTAGAACGCTACCTTGGGTTACACCGGCTAAAATTGGAAAATCTTCGGAAATGAATTCGATTACTTTTACCCTGAAACGTCTATTGGATAAGTAAGACTCAAGAATGGGAGAAACTGTTTGATTTTGAACATCAGTCCTTATCAAATGCTTGAGCCACGTCAAGGAATATTGAAGAGAAAAACTCCCCGAGTTCAAATGCTTTTCTTATTTCATTTGAAATTCGATTCACTTGCTCAATAGTGCTGTGCTTTTCGAGAAAACCGAATTGGTGTTGCGGTATTACGCTATGTTCATGATGAAAAGCAGATAGTTTATTTAATAGTAGTTTCTCAAACAATTTGGAGAGGCAGGGCAACAGGCTGATAGGTCTATATGATGACGGTAGCGTTGTGTTGTGAGTTAGAATCAAGCTGCATGCGCGTAGTGTCTCACATCATCGACTCCTAACAGATGCCACACATTCTGTGTGATTAGCATGTGTTAAAGTTACTTAAGAAAGCACATATTTTTAGGGTACGAGTAATTTGAATTAATATTACCTATGTAATATTTATTATGTAAACTTTTAGGGTGCTATAGTTTCGCGGTCGAGCTACCGAAGGGCATTGAAATTTAGAATGCACCATCAACATTTCAGAATGGTGTAGGTCAGTTGGCTTGACCAACTGACACCAATTAACAGGTGCGAAACTGGAACACCAGAAAGGTCAGTTTTTGTATTGTAATTGTGAATTGTAAATAGAATATAAGAATTAGTATTTTAAGAATAAAGGGGCTTGTGATTTAAAAACTAAAAGTGTAATGTAGTGATTTTTCCAAAGAGTGATTTAGAGTTTTCAGCCACACGCGTACAGCAGAAAGATGTCCCCCGTCAACCAAACACGGACCCCAACATTTTGGCGTAGCCGGTCTAAAGGACCTACAGGAGGAGTCCCAGGGCAAAGAACTCTGTAGCAGGGAAGCATCTTGCAACACACTAGAAGTATTACCCAGGGCGAAGATGTCATCAGTTATTATAATGGTGAGTAGAGTGTATAGTAGCGTAATTTAAGTAGATACTTCTGCGACCCTGAAGGCGCCGTAGCGCTGGTCAAAGAAGGCGCAACATTAAGCGCGTTTGCGCTGTTGCACGCAGCTTTGAATGGCAACCATAAACCGTCAGTATGATCGGACGGTCTATGTATGTTCATCCTAGCTGTGAGGATTTTTTTTGTAGGGTATTTGCGTTTGTTTGACGTGAGGGTCATTTATATTGTTTATAAAGCCATGTAATATATATTGGAGACATTTAAATTGTTTTTATATTGTTTAAATTCAGATGTTTTTAATTTATGTTGTTTGAAAACAAGCATAAAAAATTTAATTTAAATATTTTGCATTTTGAGCTTAAAGTACTAGGTGAAAATATTTCAAGAGGTGCAGACAACACGTGTGTTGCATCAAAGTTTGTGTAGTTCCGAAACTACGATTTGTGTAGCAATGTTGAAGAAAACATTTAAAAAGCTATTATTACGTGGCGCATACGTTACGGGTTTATTTTTGAATATGGATTCAAATATCCGGGAATGAATCGAGACATTTTTGCCTGTAAATCAAATTTCGGTTTTTACAAACATATGGCCTTTTCTATGGGTTTTTGGGAGTATTAAAAATGGTGAGAGGAAATCAAGGAGAATCTGTGAGGAAGTCAAGGACCAATTTGCACTGATGGAAGGCCTTATGGACGCCGGTAAATAGCGGATATGGAACTTGTGATGGAAGATAAGTAAAGAAAGAATGTTAAGATAGAATTTATGGTGGAATGTTTTTTAATAAATTGGTATTTATCATTAAGTAAGATGAAATAAAAAAAATTGGGATAAGTTAATAACAAGTTTTAACAATTATTGGGTTTTATTTGTAAATTGTTTTGGTAATGGGGATATGCCAGCTGTTCTGGCATTAGGGATATGACGAAGGAAGCGCAAGGATTACTGCTGATGCAGGAGCAAATTGGCGAAGCGATTGAAAAACTGGTCCGTAACTTTAAGAAAGATGGCAAGTTACGTAAGGGACAACGTGTATTACCGCAAGCGAATAATACAGTTGCAAAATCTGGGGAGAGAGTTCAACAATAATCACGGGCTGTTGTTGTCTCACGCAGTTGAGTACGGCAAACGAAAATATTTTCCGGAAAATTATGCAGACTACATAAATAGTCTGAATCAACGATTGTGAGTTTGGTTTCGCCAGACGAGGAAATAAGGAACAGATTGAAATCAATACAGTCAGAGGTGAAACTGTTTACTGGGAAAATAGTTGACCAGTTCGAAGCGAGTACGAGCAGGGAAGAAGCTCAGAAATCGTGGAAGCAGGCGAACGCCGGAGGAGCTGTGTCACCATTAGAAGTAGCGGATCAAGCCTTGACGGCAATCCAAAGAAGGACAGAAGAAAAGTTGTTCAAATTTCATGAGAAAACAGAAGATTTGAGAGCACAAAAAGAGTATCTCAAGAATAGGGTAAAGGAACTTTCTTGGAGATTGACGGAGACAGAGGAAGCAGCATCTCTGTTGGAAAAGGAGTGTGCGGAATTAAAAAGAGGACGGGCGACAAAGAGGTCCTCACTGAATAGGGAGAGGTCAAAATCAGCATCGGCTGGATTTACACAGACGGTATTGACATTGCCACCACAAGTGCGCTGGCCGGAGTATCTAACACCAGAAGGGATAAACCGCGTGGTAAAGCCCAGATTAGTATTGAGTGAAGAGAGGAAAGCGGGATTTTTGGTTGGCGCATCGGAAATCGGTGTCGAGCCTTTTTCTCCAGGAAGTCCGATAAATAATAAAAATGAGGGATATCCGCCAAAGGAGCCAGAAGCAGTAACGGTACAGGAAAGTCCCAATACTGTGGACAGTATTTCGCCTGTACGAACAAACGATCGAAGATTAATTAGTTTGAGTCCGTCATTGGTCAATTACCTCTCAGATCCGGGAGAAGTGAATCTAGGAACTACTCATAAAGATAGCGCTCAAGTTTTACCGGTCATAAGTAAAACAAAACGAGTAAAGAAGTCTCAAGTCGGGTTAGACCGACTACGAAATACCCTTTACCTTTTCCTGTGCATGCAAGTTCAAGAAGGGGATATTTTCTTCATAAATCATCATTAGGAGCATACTAACGGTAATTTTTGATAGGGTACCTTGAAATGATTATATCGACTCCTTTTCTTGTGTATGGCTTTGTAAAGTCAATATAACCACGAATATAAAATATCGTCAAAAAATATTGTATAGGTCGAAAGTTATAATAATATGCCAATAGTGGGCGTGGCTGTTAAAACAACACCACCCGCAACCTTCCTGTAAAATTTCATTGAAAAATCTTTAATAGGAACCTAGTAATAATTTTTGGTTGATTGTGGGCGTGGCAGTGACAATAATCTGCCCATATTTGGAATACATGCTAGTACTGACCCAGTGTATACATCTACCAATTTGCTTTCATATATCATCACTAGAAGCATAGATAGGGTAACTGTCTTTAAGTGGGGTCCCCAAAGTTCATTATATGGGATGGAGGCGTATCCATTATCTGATAAACCCCAATTCTTGTGTATGGCTTTCTAGTGTCGATATAACCACTAATATGAATTTCGTCAAAAAATATTGTGTAGGTCGAAAGTTATAATAATATGTCAATAGTGGGCGTGGCTGTAAAAATAACACACCCATTTTTTGTGTGCTGTTTAATGTTACCACCCGCAACCTTCCCGTGAAATATCGTTGAGAAGTCTTTAATAGGAACCTTGTAATGATTTTTGGTTAATTGTGGGCGTGGCAGTACTAATAATCTGCCCATATTTAGAATGCATGCTAGTACAGATCCAGTGTATACATCTACCAATTTGTTTTCATATATCATCACTAGAACCATAGATAGGGTAATTGTCTTTAAGTGGGGTCCCTAAAGTTCATTATATGGGAGGGAGGCGTATCCTTATTCTGATCGACCCCGAATCTTGTATATGGCATTGTAGGGTCCATATACGTACTAATATAAAATTTCGTCCAAAAATATTGTATAGGTCGCAAGTTCTAATAATATGTCAATAGTGGGCGTGGCACGCCCATTTTTTGTGTGGTGTTTAATGTTAGTACCCGCAACATTCCTGAGAAATTTCGTTGATAAATTTTTAATAGGAACAGA
The DNA here is from genome assembly GCA_920105625.2 of Clusia tigrina. NCBI lineage: Eukaryota > Metazoa > Arthropoda > Insecta > Diptera > Clusiidae > Clusia > Clusia tigrina. The sequence goes on from OV050030.1 coordinate 111,355,029, forward strand.
GTAATGATTTTTGGCTAATTGTGGGCGTGGCAGTAGTAATAATCTGCCCATATTTGGAATGCATGCTAGTACAGACCCAGTGTATATATCTACCAATTTGTTTTCATATATCTTCACTAGAAGCATAGATAGGGTACCTGTCTTTAAGTGGGGTCCCCAAAATTAATTATATGGGAGGGAGGCGTATCCTTCCTCTGATCGACCCCGAATCTTGTATATGGCTTTGTAGGGTCCATATACGTACTTATGTAAAATCTTGTAAAAAAATATTATATAGATCGTAAGTTATAATAATATGTGAACAGTGGGCGTAGCTGTAGAAATAACACACCCATTTTTTGTGTGGTGTTTAATGTTAGTACCCGCACATTCCTGTGAAATTTCGTAGATAAATCTTTAAAAGGAACACATTAATGATTTTTGGTTAATTGTGGGCGTGGCAGTTGTAGTATGATCTCCATATTCTGCACACACACTATTATGAACCCCATGTATATTTCTGCAAATTTTTGTTCCGCTGGCATCAATACGACCATAGATATGCTAATTTTAATTTTATAACCGAAAGTTCCTTATACCCAAAGTGGGCGTGTCTTTTCCCAGATCAGACCCAATTGTTGCAGATAGCTTTATAATGTCCACATGTTCCTTCCCATAAAATTTCGTCCGTAAATCTCTACCAGATCTTAAACTATTAATATTTGTTAATAGTGGGCGTGGAAGTTAATATTTTCCGCCCACTTTTTGCACAGTGTTTAGTAGGACCCACATCTCCATAACTGCCAAATAATGTCACGATTCCGTCAATTGGACCGAAGTTATAATCATTTTAAAAAAGGTGAAAAAAGTTCCTTATATGGGAGGTAGGCGTGGTCTTTGTCCAAATTGGCCCATATAGCAATCTGGTTCTGTGTCTTTGTCCAGGCTACATTTTTGCAAAATTTCATTAAGATAGCTCTAACGGTGTAGAAGAAAAGTGGCCACAGACGGACAGACGGACGGAAAAAATAAAAATTGCTTAGAAAGTGATTCTGATCATATCTCTATATATACGTCCATACCTACCACGCCTCCTTCTCGTAATTCCAACCCCTTTCAAAAGCAGAAAGTTACTATACCCTATTTTCCTTTTTTAAAGGTAAAGGGTATAAATACGCAAAATGGGTATAGAGGAGATTTCAAAGCAGTGGCCAGGCTAGTACCTGTGTTGACTGGTGCAGCTTCAGAAGATTTACGGTGAGAAGTTAAAAGATTCATTCAAGGATGTGAGCTCGCAAAGCGAAGCATAAGCCCTGATGAGTTGCAGGACTTCTTTGACTGTGTTGAGCAAAGATTATTTGGAAACGCGTACAAACTTGTGTTGCCAAAGCAATTCGCCAGTGTGGACGAGCTTTTCGGTCTTATAAGGAGAACTTATTTGAAGGAGAACTTTGGAGGACATAACCCAAGAAATAAGAATCGGGAAGCTGCTGGCAAGAGAAGACATACGTGCCTTTGCCAGGCCTTTAGGGTCACTCCAGATGATGGCCCAGGAAATAATCAGGAATAAGTACAATAACATTTTAGATACAGCGTTATTACACGAAGTTGACGAGTCGGTGTTGACAACATTCGTGGTGGGCCTCCGCAACTCCGTTCTGAAGATTCATATGCTGAATAGCAGAACAGGATCTCTGGAGGAATTAGTAGAAAAAGCGATTAGAGCACAAGTTCTCGTGGAACGAAGTACGGCTGGGTTAGGCGAAGTACACATGTTGGAAAATAGACAGGACATGTTCACTGCCGCTGTCATGAACAGAGATGGAAGCAATTCCGTCCCCAATATATACAGAGGAGCGTATAATCCCGGGGTCTCCGAAAACAGAGCCGCGGATCCGAGAAATCCGTACAGGGGGTTTGTACAGAGGGCACCCACATGTTGGTTCTGCCGTAAGCAAGGTCATACAAGGGATGAGTGCATTACACGCAAAAACACGCCCTACTGTATGGAGAGCCAAACATATGGGCATGAGGCAAGTAGACAGTGCCAAGGAGACACAGAATGGAATCAGAGTAGAAGGTAGCCAGCTCGAGGCGCCCGGATCCACCCTTGAAGGACAACAGGGGTAACTTCAGTAGTCCCGAGTTAGTTCAACGGAAGGAGTTAACCAAGGAAGAAATCCTTTCAAAACTGGGAGTGGTCAGCAGCGACCAAATTGGAATTCCAGAAGTGAACAAAGGATAAGCAACACCAAACAGGGGTTGAGATGCTTCTCATGTGGGCGAATGGGACATCGAGCAATGGAATGCAGGGAAAGGCAATCCCAACAAAGGAACCAGGGAAACTTCCAGCGGCCCAGTCAAGGCCAGTAGACTGGAAAGCCAAGAGAAAGAAAGTAATAATTAGGCCGGAAGCTCGTGTAAGTAGTAATTTAGAAACTACAGTCCAGGAGAAGGAGGAGCAAGAGGCTCTCCAATATCACGAAGAGTTAGGAAGTGGATACGCGTCCATGTTGGGAACAAAAGGACATTGCTTCGTTATGAGCAGCATAGGTGATGCCTTCATCGAGATACCTTGCAAGGAATCAGCTAGTGGAAAGCTAGTGCTTTTGGTAGATTCAGGGGCGGTCACCAGGCTCGTAAAATCTAGTGTTTTACGGAAGGGCTAGACATTAATCAAATGGACGTAAGAACGCTTAACGGAGCGTTTGGAGGGTGCATCAGGACATCGGGGTCGCTCAGAATAGGACACAGTGAAGTTATGGGTATGAGTTTTAGAGTGCATACAGTGGAAGTGGATGGGAAAGGTATCCCGGCTGATGGGATAATTGGCCGCGATAATCTTTGAAGCTTTAATGTCATGGCAGGAAGGAACCGTGACTAGGGTTAAGACGTGTGGTATGGAGGTAGTAAACGGAAGATCGACCAGAGTAGTTACTATGCGTGTAAATACGAAACTCAGGACTATTGTTTTGCACAAGCAGCAGTTAGCGGTGGGCGTATATGTGGGAGAAACCATAACGCACGTTGACAAGGCTAAGGTGTATGCTTGCGTACTCAAGGCATCAGAAAAGGACTACCTTATGGATGAGGATTTTAGGCCTAAGTTCACTAGCTATGATCATTTTAAAGAACCGAATTATAGATCGGTTAATCAGATTAAGCAGGTAGATATAAGGAAAAGAATGGAGAGGGTGCTAGAATCACTGAAGTTAGACCCAAGCGTAAATTTAGAAGAGAAGGCATCAATAGAAGCCATTTGTACGTCATTCCATGACATATTTTTGCTGGAAGGAGACCAGTTGACGTATACACCAGAGGTAGAGCATGAAATACCTACTAGAATTGATCAACCACCAATTAACCAGAAACAGTACAGATTGCCACAAGCTCACAAATATGAGGTAAACAGGCAAGTAGAAGGAATGTTAAAGGATAACATAATTTCACCGAGTATCTCGCCTTGGAACTCACCAATAATTTTGGTAGCAAAGAAGGGAGGTGCTCAGGGTCAAAAGAAGTGGAGAATGGTCGTCGATTTTAGGAAATTGAACGACGCCACTATCAAGCAAGTGTTCCCGATTCAAAGGATAGAAGAAATTCTGGATCTATTGGGGCATTGTAGATATTTCTATACACTTGATTTAGCGAGTGGCTACCACCAGGTTCTGGTGGATACCCAAGATAAGCAGAAAACCGCGTTCAGCACCGGTTTAGGGCATTATGAGTTTAACAGAATGCCGTTTGGATTAACAAGAGCACCGGCTACCTTCCAACGGCTAATGAACCATGTGCTAACAGGCTTGCAAGGGTTAGATTGTTTTGTATATCTCGATGATATTGTAATTTATGGGAAGAACTTGCAGCAGCATTCGCAACGCTTGTGCAAGGTGCTCCAGAAATTACGAGAACAGAATTTGAAATTGAACACAGAGAAATGTCAATTTTTGCGAAGAGAGGGCCGTCGTTGCTCAGAGGCAGGAGCACTGCCTGACCCGCAGAAGGTGGAATGCGTTAAAAATTTAGCGATTCCGAGAAATAGAAAGGAAGTGCAAGCATTCCTAGGACTAGTGAACTATTACAGAAAGTTCGTGGAAGGACTAGCCGGAATTGCGTTGCCAGTGAATAAGTTGCTACGAAAAGAAGCAAAGTTCGAATGGACAGAGAGATGTCAGCAAGCATTCGAGAGGCTAAAAGAAATAATTAGCTCGCCACCGATTTTGGCGTACCCCGACTTTGAGCAAACTTTTTTGTTGACCACTGATGTTAGCAATGAAGCATTAGGGGCAGTATTGTCACAAGGGGAAGTCGGTAATGACCGACCAATAGCATTCGCAAGCAGAGCGCTTAGCGATACGGAGAAAAGATACTCCACAATAGAGAAGGAATTGCTAGTCATATTGTGGGCTACGAAGAATTTTAGGGCATATCTACTAGGTCGCCCATTTAAGATATATATTGATCACCAGCCGTTGGAGGCATAGCCAATTTGAAAGACCAAACGTCTAGGCTAGCCAGGTTCAGATACAAATTGTCTGAGTATGATTTTGAAATCATATACAAACCTGGGAAAAAAAATCTGAATGCGGACGCAGAGTACCGCAGGCACAGAAAGTATCAGTAGTGCAAACGAGGGCCAAAGCAAGGTCAGATAAGGAGAAGGCTGAGAGAATACAAGAAAATAAAATTGATGCTACAAGAGATGTTAGCAATGCTGATTTCGATGCCAATGAACAAACAGCCAGTAGTGTGGAATGGATGGAGGATGAATAAGATATCCAGGCTGTGTTAAAGGGTTTCCATGATTCACATCTAGGTGGACACCAGGGATTCTGGAAAACCCATTACAGAATTAGCCGAGTGTACGGATGGAAAGGTATGCTCAAAGACATAAAAAAATATGTTAAGAGTTGTCCAAAATGTCAGGCCAACAAGAGTTCAAGGCTAACAAAGATGCCAATGGTGTTATCTGACACGCCAAAACAGCCATTTGACTGAGACAGTTTCGGGAAATAAATACATTTTGACGTTCCAGGACGATTTCTCAAAGTATATGGCGTGCGTGGCTATACCCAATGCTGAAGCAAGTACGGTGGCCAAGGTATTCTTTGATGCAATTATAGCGCGGTACAGCACACCTAAGGTTTTTATAACCGACAATGGTTCAAATTTTGTATCGAAACTATTCTCAGAAACATGTAAAATGCTGGGAATCAAGAAATTGCTTATAACACCATATCATCCCCAGGCGAATGGCTCATTGGAGCGTAGTCATCGACCTCTGGCCGAGTACTTGCGCAGATTTGCCAAGGAAGACGGCTCGAATTGGGATCAATGGTTGACCACTGCAATGCATGTACACAATAACACTGTGCATGTATCAACGAAGCAAACTCCGTTTAGAACACTTTACGGGTTTGATTTCAACATGCCAGCAAACCTGAAGCGCAAAGGTGCGCCAGTGTACAATGCTGATGACCCGAATAAAGTGCAAAAGTATCAGTTACAGCGAGCGCACGAGTTGGTTAGAGAAAACCAGGACTGTGCTAAACGAGTAGCCAGGGAAGCCTATAACAAGGTACTACACCCAGTAATCTTTCATGTGGATGACCAGGTACTAATGAAGAATCAGGCTAGAAGAAACAAATTCTCACCTGTTTGGATAGGTCCGTATGTAGTAGCAGAGATCCGAAGCCCAGTTACAATAGTGGTACCAATTAATGGCAAGAATAAAAAGCTACATAAAAATTTGTTGAAATTGTTTCACATTAGACCACACAACTAAAGACATGTGCTAGCAGTGTTTTACAAGTGTAATCACGAAATAACAACGTACTTAAACTGATACCGCTTAAGTATATCTAATAGCACGGTTCTGACGTTCAAAATCAAACAGAAAAGTGCCAATTAAACTCGGGCAAATAAAATTGTCGTAATAAAAATAGGCTCATTAGCCATTTTAGCGAATGAAGCACAGTCGAGGAAATTATATTAAATAATCAGAAACGGGTTCACTGGACAAAATTTAAAAAAAAATATACCTATCAGGCTAGAAGTAAATTTAAATAAAAAATAATTATATGCAATGAAAAGTTCAGTCATGCAATGGACAATTTATTAACATAAACAGGTTTATCTGGGATATTCTTGGCAGAGAGGTTGAAGAAAAGCACGAAAAAGTTAACCAAAATAAACTGATGCCCTATATGGCAATGATAACAGATAGTCCAGTCGTCTTTTCCTATAGGTTACAGTGACAGATCCGGTGATGTAATGGGAAAGGACGAGTGGACTTAAGTTGAATGATATAGCATTCAACTGTAGAATAAGCGTTTTATGAAAGTATATTAGTTAAAGTTACAGAAATTAATTATTTAAAATCTAAATTTGTAATGAAATAAATGTAATAATTCTAAGAAAACCAAAATTATGCGAAATAGGAAAATTGTACACAAGAGAATATATATTGTGTATATACGAGTATAGTATATTTATTTACAATTTAACGAGTCATAACCAAGTAGCTTTCAAGCGAAAACAAAGCACAATTGATTCACTGCTTCACTTTGAACATTACGTTACAACTTCACTTTCCACCAAAAACCATGTTACCGTTTTTGCTACTGATTTTCATAGAGCCTTTGACCGCATAGGAATACATGTTGTCCTTCAACAACTGGCGACCTGGGGTATAGGAAAGAAAATTTTTAATATAGTCAGAGCTTTCTTATCAAACCGAAAAATAAGAGTTAGAGTTAATACAGAACTATCAAATACATACCCCCTCGTCAATGGCATACCGCAGGGTTCCCCCCTATCGGTTGTTCTATTTATTATTGCATTCGACCAATTCAGTAAATTACTCCATGGACACAAAAATATCCAACACACAATTTACGCAGACGACGCCATTATATTTTCTAAAACAAAAGATCTCGATACTACCAAATCTACTTTCACAAAAATACTTAATGAAATTACAAATTGGGGCAACTTCTCTGGCGCCAAACTATCTGTTAGTAAATGTAAAATACTACATATATGTAAGAAAACCAAATGTAATTGTTTTAGCCTTAAATATGATAATGTAAATATTGAACTTGTAAAACATCTGAGAATTCTTGGTGTTATTTTTGATAATAAGTTTAACTTTAAGGAGCATTGTTTACAGTTAAGAAAAAGTCTAGCTACCCGCCTCAACATTATTAAATACCTAACATCCAAACACAGTTTAATACACATTTCAACATTAATTAACATCACCAGAGCTCTCATACTTTCAAAAATAGATTACGCATTGCCCATTTATGGATGGTGTTCTCAAAAAAACCTAAAATCTTTGGAAGCTTACAACACAGCTGTTCGCAGGAGCATCAGCGCCTTTCCAACGTCACCTTTAAAAAATATATTCGCTGAAGCTGGGCTACCATTTATTCAACAGCAATTATCGATGTCAACATCAAAACTCATCCCTAAACTCTTCATTACTAACAACAGAGTACTGCACAAAGACATAATGGAGGTTGTCAAGCACAAACGGCAATATAAAATTAAATCCATAATTCGTAGATGTGTCCAACTCTCCACAAACCTTGACTGGGATATAAAAGTCTGTCAAACTAAGCGACAAAGTGAACCACCTTGGAATATAAAAGATAGCTCCTTCGCATTGAATTTACTGCAATATCCAAAAACCGTTACCGATCCCAAAGTTTATAGACAACTTTTTACAGAAACGACAAGTGAATATATAAACAAAAAATGGAGCCTACTCTATACAGACGGATCAAAAGGAACTCTTGGCACATCATTTGCTGTAGTCCACCACAACGGAAATTTAATTACGTCAGGATGTCTTCCTCCTTTTAGCTCTGTATTTCCTGCCGAAGCTTTTGCTGTTAAATGTGCCATCGACTTTGCTCACAAAAATAAAGGAAACTTCCTCATATGTACAGACAGCAAATCGACTATTGAAGCCATTCGAAACTTCAATAATGATAGCAGCAGGACCATAAACAATATCCGTAACTCGTGTATTAAATATTCCAAGAAAATAAAAATTATGTGGGTCCCAGGACATTCGGGGATACCAGGTAACGAACTTGCAGATATAGCTGCTGCAGAGTCAATTACGGCTCCAAACTACGTCTTCCAAGTCACAGAAACTAAAGACCTACTGCGACATATAGTATCTCTCCATGTTGCCACGAACTATTGCACTTGGGAAAAATATAAACACTTTTACACCACCTTCAACACAGATGGAATGAAACCATATTATCCTGTAACTTGCTCTCGCCAACAAACAAAAAACTTTGTACGACTCCGCATCGGACACACCAAATGCTCAAACGAGCATTTGCTACGTGGGGAACCGTTACCTAACTGTCAATTCTGTGGGGAATCAATATCCTCGTTACACCTGCTAAATAACTGCCTCAACTTCCAAAAAACCCGTAAAAATATATTCCATAACCAGATTCCAAGTGATTCTCTAAAAGATACATCAAAGAATAACATAACAAAGATCAATAAATTCTTAAAAGAATGCCACATCCAAAATATATTTAAATACCTAAATAAGTAAATATGTAAAATAATATATTAAAATCGAGTTGAAGGCCCTGGTAGCTATGACTCTTCTTCTTAAATTAGTTATAATAATTTATTATTGTGATTAATCCTTTTAAATTAAAAATTAAAAATATTTATTTAAATATTATATAATTTTGAAATTCATTTATTAAACTAACTTATGAAATGTTCGACAAAAATTAAACATAGAAAGATATCAAACTAAAAAGTTAACTAGAAAATTAAGAAAATTATTATAGGTATTCAGCTCTGATGATGTGAACCGAAGCAGGGAATTCCAGGAACAGCGCATTTCGGAAGACGGTGCAGACTAAGGGACCAACGTAGTATTCGGAAAGATGTGTTTTTGAAAAACAGGGATTTCTGGCAGCTATCCAAAGTTTTGGAATCCAGTTGTGACCCCAAGGATGCCAACATATTGGATTGGGGATGAATGGCGACGGATGTAATTGTAATTTTGCGAAACGGCATTGGCCGCAGCATTTGAACGCGTTGTGGATGGGTTATTTGAATGCGTTGTGGATGGGTTAATTGATAAGAAACGAAAAATGAACAAGTTTCCTTGAGGAGTCATGCTTTGCATTGGACAGTTTTACATTACAATGTCCACCCAGTGTGTCACAATCTCAACAGAATCAATTTTGGAAAAGTTGAAGATGTGTAAAAGCTTAAGGAGGGTGACTGAAACCACCACCAAATATAATAAGCAGAATAAATTTGGCTCATGGAAGTTAATTGCTTCATTGAAGTATATGTCCAATCTAGAGTATGAACATATGAAATGTGATTTACTTTAATACAAGAAGACACAGAGACTGGTATCCAATCAGAGTACACAGATTACGTCATTAAGAGTGTATCTCAGAGAAATACCCATAGTCTATCGAAGGCAACGAAAAAAAAATACAATTATGAGAAAGCCAAAGAAAAGCACTTCCACCATAGAACGCATTGCTGCAAAGTAAGAAGGAGTATTGTAATCTCTCATGTATTCCAAATGTTTTTTACAAGTTGAACACTTTAAGCAGAGAATGAAAAGAAAAAGGCTACTACAAGCGAAGTTTTAATGGTAACCGAAAACGCCTGTCTAGAATATCATACGTACCGGTCCAGAAAAAAGGGAGGGGTGTGGGTAGTTCATCGAGGGACTTCACTCCGTCAACGACAGCCGGCATCCAGATCAGCAGAAAGCAGAGGACGCAGTATAATATAAGATCTTAAGTATAGAATAAAATTGTTTTATCGCTAGTTGTTTGAGATTGTATATACGCCAGTGAGAAAAGAGTCGATAAAAGACCAAATATAACTAAAAAAAAAAAGAAAAAAGATAGAAATAAAAGAACAAAATAAAACAAAAGAAGTAGTAAGAAAAAATAAAAATAAAAAAACACAAAAATAAAAAGAAAAGAATACAATAATAGAACCCAAGTAAGGCGATTTAAAAAAACCAACTGACACCAATTAAGAGGTGCGAAACTGGAACACCAGAAAGGTCAGTTTTTGTATTGTAATTGTGAATTGTAAATAGTATATAAGAATTAGTATTTTAAGAATAAAGGGGCTTGTGATTTAAAAACTAAAAGTGTAATGTAGTGATTTTTCCAAAGAGTGATTTAGTTTTCAGCCACACGCGCACAGCAGAAGGACGTCCCCCGTCAACCAAACACGGACCCCAACAGTTGCGTCTTTCCTAGGTTTAGCTATCATACATATCTGAGACTTCTTCCATGCGTTCGGATAGTAACCGATGCCCAAAATTGCGTTAAAAAGCTTACAGAGAAATGCTGATGCAGAAGCTGGTAACTGTTTTAGCATTTTCGGGGTAATATTATCGAATGCAGGTGTTTTTTTTTATTCAGTTGTCGAATATGTTTGGCTATTTCAGGAAGGGAAATTTTAATAGGCTGAGCAATCTTTGTACTGCAAGGTAAGGCAGGCAATGCAAAGGAGTTTGTAGCCATATTCGGCTGGAACACGTTGCATAGATGTCGTGCAAAGCAGTCATTTTTCTTTATCGCTTTGAGCCCACGCGCCGTACGGGTTTCTTAGAGGTTTTACACCTTCCATTGGAGGCTTAAAGTTTTTCGATGCCTTCCAAAGGGAATACCTTTCGGTAGAATTTGGGGTTACTTTCTTCAGGTACTCTTTTAGGTTTTTATCCTCCTCCTTTTTAAGAGCATCTTTAAGCACCCTTTCGGCTGCTTTAAGATGTATTTAGAGATGTGTGAGCGATGGGTCTGCCATTCTCGGCGCAGCCGTCGTTTCTGTGCTACAAGTTTTTCAATTTGGCTATTTGTACAGGCATACTTGCACTTTCTAGAAGTATTTTGGAGTTGAAAGTATCAATATTATTATCTATATCATCTGCATGTTTTACCTCAACTCTTGTAGAGATATACTTTTGGTATTTTAACCAATCGGTTTGGTTGGTCCCTAGGCGAAACTGTGGGCTTGTATATTCTGTCAATCAAATCAATAAGATCAGGAATTTTCTTTGGGTCTGTTGGCCAATAAATGGGCTGTCCTGGTGAGACAAAATCGAATTTACTATGTCTGTTAGTTATTGCATTGTACAATTGTCGGCCTTTTGGATTAATTGGGCGAGAGCGCCATTGTGTTTATGTTTCGCATTATAATCACCGCCAGCTAGGAATCTATCACCAAGGGAATCAAGATGTTCTTTAAATTGAGTTTCTGTTAGAGTAAAAAGGGGTGGGCATTACATAGCTGAAAGCGTCAGGTCTTTGCCATGATTTTTAATAGATACTGATGTAGCTTGCATCCATTGCATGGAATGCGATTGCATAAGATGCTGCTTAAGCCGATTTCTGATTAGTATAGCCGTAGCGCCATGTGCCTTACCATCAGGATGATTTGTGTTATACAATTTGAAGCCTGGGAGATGAAAGTTGTATTTGTTTGTGAGATGTGTTTTTTTTCATCAGGTAGAAACTTATTAAGGGCTAGTTTATGCTGGTTAACACCGTTTGCGTTCCATAAACATATTTTTAACAAACTCATTTTTTACTTACAAGAGTTTGGATCATCTGATTTTGAGCTTTAATCAAATCTTGTAGTATATTTTGCACTGTAGACATGAATTGAGTCATACACTGAGTAAGATTTAGGATCATGGCTTAAAGATGCATTGTTATTGTTAACTTGCCGTACGTTACCCTGCAGAACACTTGCGTAGGTTGCTTGACCAGAATTTGGTTTTTGCATAATAGGGTCACCTATCTGAGGATTTGTGGTGGCAGGCTGGATATAAGTAGGATTTGGGGATAAGTTACGTTTTAATTGTATACTCTGTGACAGTTTTGATTTTAAACCTTTATATACAGGGCAACCTCTGTAATTTGCCGTGTGGCTACCACCACAGTTACTACATTTCTTTACGGATGTGTCAGCTTTAGCTAAGGTGCAAGTACTTGTAGGGTGGAGATCATCGCAAACAATACAAACACTGCACAGAGTGCAGTACGATTTAGATTGGCCGAATTCTTGACAATTCATACATTGTATTGGGCCGTTACGTTTGTGCGGTTCTTCAACCGTAATTCTGCGTTGTAAAAGATATCTTAGGTTATATATTGAGTGCGTCTCGTTCTTTTAAAGCTGGATTGATTTGACAATATTTATCACAACCTTTACGGGGAATCCTTCCTCTTCAAGAGCCTTTTTAATATCGCCAGAATCTACTGTGGCTTCGATTCCTTTTAAAACAATAACAAGGCCTTTTGAGCTCTTTAGCTGATAGGAATAATAATTTTTCTTGTTCCCCGTTAAAAAATTTATAATATCACGATAGTGCTTTTCACTATATGCCTGTATCTTTGTCAAAATTTAAATTTGGATTAGGAACGAATGAAAATCTTCTAATTCGAGAAACTTTAGAAGGAAGAAAAAAGAGGAAAGAAGAGAAATAAAAAAACAAAAGCCCATGATAGAAAGTTATTTTCAACCGCTGTTAAAAAAACCTTGAACATTTTGAAAAAGGAGAATCCTAGTAATATGCTGTTAAAACTGCACAAAAATCTATACATTTAAATTTCAAAAAGAAAAGAAAAAATAATATTGTATACCGAATATTATCCAGTGACAAAAGTTTTGGATTTCTTCCATTAATTCCTATTTTAACAGCTCTATCTGCACTTGGTGGTTTAGCTTCAGGTGGAACAGCTATTGTTAAAGCTATATATGATATAAAAGATGGAAAAGAACAACTAGCAGAACCTACTTGTCACAATAATTATATGGAATCAATTGCTATTGGTAAAAGTTTATATCTGAAACCTTATAAGAAAGGATATGGACTTTATTACAAACCATGCCCAAAAAACTTTTAAAAAATCTACCCAAACGAACACTAACAAATATCGATTTAATTAAATATGGTAAATATCTCAAATATTTTAGAGTTATTTTTATGCGTGATAATTTGCCGAAGAGACCATTAATTCAAGAATGTGGTATTTTTAATATTAGATAATTATTTATTATAGTTATATATATATACGTCTTTACATCGCGCTTGTCATACTAAAAGTGATGAGAATGAGAAGTACAAAATGACAAAGGCAAGAAAAGGTTGCCGTAGCAAATTAACTGCGTTGCACTTTCCAACAGTTAATTTAGATGATTCAAGCAGTGTTGGAACTCATTGGGTAGCGTACTACAAAAATCGCAATTATAAGGAATGTTTTGATAGTTTTGGAAACTTACAACCACCACTTGAAATAATTAAATATTTAAAATCACTTATTGAATATAATTATAATCAAAAACAGAAATTCAATACTTTCAATTGTGGACATTTATGTTTAAAATTTATATTTGGAAAATAAAATTTGAAATAAATTAAAAAACCTATATATATATATATATATATATATATATATATATATATATATATATATATATATATATATATATATATATATATATATATATATATATATATATATATATATATATATATATATATATATATATTGTTTTTATTCATTTTATTTTAAAATGTCCCCATGCAAATGTGTCAACTCCATTTTCTCTTATAAATCTCTTATCATCTAAATAATTCAATGTTAGTTTACAGATATGTTGAGTATATAATTGGTGTAACTTAGATCTAAAAATATACATTGAATGAAATCTTGATTTTCTTTCTAACAAACATTTTCTAAAATCATTAATAGTAAGTTTAGAAGTAACACATTGCTTTACTCCTTTAATTTTTTTAATTTCAATTTCATCCCCATCAACTTTAATAGAATACATGTTTGATCGTAAACCAATGAACTCTTTAATTATTTTTCCATTGCATTCATCTTTCATCATACCCAATACATTTTTATTCAACAACGGAAAATCATAAGGATTTTGTATTTGATATCCTGAAGTATCGACATGAGTGCTAATTTCATCCCGAATATCAGCATAAAAGTCATGCCTTTTAATATCGTAAATAAATATGTGTCAGTATCCATATAATTTAGATTGATGTTCTCTTGATATTTAGATTTCATATAATCGTGATGAAAATCATACATTTTCCATTTTAATAATTCCAAAATGCTAATACCAATATATATAGGTTTATCATAAACACTGTTTAATTTATTCATTCGAATTGCAATCATATCGTCAGAAAACTTGAGTTCACTATGAAAATTACATTTTGCTATAAGTGCTCTAGCTCCCAATCTTCTTCCTTTACTTTCCCAGTCACAAACTATTTTAATATATTTTCTTTTATCTAGATTTTCCATTGTTTTACCATAATCAGCATTATTTAATAATTTAAAAAATTCTGCTGAAATAAATTTGTAGCTATGGTTCTGTCATAATTATTTAAATCAATATATTTCAACCAATTTGATTGATTAAATTGAAGAATTATATATACTTTTTTAAAACAAGTCCGTGTTTTATACATTGTTTAAGTATTCTGTAATGAATTATATATTTTCCTTATTGGTTAAGTCTGTTAGTTTATTATGTCTCATTTTACAATTTTTTTTATTTTCTGCATAAAACGGTAAATTATTATGATAATCATGTACTGTTAAAGAATACTCTAAATATACTTCTAATATATATCCTATCGATGAATCATCTTTAACTTCATTTAAATTAAAATTTTCAACATTTTCAACACATTTAAAATTTTTATAAGGAATATATTGAGACATAGCATAACCGTATAAATTGTTAACATCTAAATAAATGATATAACTTGATGGTTTATTGAATTATGTTTACTACACTGAACAATACCACCTCTAATAGATACCTTTAAAAAGAAAATTATACATATTAATATCAGTTACAAATTCTAAATTTACTTGTGTTGTTTTTAACATTGCATCCCAAGATAAACCAGGTGTAGTATAATATTGACAAGGATATATATTATAAATATTTTTACAAATTTTTCTAAAATTTTAAAAATATCACATAATAACAAAACATCTACTTTTAAACATAATAATAAGTTATCTAATAAGTTTTTACATTTAAATGTATTCCACACTTTTTGTGCATGTTTAGAGTCATTCATAGTACATGATTCATCATTTAGTTTATTAAAGAAAAATGAACGATCTGGTAATTGTGTTTCTTGTAGACGTTCCAACGAATCTAAATAATCTTAGGAAAAACACCTTTACGTTTCATTAAATCAAATTCATTTTTCATCATTCTTATAAATTGATTTATAACATGGAAATCCATATCAATTAAGAAACTTGCTAGATTTTGATGGCATAAATCTATATGAATCTATAAAACGAAGGTTTCTTTTTCGTTCACAAAATTTTTTTTTGATATAATATAAATTAATGGATAAGATATAAACTTTTACCCATAGCAATTGATTCCATATAATTATTGTGACGAGTAGCTTCTGCTAGTTGTTCTTTTCCATCTTTTATATCATTTATAGCTTTAACAATAGCCGTGCCACCTGAAGTTAAACCACCAAGTGCTGATAGAGCTGTTAAAATAGGAATTAATGGAAGAAATCCAAAACTTTTGTCACTGGTATAATCCTCGGTATACAATATTATTTTTTCTTTTCTTCTTGAAACTTGAATGTATAGATTTTTGTGCAGTTTTAACAGCATCATTTATATTATTAAGATTCTCCTTTTTCAAAATGTTCAAGGTTTTTTTTTAACAGCGGTTGAAAATAACTTACTATCATGGGCTTTTGTTTTTTTATTTCTCTCCT
Organism: Clusia tigrina; assembly: GCA_920105625.2. Lineage (NCBI taxonomy): Eukaryota > Metazoa > Arthropoda > Insecta > Diptera > Clusiidae > Clusia > Clusia tigrina. Next base: position 111,370,837 of record OV050030.1, read on the forward strand.
TTCCTCTTTTTTTTCCTTCTTAAGTTTCTCGAATTACAAGGATTTTCATTCGTTCCTGATCCAAATTTAACTTTTGCCTTCATTGCATTGGTTACAAACCAATCATATGCTCGTTTTGTCAAATCACTATCTTTAGATGTTACTCGTTGCCAAGATTTTTCAGCTAATATTTGATCAGCTTGGTATCTTTTATTTATATCGTTTGTTTGTGAATATGCAATATCATGCTCTTTGCAAGCTGCATCCAATAAATTTATACCTTTATCTCCTCTTGCTAAACATTTTTTAGTTTTGTTCCTGGACCACAAAACTGATATCCCGGTAAATGTAGTTCAACATGTAATGTGTTTATTAAGTTGTTCATGTATCCATTTTCAATCTTAAACTGATTACTTTATTTTTTCTTGCTATAATTTATAACAATTTTTTGATTTTAGTGTATAAAAACATATAACTTTTCACATGTTAACAAAATAGAAATCAAAATAATAAAACTTTATATAATATTGGATTTATAGTAAAGTTAAATTAGTTATCAAAATGCGTTTAATTAAACAGATTGTTAGCAATTCGATAACGGATAACAGATAAAGAAAAAATAGAAAAGAATCAAATAACATGCATAATAAAATGTTGGAAGACATTGTAAAGACGAGGGCAATATTAAAAGAAAAATGAAAAAATATAAAATTAAATATAGAAGACAGAGCTAATATCTTGGAAAACACATTTCAACCCATAACAAAATCTTTGAATGAAATATTTGGAAACATGAAAAATTATCAAAATATATCATTGTTGACAACGACATCTGTGAATATACGAAAGGATAAATATAATGATGTTAGGGATGAATATATGACAGAAAATGATAATGATGATGATGATAATGATGATTATTATTATAACAATAATTATATGTCTGTATCTTCAAATATTTTGCAGAATGAAAATATTTCACATAAGAATACAATAAATTTAAAAAGAGAGAGTACATCAGAAAATTAATCTCAATCAAAACAAACAAATTAAATATAAAAAGATATAATGCAATCGTTTATTAGCACAGCAATAGAAAGGCAATAATTTTATTCAAAACAAAAGAAAAAGATTAAAAATACAAAATAAAATCGATAATGATGATGATGATGATGATGATTATTATTATTATTGTGAGAGAAAACGTACGAAAGCTACACATTTTCATTCAAAACAAAAAGTAAAACACATTTAAATAATGAGAAAAAAGAATTAAATTGGATCAAAACACTATCAATAATTTAAATAAACTTGGTCATTTAAATACATAGTCATTTAAATAAAAGAAACATAGTCATTTAAATAAAAGAAAGTATAATAATGATGATGATGATGATTATTATTATTATTGTCCAAAAAAACATATCAAATCTACACACTTATTTTCCAAACGAAAAAGTAAAACACAATTAAATAATGATAGAAAAAGAATTAAATTGGATGATTTCAACAACGACAACTATTTTAAATATAAATCTACACATACCTATTTTCCAAAAAAAAACGAAAAAGTAAAACAATTAAAAACAAGTAAATAAATATAAATCTAAATTACAATTACTCAAAGATAATAAAAAGTTAGATATATTATATGGTTTTAATGTAGATCAAAAAGGAAGATGGAAATGATAAATGGAAAATAACACCCGGACTGTTTGAGCTTTTATTTCATTCGAGTCCTATTCATTATACAAAAAATGATTTGAAAAAATATAAACAAATATTAGAAATTACAAATGCCCACAAACGATTTTATCAATCAAATGCGCAAATTAAAGGCACAAAATCATTTTAATACAAACGTTAAATAAGAAAATTATTTAATACGGACGATTATTTATTGGACGAGCATCTAGACTATCTCTCTACAAAAAACTAATAATATACAAGACAATAATAGCGCCTATCTGGAAATACGGAATCGAGATATGGGGCACAGCTAGCATATCAAACTTAAATTTAATACAATGAATGCAGTCAAGAATACTTCGAACAATTACAAATGGTGAATGGTATACCCCGAACGAGGTTATAGACCGTGACCTACACATTGAAACCATCAAGGACACAATTACAAAATGGAGCACCAAACATATACACCGACTGAGAGGCCATCAAAACCTGGAACTGCGTAGTGCAGCAGACACGGAGGGTGCAACTCCAAGAAGATTGAAGCGAATTACCCCTGCACAACTTACTGGAAGGTTTAAAAAAACAAATACATAACAATAACAAAATAAATAATTAATTATATACATAAATAATATGATGGATAAATAGAGACAATTTAATAAACAAATAAATAAAAGAAGTTCTTTTGGCATTGGCAAAAAGAGCATATTCAATCCAAACCTGCACAAAATATTACTTAATATTATTGTTATAGATTGTAATATATAGAGGAAGAAAAAAAAATTAAAAAAAATAAAAAAACAAACCCAATAACACTAGGAAATGGGTTGTTGTTGAAATCATTAAACAATCATAAATCTAACTATATACATATATTGGGATGATCCTAATGAATTAGTTGAGCGACTACGTTTACTATTATCGTCAGAAAGTGTTGGACATAAAAATCACAAAAACGAAATAAATTCTATTGTTGAAGAACTAAAAGAAGCTAATATAATTAAATTATAAAAACAAAAGAAATGAATGTTATAAATAAATTCGGAGAATCTTCAAATAATCTAAGATATTCCAATTCAAAGTTAAACACAATCATAACCAAGATACTTGATATTAGTATAGATAACAATAATCATGATTTAAATATACATAAGAAAAAAATTATTAATTTGGGCATACGTAGTAATGCTAATGATGCAGTTACAAAAGCATATCTTAATAAAAAGAATAAGCTATTAAGAACTAAAATAGAAAAATTAAAAACCGAATATGATATACAAATAAATATTACTAAAAGTGATGTAGAAAAATTAAAAACCGAACCTGATATACAAAAAATTAAAAGTGATATAGAAAAATTGTTTGCAATTTTAATAAAGATGTTAATGACAATGTCAATAAGATTGAAAAAGCTATTAATGAACGTATATTAAGTGCAAATAACGAGCATATGTCTATAATTGTTAAATGATTTGTTGAAATTGAAAACAGATGTAATAGTTTTGAAAGCTTTATTTTTAAATATTTTAATAGAGACAAAGAAAATGAAAGTTTTGAACAAAGTAAAATTATTCACCCAATTATTAAAACTTAATTATATGGATATAAATAAAAGAGATATAATGAATGAACAACACAAACAAGCGCGAAAAAATTTTAAAAGAAGACGGGTCGTCACAAAAGGAATTGATGATTTATGGCAAGCAGATTTAGTCGAAATGATAGATTATTAAAGTAATAATAGGAATATTGCTATCTCCTAACAGTAATAGATACATTTTCATAAAAATCTTGGGCTGTTGCAGTAAAAAATAAAACTGCTAACGACGTAACGAATTCTATGAAAAGTATATTTAATAACAATCATCGAATACCAAAAAATTTACAAACAGATAACGGTAAAGAATTTTACAATAGAGAATTTCATCATTTAATGAAAACTAAACACATTAATCGTTATTCAACATATAGCGTTCTGAAAGCAACAATAATAGAACGATTTAATAGAGCATTAAAGAGAATGATATGGAAAGAGTTTAATTATCTAGGAAAATCTCAATGGATTAATAAATATCAAGAACTTATTGATAAATATAATAATACATTTCATAGGACGATAAAAATGACACCCAATGACGTAAATTCTTTTAATGAAAAAAAATTTATTATATACAGTTTATAATAATAATAATAATAGTGATAATAATAATAGTAATAATAATTTAAAAGTATTTAATAAACCTAAGTTTAAAGTTAATGAGAATGTTCGAATTAGTAGATATAAACGTTAAAAAAAGGTTATACACCAAATTGGACGACGGAAATATTTAGAATTAAAACAGTAAAACATACAATTCCCTCTACATATATTTTAGAGGATTATCAAGGATACGAAATCAAAGGTGGATTTTACGAATTTGAGCTAATGAAAACCCAATTTCCACACCCATATTTAGTTGAGAAAATTATTAAGAAGACAGGAAATATGGTTTATTTGAAATGGTTACGATTTTCATCAGAGCATAATTCTTGGATTAAATTTAACGATATATATCTGTAAAAAAAATATTACTTTCATTAATCAGACGTTAAGATGTCAATAACACTAACATTAAATGGAAATTCTTCAATACTGGCTGCAAACTATTTTCCACCAATTCAACTTCAACAAAATTATGTTTCCGGTTTAATAAGCTTTGACACATATCATTCCATTCCGAATGTTGATGTAGAAAACAATTTATTTCATATTGGTGATAATGTAATAGAAATTCCTGTTGGATCATATGAAATATCTGATATAGCAGAATTAATTCATACTACTCGTACATATGAAGATATTAATAAAAAAGGAATTCTCGATATAATTCCTATAAATTATAAAACATTACAAATTAAAGGCTCAATGGATACAATTCATTTTGATAAAGATCGTTCAATTGGATCATTATTGGGTTTTACTACAAAAAATTAGATCCCGGTATTACACATTATTCAGACAAAACAATAGAAATAACAAAAACAAATACAATAATTATTGAATGTAAAATTGTAAGTGGATCATATATAAATAACATATCGGCACATACTTTACATCAGTTTTCACTTGTCGTCAGTCCTGGATATAAAATCACTGAAACACCAGCAAATTTAATATATTTACCAGTAAATACAAATGAAATTAATATTATAGTTCTGAAAGTTGTAGATCAAGTTGTAATTTAATAAATTTTCGCGAAGAAAAAATATCAATAAGGTTACATTTGAAACCTTTAAAAGAATGATTATATTCAACAAAAAGCAATAACAAAACGATTTATCATTCACTTTAACATCACCAATAGAACACTACGAAGAAAAATTAAAAGAAAAGAAATCCAAATATAAACGAATACAACAACGAAAAGAAACTAATATCCTAACTACAACTAATAAGAAATTTTTACAAAATTTAAGATTTGAGCTAGTTAAAATTTAAAAAAAAAATTAGTTATGTTATTAATATATTACAAAAACAATTTACTGATAATAAAATTATTAAAAAGGAATACCATAGCTATACATCATATTTACAATCGTTTGAAAATAATGATAAAATTCGTATAGCAATTCTAAATCAAGATTTATATATCTTACAAAGCGAAAGCTTTATATACATTGAAGAATTTGCTACAAAGGACGATGTTTTAATATCTTCAAATATAAAACTTTTAAATAATTGTATGTCGTATCTATTTCATGAAATTCGATATAAACTTAACGGTGTACAGATTGATTGCACACGACATTTTGGTATTGCAACAGATTTAAAAAACTTTATATCATTAAAAAAATTGCGTGAAAAATTAAAGGGACCCAATTACTGAAGAACTTCCTATTGTTAGCGGTTATTTAAATTTTTGTATACCACCAATAAATATTGCTTGGATTTGCTGAAGATTTTAATAAAATAATAATCAATTGCAAACATGAACTAATTTTATTACGTTCTAAAAAAGATAACAATGTTCTTAAATCTATCGTGGAAAACGAGAAAGGTAAAATACGTTTATTAAATATTACATGGAAGGTACCACATATTGAACTTGCTGATGCCTATAAATTAGAAATGTATAAAATAATAAATAAATAAATACAACCATTAAATATATCATTCAGAAGTTGGGATATACATTATAATCCTCTATAATCAGAAAGCACAACTGTTTTATGGAATGTCAGACTAGCTGCCGAAAAAAAACCACGTTTTTAAATTTTAGCACTTCGCAGAAATAATAAATTTTAACATTGTGATTTATCAAACATAAAAGTATATCTATATTCAGTTACATATCCTTACGATGATCTAAATCTTAAATTCGACCGAAATCGTTTTGCATTATTATATATGTATGTACTTGAAATTTCAACAAAGTTATTATTCACGTGATTCATCATCACGAATATTAACACGCGATAACTTCAAAAGCACCAATAATTGTTTTAGATGTAACCCAACAAAAATTAATAAAAACTGGACCGATTGATATTCGTATTGAATTAAAAACTTAAAAAAACATTCCACCTAAAACATCTGCATATTGTTTTCATGATAAAATGTTGAAATATATTCCTCTAACAAATGAAATAAGAAAATTATTGTAAGAAAAGAGAAAGAAAAATAGAAAGAGAGATAATGCATTTACATGTATGTCATTTCATCATCCATTTTTTTTTATAGTTATATATAGATAAACAACATTAACATTTCTTTATCATTATATCTTTAGATTTAATTGTATACGCTTGTGAAAAAAAACGTAATGAAAATATTTTAACTATTTTTTTAATTGTTACGTTAAAGGAATAATTGGTAATTCATTACCAATATCTACTAACATAACCTCTCCTTAGATAGAATCACATTAAAAAATATAGAATTTAATTTTACACTTTCTAACAATGATGTTATAAAAATTAATATATCATTTGTAATGTGAAAAGAAAGTAAGCAATTAAAAGATGAAAGGGATGTTTATCTATCAGATGCGAATAATGAAAATAATATATTGCCAACAAAAACAACAATGAAGAAGAACCATCATCAACAACAATATCAACATCTTCTTCAACAACAACAACAAAAACAACAGAAGAAATTCCATCGAAAGATCCTACAAATACGCCAGATATTCATGAAGATACGAATAAACCCTTTTGTTTTAAACTATTTTCGTCATATTTTACAGTAGATGAGGCTATAGAAGCATTTCATTAGTAAATAAACATATATCGGTGGTATAATGGATTCAAAAGATCCATTTTACCTACATTTTAATCTCAAATATGAAATGTTAAAATACCAATTCGATGTACCTATGATAGTACATACGAGAAACGAGAATTGAAAATCAGTTGCTTTGAATATCAAAAATATGAAACACAACGAATTTTAAGTAATGGTGAAATTGAGAACATCCGCAATCTAGATTTCACACATATGCTGAAAGATATTAAAATAATTGATCTAAGCAAGTACACGTAAACGTATAAAATGAATATTATATAAAAGAGAATAATTAGTTGATAAATGTATTTCAAAGAAAAAAGAACATGAATATTTTGAATTTTATATTAATATTTGTAATAATTTTTTCAATAAATCACAAGTTTTAATTAAAATTTTTCTAATCATAATACTACCACTACTACTACGACTATTACTCCAAATGAGAATATTAAATATATACATTTTCAAATTCGATTCCCAAACAGTACGGTAACAGTAATGGTTCATATATCAATTCAATTGAATAATGAATTGCAAAAAAATTCAACATCATCATCATTATCATCATCATCATTACCATCATCATTACAAAATAATATTAGATGACAACAACATAAAAGAACATTTACTATAAACGAAGGAATCAAAGCTTTTAAAAAGGATTTAATTACAAAAGAATACAATATTGGTGGTATACTTGAAACTTCATTAGATTTCTATCTTCATTTCAAATTAAAATATGAAAATTGTGAAATAAGAATTAAATGTAGTTATTATAGTAATTATTTAAATCGTTCACTTAACATTTATTGTTTCGAAAATAAAGAATACAATAATTTAGCAAACGAAAGAGAAGAAGAGGACAAATATGAACGAACAAATCCTATAAATATTAAGATCATATATATTAAAAGTTATTCGCAAAATTTAAATATGAAAATACAATAATAAAACAACAACAACAACAACAGCAACAGCAACAACAACAACAATAATGAAGAAAGAAATATATAATTTTTTAAAAAATTTTTCAAACAATATTTCGAATGCAGATAAGACAAAATTTTCAACATACAACAATCACAACTAAAATATATAGATGATTTGAAAGTATGTGAAGCTAAATTTGGACAACATTATGAACATTGTGATTGGTCAAAAGAAGATGTCACATGTGGACTAGATACCTGCAAATGTTCAAAGATTAAAGCAAAAGTTGAAGAAGAAGCAAAACAACTTATGCTATCTTATTATAATATACGAGTATATAATGTCAATAAATGTAGCAAATGTAGATTTAATTAATTTTCCTGTATAGTTAAAATTTAACTATAGTTGTAATTAAAATTTAAAAAAATATTAAATAAATAAATAATTAAAACAAAAAAAAATCTTTTTCCTATTTCATCATACTTACATCATACATATAATATATACATATAATACAAATATAAGAACATTCACACAAATCATATATACAACCACCACTTGCGATATTCTCAAACCACACATACACACACACACACACACACACACACATCACCCAACAGGTACGTGCCTAGCACCAAGGGCTTAAGGCAAAGCTCCTGAAAGCCACACACCAGGGAGTGGCCAGTACGATCCGTACAGATAATTCCCTCAAGAAGACTCACTGCCTCCACGTGGCGACCCTAGGCAATGGTGTGCCAGCACCCGCTGGACACTAGATAAATTGAGTAACGAACCAGTCAGCGATGACCCCGATGGGACGGTTGGCTTAGCAACGTGGGACACAGATCTAGGAGGGACCGACGTGGGACATCATGGGACGCCGCGGCACCAACGTGGGACACCGACGGATCGTCGTGGCGACGCGAAAAACCCAAGAGTGGCCGACCCATGACTGGCCTCATATCTTGGTCAGCGGTACCCGACGACGTGAGGACTGCTGCGAATTTTGGTGGAGGGCAAGTACTGCCAATGAAAGCCGAGACCGGTAAGGCCTTAATTACGATATACCGGGAACTGTGAGGACTTTGCTGCTGCGGGCTGACGATAGTGGTATGCTGTCACTTCAGTATGCAAGGGTGAAACGTTGCAGAAATGGCTGGCAGCTTAATGCCACTGTCGCCTCTGTCCCGTTAAAACCATGGCAGGTCTCGGGGAGCGCTCTATGTTTCGTCACCATTAAGTTGGCAGTGCAGGTTCGGATGTCACATTCCCGATTATCGCTGGTGTGGCACTGAACGTAAGTACTCATGAGGTCTTACGTCAACCCTTGCATGGCCTCCCTGCTGCAGCATAGATAACCATGACAACTGCACAATGATCATAGATATCGGCCACGAGCGGGAACCACATTAAAACAAAATGTACAACATACAAACACATCAGGGAAAGAAAAATGATGCGGAGAAGGATCCCTTCAGTAAGAGATCCGCTCTTCCTAAGAGTCTGGAATGGACGAAGGATGTGGTGCGGAGAAATTCACTGCCAGACCCCAGTGGGCTCCGACCTACATCGAAAACCAATGCAATGGCTCTTCATCCTCCAGACGGAGTCGTTGCTAAAGACAACATGGCGGTGTTGGAGTGGCACGTCGAGGCTTTAATTGCCTTCGTGGGGCCATGGCATAATGTCCACGCGGATATAAAGCGGAAGACAGCCAAAATCCGGGACATTTGCCTCCAGGTCCATTAGGAGCAGGACGCGGTGATGATTGAAAAGCCATCACAATCGGAGCGAGTCGGTAAGGGGACCCAGAATGACAACAAAATATTTAACAAAGAGGTTCAGGCGGGTAGTCCCCTGGTGGACAAGAAGGTCCAAGTTGGTGCGCCACCACGGGAAACTCCTGCCCTGGTGAAGAGCTTCGCGGCCCCGGAGGCAACGCCGAAGCGGCCCCGCGAGATGGGGGAGGTGGAACCGGCGATTGCTAACAGCCTGGTGGTAACCAAAAAGCGGAAAGGAGAGGAGCGGTAGGCGAAGACCGAAACAGCGGTAGCCCGGCCGAATCCAAAGTCCAAGGCGATTAAACCCAAAGCGGACAAACCAGAGGTAGGTTAATGGTTAGGTTAATGTGGCAGCCAGTCCAAGGACCAGCTCACTCAGACCACCATGGGTCCATTGTGATACCACCGCGCCACAACACACCTCCGATTCACTCGTCGAACAATTTTGAAGCCCTAATAAAGCGCAGGATTTGTTTAATCTTCGCGCTAGACACCTCTGTAAGAGAGCTAAAATCGTATTTGCCTAAAGAGCCCGCTCTGCTTCTAGCCAGAGCGGGTCGACTACAGAAGAGATGTTCCACAGTCTCCTCCTCCTCCTCATCCCCACAGATTCTGCAGTATTCATGAGAGAATACTCCCAGCCTGAGAGCATGTCTGCCGAAAAGCCAGTGACCAGTTCTACAAGCCACGACCTTAAAAGAAGGTTGGTACCCCGTCTGGCTAAGTCATGAGCCCTACAGTTTGCCGCAATATCTCTATGCCCCGGAACCCATATAAGGCGTACCTTGAAAACGGTACTGACATCATTTAGGGTTGCTCGGCAGTCCTGAGCAACTTTTGATTTTAGTGCCACCGAATTCATTGACAAGATGGCCGCCTGGCTATCCGAGTAGATATTTATAATATTTTTTGTTACGGCATGTCTATTTAAGTAGACGGCTACCTCCTTTATGGCTAGGACCTCTGCTTGATAAACACTGCAGTGGTCGGGGAAACGGAAAGAAAGTTCCAGTCCCAATTCTTGTGAGAAAACTCCAAAACCGACTCTATCGTCAAGTTTGGATCCGTCAGTGTAGAAATTAAGTTCCCCCCATATCCATGGCATTGGTGTTTGCCACTCTCTTCTAGACGGAATATATGTCTGGAAGTGCCTATTGAAGTTGAGATTAGGTATAGAGTGGTCAATGTGTTGGATAGAACTACTCCAGGTATGCGCAATAGTCGAGTGACCAATCTGCCGATCATGCCATAACGCCGCACATTTCAGCCTTAGTGCTGATTTGGCGGCCACTTGTTTCCCTACCAGCTCTAATGTAGGTAGGTTGAGTATTACTTCTGAAGCTTTAGTAGGCGTGGTCCTTAAGGCACCAGAGATGCATAAAAAAGCCGTTCTTTGGACCTTGCTCAGAAGCTTCAAATAGCTTTGTTTCTGAGTGGCTGGCCACCATACCAGTATTCCATATAGCAATATGGGTCTGACCACTGAAATGTATAACTAGTGCATAACTCGTGGGGATAGCCCCCACCTGATTCCGACCGCTTTTTATATGTGTACAAAGCAATATTGGCCTTTCTGACTCTTTCTTGAATATTGGGTTTCCAGGTAAGTTTTCTATCTAGTACTAGTCCCAAATATCTAACTGTCTCCTTCATCGGAATTTCCAAACCAGAGGTAGCAAAAGCGGGGTGGATCACGGTCGGTACTCGCGCCCGTGCCAAGCCTAAAGATCTGAAGCCCAGGCAAGCGCGCCCAGATGCTATAGTGATAAAGAAAACTGGGATGGCGAATTATGCGGAAATCCTCCGAAAGCTCAAGGCAGATCCGCAGCTCTCTGAACTGGGAGAGAGCGAGCGGCGTGTTCGCAAAACTGCAAAAAGTGAATTACTGCTGGAGCTGAGCGCAGCGGCAGACCCAAAGACCCTGCAGTACAGCAAAGCAGTGGTGAGTGTCCTAGGATCCAGTGCGGAGGTGCGTAAACTCACGCAGGAGACACTGGTGGAAGTAAAGGATCTAGATGAGGTTACCATGGTGGAAGATGTTCATGAGGCGCTTTGTAAACAGCTGAATGTCTCAGAGAGACCTCCCATGGGTGCAGTCAGGTCCCTCCGCTAAGCATATTGGGGAACGCAGACGGCGACCATCAGCCTACCGCCCCTGGTAGCCGCAACCCTTGTAAAAATCGGCAGGCTTAGAGTTGGATGGACTTCTTGCCGTGTGTGTAAGAAGGTGACAGCTCCGTGAACGACCTTACGTTCCTGAGCAGCAGACTGGTGAGAGGAGCTAAGTGGATTGTTAGTCCCATATATACTCACAGCGATCACAATGCCATTACGATCGATCTAAAGTTACCGCGGAGAAGGCCAAAGATAGGTCCAAGATTAAGAGGCTGGAAGGCGGATAAACTCGATGACGGTGCCCTTAAAGTCATGTTGGAGGACATGAAGTTGAGAGGTGGTGCGGACGAAATGGCAAGTCAGCTAGCAAGCCAGCTAGAGAGTGCATGCGACGCGGCGATGCCCAGAAGGGCCTATGGCGAATGTCATAAATCCGTCTACTGGTTGGCATGCCGCAAGGCGAAGACACCAGCGGGAAATAGGCAAGCCAGAGTGTCTACAGATACGCCAGGTATACAAGGAGGCCAAGAGGATGCTAAAAAAGGCCATAAAGTCAAGCAAGCGCAGGAGTTTCATCGAACTATGTGCACAGGTTGAAGAAAACCCATGGGGCACAGCATATAAGCTTGTGATGAAAAAGCTCCCTTGCCATAGGCCACCAGCCCCAAGCTGCCCTGACTTGCTCAGACGTATTGTGGGAGAGCTCTTCCCAGCACAGAACTACGTGCCTGGCCAACTTCCCCTCGAGTTGCACGAAGAATTACCCAGTGTGACCACTGACGAGGTGATGCGGGCGGTTGGAGGATTTGGGGACCAGAAGGCACCTGTCCCAGATGGAATACCCAACCGAGTGCTCAAAACGGCAGCTGCGCTACTCCCAGAGGCAACGAGGTCTCTTTACGAGGCCTCTTTTAGACAAGGTGTCTTCCCAAAACGGTGGAAAAGGCAGCGGCTGGTCCTGATGCCAAGAGCTGATAAACCAACGGAAGACCCATCAGCCTATCGTCCCCTGTGCATGCTAGACACTGCTGGGAAGGTCCTGGAGCGGATTATGTGCAACCGGATTGAAGAGGCTCTAGTGGAGGCTGGAGGCCTGGCGCGACGCCAATATGGATTCGGGAAAATAAGATCGACAATGAACGCCATTGACGACGTCATCCAAATGGCGAAGGGGGCGATACAACGATGAAGATGGAAGGGGGGCTCCAAAAGGTATTGCCTTGTGGTCACCCTTGATGTCCAGAATGCCTTTAACTCGGCGAGCTGGGCGCGCATAGCGAGTTCGCTGACAGAGTTTGGAGTGCCCGTCTATCTAAGACGGATGATTGCCGACAACTTTAACGACAGGATGCTTCTATACGTGTCCGAGCGACGTATGGAAATGCATAAGGTCACCAGAGGGATTCCCCAGGGGTCTGTACTGGGTCCACTACTCCGGAATGTTATGTATGATGGCATTCTCCACATACAGGTGCACCCTGATGTAAAAATCATCGGATATGCGGACGACATAGCGTTAGTGATCGCGGCGAAACATCTGGAAGAGGGAGTAGCGGAGGCAAATCGCACAGTGGCCATGTTGGGAGATGATTGGCGAATGCAGGGCTTAGACTGGCGGAGCAGAAAAAGGAGGCCTTCCTTATTTTGAGTCGAAAGGTACAGGAGGTCGTGGAGATAAGAGTTGGAAACTGCACCATTACCACGATCCCACACTTGAAGTACCTAGGCGTCTGGATAGACCCCAGATTAACATTCAAGGAACACTTGAGGCGTGTAGGCGCAAAGGCGGCTCGGATCTGCTCTTCGCTTTGCCGGATAATGCCGAACCTTGGATGACCGCGGCAGCGGAAGAGACAACTCATATCAGGAGTTGTCAGTTCCGTAATCCTGTATGGGGCGCCCATATGGGCTGATAAGGCGAATGTCATGGCATACATTCGCACCATAGAGGCAGCCTATAGGAGAAATGCACTTCGAACGATCTGTGCCCATCGCACTGTGTTCACAGACGCCGCGCTGGTGATTGCTGGTATGATCCCTGTGGACCTGCTGGCCAAGGAGTAGTGCAGACTATACTACGACAGAAGCACGCGCGAGTCCAGTGCGGAAGATCGCGTAGTAGCCACCAGGCAGCGCACCATACGGGAGTGGTAAGCCCGATGGGATGCGTCTGGGAAGGGCCGTTGGACGTGGAGACTGACCTCCAACGTTGGATGAACAGGTCGCATGGCGACGTGAAGTACCAGGTCACACAAATGCTGACAGGGCACGCAGGTTTCGCGCATATTTGCACAGATTTCGGCTGGATGAATCCCCCTGTTGTGAAAACTCTGGAGGCACGGAGCCAAAGGACGCGGAGCTTGTCCTATTCGTATGCCCGCGGTACAGCGGTGCCAGAGCGGTGCTTCAGAGAGTTTGCGGAGAGCCCGTGACACCTGCCAATATCATGCACCATTTGCTCGAGTGCCCCAAGAAATGGGAAGTGGTATGTGACGCTTCGGCAGAAATAATGCGAGACCTCCGCCACTTGGAGTGGCGACGACGTTCCGGGAATCCATAGGAGGGGTCCTTTGACCATTCCCCTCCCCGAATGAAGTATTGCTTAGCGGTTATGTACCGTTGGGGAGGCGTTTGTGGAGGTGGTTTTAGTGGGTAAGAGTCCCACACTACTGGCGCGTCGTCCAGTGTCTAGTTGCAGATTTCCACCTCCAAAAAAAAAACCTGCCTAGCACCACCCCCCTCCCCGGCACCAAACTCACACGTGTGCCTACATGCACTCAGCGCCAAGCGAACACACCCTCGCCCACAAACTCACTCAGCAACTTGTATTACACAATATGCAAATCAATGCAAATCACAACTCACAAAATGCCAAGCAACCAGGTCCGAGCGACCAGCAAAACAGCGCCCACAGCGCCCACAGCGCACAACCACCCAACAGCCACTAGCACCATCCTATTTTTCAACTCACCCCCACACCCGATACCCCCTCTCACACCGCACCACTCACCCACCAACACCTTCACGCTGCGCCCTCTCCTCCACTAACCTACTCGCACCACTTTCTACTTTTGCACTTCACCCTCCCCGAACACCCTCTCGCCAACAAACTCACCCAGCAACTTATATGAGACAATATGCAAATGTATGCTAATCACAGACTTGCACCAAACTTCCCTTACAAAATTGATTCTTGAACATATATATACACCCTATTTCTATATAAATACTAGCGTACCCCTCTGCACACTTCGTAGCGCAAACAACATAAATAAAATAAGAAAATTTAAATATAATTGAATTTTTTTTATTGCAATACTCTTTGATATACAACATTTTTCGTCTTCTTTTTTTCCGTATAAATATATAAGACTGACGGTTTGCCGACACGTGAACAGGCAACATACAATTGTCCGTGTGAAAACACTGGATACTCCAAATTCACACCGCAAACTCCTAACGATTGGCCTTGAGCCTTGTTTATGGTGACTGCAAACGCGAGACGAATTGGAAATTGCAGTCGTTTAAATTCAAACGGCATATCAGACGGTATCATTGGAATGCGCGGAATTAATACGTCTTCACCTTTAAATTTTCCAGTCAGAATTGTAGCTTCAACCAAATTGTTCATTAATTTTTTGATAGCTAATCTCGTTCCGTTGCACAATTTCGGTTGATTAATATTTCGAAGCATAATTACAGTGACACCAACTTTTAACTGAAGATTATGCGGAGGTAATCCTGGTAGATCTAATGAATTCAGAAATTCAGTTGGATAATTAACCACATCTTCATCATTCGTAACGGTATCAACAGATTTGTATGAAATCAAATCACCAGGAATTTTAGATTGTATCTCAAAATTCAAAGAATGAACATCCTTATTTTTCGCTGCTAAAATGGCTCTTTCACTCAACCAAGCATGATTCTTATAGTGTTGTGCAATGTCCGGAAAAACACTTTCAATCAATTCTTCAGCTGATTGCATAAAATGACAAAAATCAGTTGGCAAAGTAATCAATCCTGATTCATCAACAGGCATTGAACCATTACCAATTTTTAGCAATTGCGCTGAAAACTTAGCAGCAGATGGATCGTTTTGCAATTCCACACGGACATTAGTTGTTAATTTCAATATTTTGATATAACGCCATAAACAGGATGATTTTAAACATGCATTAATTTCGTCAGCTGCAGTTGATTTGGGAATGACAGGTAGTGTTTGCCTGAAATCACCAGCCAGCAACACCAATGCACCACCAAATAAATCAGTACATCCACGAATATCTCTCATTGTTCTGTCAAATGCTTCAACTGATTTCTTATGCACCATAGTGCACTCATCCCACACAACAATATCACATGCCTGCAAAAGTTTAGCTGTTCCAGATGTTTTCGATATATTACACGTCGGATGTTCAATAACTTGAATATTCAAAGGCAATTTCAAAGCAGAATGTGCTGTCCGTCCACCGTCCAACAAAGTTGCAGCTATGCCAGAAGAAGCCAATGCCAATGCAATTTTATTCTCAGAACGTATGGTTGCCAAAATCAAAGAAATCAAAAATGTTTTTCCGGTACCACCAGGTGCATCCAAAAAATAAAATCCACCGACTCCGCTATTGACAACTTGCATAATCGAATCATACGCCACTTTTTGTTCCAAATTTAATTTCGGACGATTATCTACAACGTATGCATTCAACAAAACACAATCGTACTGCAACTCATGTTGTAACTCCTGCTCGAATAAAGCATGCATTGGACGATTAGGTGATGGCATTCCCAATTGAACTAAAGCCTTATTTCCAATTGCCAAACATAAATCCTCAATCATAAGTAATGCTTCATTGTAAATTTCTGGAGTAAAATCCATCACTGGATTATGATTAATTCGGCGCATTCGATTCAAAATATCTTCCGACAAAAAATCTTGATACTTTGTCCATAACTCCAACGGATTTGATGGAAAACACGTAGACAAAATTATTGCAAATAAATTCCGAATTTGATGCGGATGAGCAACAACAGATGCATCAGCTAAAGTGTGATCCCAATGTGCATCATTTTCCAACAAATTCAATTTCTGACATGCTTCTCTGTACGTCACACATAATTCACTATCGACAGTTCTCAAATCACCAAACGATGTTGGCCCACGAACATTAACTAACAACAAACGCAAATAAAAGCACTCAGCATTATTCGGATGAACAGTGTATATTCGTCCCAAAGCATCACTCGAATACAAATTCATATGACCTGCCACACGATTTCCTTGTTTTCGTCGTTGAAATTCTTTCTTCGTTGCATTCCAAGTAAAATATGTTGGAACCTCAGCATACAACAACGTTTTGGCAAAATCATCAACTGCACACAACTTGAAAAAAGCTGTCAATGTTGTATCTGTAGGTGATGCAGCTCTTTCAGCAGCATTTGCAGCTGTAAAATAAACACGTTGGCCATTTTCTAAGTGTACCGCAAGGTGAACGACTGTTGGATACCTCTCATGAATATGAAATGCAAATATACGCCAAATGACTTCATTGCTGCTAATATAACGCCCCATTTGAAACTGAGTTACTTCGTCGTTTCTGTTTGGATCTGACACTCCGAAAACTGCCATATCGCTTCCTTTGTTGACATATTTGCAAATGTACTTAATTGACTTAACAGAATTGCAATACTCGACGTTGATATGTGCTTTGAAAACTTTCGACAACAGTGGTGAATATGGCACAATCCATCTGTTATTAACTTCAACGTCTTGATTCCGTACTTTGATAATCATTACAACCAAAATAATCATTCACAACCAAAATAAAATCTTTACACCTAACGGCAAAATTTAATTACAAAAATCAAATCTTATTATCAAGTACAATTAACAATTTATGTTATTATTAATTACATTAATTTTGAGTATGATTTAAAATGCATTCTTACTTTTATCCTCATTTTCAAACTGATGCTAAGTATGTTGATATGCTGATCCGATTTACACTTTTTCGTCTTATGTACTGTCGTATATTTCGCTGCTGCCTCCAGGTATACAGATCCGCTGGTAATGATTGTGATAATTTGCTGAGAACTTCACAATTCTTCTTCCGTAGGATGCTGTGCTGCTGCCTTCTTTGCGGTAATCACACTTTTTCCGAGATAAATTAGTTCACTTTAATAAGTGATCTTTATTGATTTTTATTTATAAGTGTTGGCTTGAGTTGAATTTGAATATATTTATATATTTTATTCCTTATACATTTTATATAATAATAATAATAATAATAATAAGGAACTCGGTATCGTTCACCGACTGCGCCAGTTATATATATTATAATTATATATATTTTATAATTATATATATATTTATATAGGTTGTAATAATTTATTAAAAACTCAACACTCTTTATTTTATCTGACTGTTTATTGTCATCGTCAAACTTCAACTGCCACTTTATTCTTACTCTAACTTATGCTCCATCTGAGCTTTATAAATATGTATCTTTTGTTGTATAAACATATATGTATGTATTTATTAAGATAAACTTATGCTCTCTCTGAGCATTATCGTGGCGGAATACATGTCAGCTAGAATATGCTGACTTTGTGCATTCCGTCACGTTTCTTGTGTTGATCATTCAACGGTAGCGTGATCGGCATCGTTGAATGAGGATTGTATGTAACTCGTGCTTACCGACCGGCGTTTGCTTTAATAAGAAAATCTTGTTCTATAGTTAGAATTTAAGTACCAGCAAGAGAAGCAAATTTTAGAACTAAGTACAGTAAGCGAAAGGCAACTTTCGCGCTAACACAAACTAAAGATCTGAATATAATTTAAATTAACAGAATAATAATATTTAAAATAAAAAAAAGAATCTAAAATTTAATTTGTTTTCTTTAAGTTTAAACATCTAAAATATAAAAAAATCCCATAGAATTTTTAATCTCGTTGGTTTTCAAGCAATTTTCAATTTGGGAGCACTTTTCTATCGAGGATGGAAAAATTCGCTCGTTTAATCCGAGTATACTTTACTCGATATCTTTTCTGTCCTATATATATATATATATATATATATATATATATATATATATATATATATATATATATATATATATATATATATATATATATATATATATATATATATATATATATATATATATATATATATAGCCCAGGCAAGCGCGCCCAGATGCTATAGTGATAAAGAAAACTGGGATGGCGAATTATGCGGAAATCCACCGAAAGCTCAAGGCAGATCCGCAGCTCTCTGAACTGGGAGAGAGCGAGCGGCGTGTTCGCAAAACTGCAAAAAGTGAATTACTGCTGGAGCTGAGCGCAGCGGCAGACCCAAAGACCCTGCAGTACAGCAAAGCAGTGGTGAGTGTCCTAGGATCCAGTGCGGAGGTGCGTAAACTCACGCAGGAGACACTGGTGGAAGTAAAGGATCTAGATGAGGTTACCATGGTGGAAGATGTTCATGAGGCGCTTTGTAAACAGCTGAATGTCTCAGAGAGACCTCCCATGGGTGCAGTCAGGTCCCTCCGCTAAGCATATTGGGGAACGCAGACGGCGACCATCAGCCTACCGCCCCTGGTAGCCGCAACCCTTGTAAAAATCGGCAGGCTTAGAGTTGGATGGACTTCTTGCCGTGTGTGTAAGAAGGTGACAGCTCCGTGAACGACCTTACGTTCCTGAGCAGCAGACTGGTGAGAGGAGCTAAGTGGATTGTTAGTCCCATATATACTCACAGCGATCACAATGCCATTACGATCGATCTAAAGTTACCGCGGAGAAGGCCAAAGATAGGTCCAAGATTAAGAGGCTGGAAGGCGGATAAACTCGATGACGGTGCCCTTAAAGTCATGTTGGAGGACATGAAGTTGAGAGGTGGTGCGGACGAAATGGCAAGTCAGCTAGCAAGCCAGCTAGAGAGTGCATGCGACGCGGCGATGCCCAGAAGGGCCTATGGCGAATGTCATAAATCCGTCTACTGGTTGGCATGCCGCAAGGCGAAGACACCAGCGGGAAATAGGCAAGCCAGAGTGTCTACAGATACGCCAGGTATACAAGGAGGCCAAGAGGATGCTAAAAAAGGCCATAAAGTCAAGCAAGCGCAGGAGTTTCATCGAACTATGTGCACAGGTTGAAGAAAACCCATGGGGCACAGCATATAAGCTTGTGATGAAAAAGCTCCCTTGCCATAGGCCACCAGCCCCAAGCTGCCCTGACTTGCTCAGACGTATTGTGGGAGAGCTCTTCCCAGCACAGAACTACGTGCCTGGCCAACTTCCCCTCGAGTTGCACGAAGAATTACCCAGTGTGACCACTGACGAGGTGATGCGGGCGGTTGGAGGATTTGGGGACCAGAAGGCACCTGTCCCAGATGGAATACCCAACCGAGTGCTCAAAACGGCAGCTGCGCTACTCCCAGAGGCAACGAGGTCTCTTTACGAGGCCTCTTTTAGACAAGGTGTCTTCCCAAAACGGTGGAAAAGGCAGCGGCTGGTCCTGATGCCAAGAGCTGATAAACCAACGGAAGACCCATCAGCCTATCGTCCCCTGTGCATGCTAGACACTGCTGGGAAGGTCCTGGAGCGGATTATGTGCAATCGGATTGAAGAGGCTCTAGTGGAGGCTGGAGGCCTGGCGCGACGCCAATATGGATTCGGGAAAATAAGATCGACAATGAACGCCATTGACGACGTCATCCAAATGGCGAAGGGGGCGATACAACGATGAAGATGGAAGGGGGGCTCCAAAAGGTATTGCCTTGTGGTCACCCTTGATGTCCAGAATGCCTTTAACTCGGCGAGCTGGGCGCGCATAGCGAGTTCGCTGACAGAGTTTGGAGTGCCCGTCTATCTAAGACGGATGATTGCCGACAACTTTAACGACAGGATGCTTCTATACGTGTCCGAGCGACGTATGGAAATGCATAAGGTCACCAGAGGGATTCCCCAGGGGTCTGTACTGGGTCCACTACTCCGGAATGTTATGTATGATGGCATTCTCCACATACAGGTGCACCCTGATGTAAAAATCATCGGATATGCGGACGACATAGCGTTAGTGATCGCGGCGAAACATCTGGAAGAGGGAGTAGCGGAGGCAAATCGCACAGTGGCCATGTTGGGAGATGATTGGCGAATGCAGGGCTTAGACTGGCGGAGCAGAAAAAGGAGGCCTTCCTTATTTTGAGTCGAAAGGTACAGGAGGTCGTGGAGATAAGAGTTGGAAACTGCACCATTACCACGATCCCACACTTGAAGTACCTAGGCGTCTGGATAGACCCCAGATTAACATTCAAGGAACACTTGAGGCGTGTAGGCGCAAAGGCGGCTCGGATCTGCTCTTCGCTTTGCCGGATAATGCCGAACCTTGGATGACCGCGGCAGCGGAAGAGACAACTCATATCAGGAGTTGTCAGTTCCGTAATCCTGTATGGGGCGCCCATATGGGCTGATAAGGCGAATGTCATGGCATACATTCGCACCATAGAGGCAGCCTATAGGAGAAATGCACTTCGAACGATCTGTGCCCATCGCACTGTGTTCACAGACGCCGCGCTGGTGATTGCTGGTATGATCCCTGTGGACCTGCTGGCCAAGGAGTAGTGCAGACTATACTACGACAGAAGCACGCGCGAGTCCAGTGCGGAAGATCGCGTAGTAGCCACCAGGCAGCGCACCATACGGGAGTGGTAAGCCCGATGGGATGCGTCTGGGAAGGGCCGTTGGACGTGGAGACTGACCTCCAACGTTGGATGAACAGGTCGCATGGCGACGTGAAGTACCAGGTCACACAAATGCTGACAGGGCACGCAGGTTTCGCGCATATTTGCACAGATTTCGGCTGGATGAATCCCCCTGTTGTGAAAACTCTGGAGGCACGGAGCCAAAGGACGCGGAGCTTGTCCTATTCGTATGCCCGCGGTACAGCGGTGCCAGAGCGGTGCTTCAGAGAGTTTGCGGAGAGCCCGTGACACCTGCCAATATCATGCACCATTTGCTCGAGTGCCCCAAGAAATGGGAAGTGGTATGTGACGCTTCGGCAGAAATAATGCGAGACCTCCGCCACTTGGAGTGGCGACGACGTTCCGGGAATCCATAGGAGGGGTCCTTTGACCATTCCCCTCCCCGAATGAAGTATTGCTTAGCGGTTATGTACCGTTGGGGAGGCGTTTGTGGAGGTGGTTTTAGTGGGTAAGAGTCCCACACTACTGGCGCGTCGTCCAGTGTCTAGTTGCAGATTTCCACCTCCAAAAAAAAAACCTGCCTAGCACCACCCCCCTCCCCGGCACCAAACTCACACGTGTGCCTACATGCACTCAGCGCCAAGCGAACACACCCTCGCCCACAAACTCACTCAGCAACTTGTATTACACAATATGCAAATCAATGCAAATCACAACTCACAAAATGCCAAGCAACCAGGTCCGAGCGACCAGCAAAACAGCGCCCACAGCGCCCACAGCGCACAACCACCCAACAGCCACTAGCACCATCCTATTTTTCAACTCACCCCCACACCCGATACCCCCTCTCACACCGCACCACTCACCCACCAACACCTTCACGCTGCGCCCTCTCCTCCACTAACCTACTCGCACCACTTTCTACTTTTGCACTTCACCCTCCCCGAACACCCTCTCGCCAACAAACTCACCCAGCAACTTATATGAGACAATATGCAAATGTATGCTAATCACAGACTTGCACCAAACTTCCCTTACAAAATTGATTCTTGAACATATATATACACCCTATTTCTATATAAATACTAGCGTACCCCTCTGCACACTTCGTAGCGCAAACAACATAAATAAAATAAGAAAAATTAAATATAATTGAATTTTTTTTATTGCAATACTCTTTGATATACAACATTTTTCGTCTTCTTTTTTTCCGTATAAATATATAAGACTGACGGTTTGCCGACACGTGAACAGGCAACATACAATTGTCCGTGTGAAAACACTGGATACTCCAAATTCACACCGCAAACTCCTAACGATTGGCCTTGAGCCTTGTTTATGGTGACTGCAAACGCGAGACGAATTGGAAATTGCAGTCGTTTAAATTCAAACGGCATATCAGACGGTATCATTGGAATGCGCGGAATTAATACGTCTTCACCTTTAAATTTTCCAGTCAGAATTGTAGCTTCAACCAAATTGTTCATTAATTTTTTGATAGCTAATCTCGTTCCGTTGCACAATTTCGGTTGATTAATATTTCGAAGCATAATTACAGTGACACCAACTTTTAACTGAAGATTATGCGGAGGTAATCCTGGTAGATCTAATGAATTCAGAAATTCAGTTGGATAATTAACCACATCTTCATCATTCGTAACGGTATCAACAGATTTGTATGAAATCAAATCACCAGGAATTTTAGATTGTATCTCAAAATTCAAAGAATGAACATCCTTATTTTTCGCTGCTAAAATGGCTCTTTCACTCAACCAAGCATGATTCTTATAGTGTTGTGCAATGTCCGGAAAAACACTTTCAATCAATTCTTCAGCTGATTGCATAAAATGACAAAAATCAGTTGGCAAAGTAATCAATCCTGATTCATCAACAGGCATTGAACCATTACCAATTTTTAGCAATTGCGCTGAAAACTTAGCAGCAGATGGATCGTTTTGCAATTCCACACGGACATTAGTTGTTAATTTCAATATTTTGATATAACGCCATAAACAGGATGATTTTAAACATGCATTAATTTCGTCAGCTGCAGTTGATTTGGGAATGACAGGTAGTGTTTGCCTGAAATCACCAGCCAGCAACACCAATGCACCACCAAATAAATCAGTACATCCACGAATATCTCTCATTGTTCTGTCAAATGCTTCAACTGATTTCTTATGCGCCATAGTGCACTCATCCCACACAACAATATCACATGCCTGCAAAAGTTTAGCTGTTCCAGATGTTTTCGATATATTACACGTCGGATGTTCAATAACTTGAATATTCAAAGGCAATTTCAAAGCAGAATGTGCTGTCCGTCCACCGTCCAACAAAGTTGCAGCTATGCCAGAAGAAGCCAATGCCAATGCAATTTTATTCTCAGAACGTATGGTTGCCAAAATCAAAGAAATCAAAAATGTTTTTCCGGTACCACCAGGTGCATCCAAAAAATAAAATCCACCGACTCCGCTATTGACAACTTGCATAATCGAATCATACGCCACTTTTTGTTCCAAATTTAATTTCGGACGATTATCTACAACGTATGCATTCAACAAAACACAATCGTACTGCAACTCACGTTGTAACTCCTGCTCGAATAAAGCATGCATTGGACGATTAGGTGATGGCATTCCCAATTGAACTAAAGCCTTATTTCCAATTGCCAAACATAAATCCTCAATCATAAGTAATGCTTCATTGTAAATTTCTGGAGTAAAATCCATCACTGGATTATGATTAATTCGGCGCATTCGATTCAAAATATCTTCCGACAAAAAATCTTGATACTTTGTCCATAACTCCAACGGATTTTATGGAAAACACGTAGACAAAATTATTGCAAATAAATTCCGAATTTGATGCGGATGAGCAACAACAGATGCATCAGCTAAAGTGTGATCCCAATGTGCATCATTTTCCAACAAATTCAATTTCTGACATGCTTCTCTGTACGTCACACATAATTCACTATCGACAGTTCTCAAATCACCAAACGATGTTGGCCCACGAACATTAACTAACAACAAACGCAAATAAAAGCACTCAGCATTATTCGGATGAACAGTGTATATTCGTCCCAAAGCATCACTCGAATACAAATTCATATGACCTGCCACACGATTTCCTTGTTTTCGTCGTTGAAATTCTTTCTTCGTTGCATTCCAAGTAAAATATGTTGGAACCTCAGCATACAACAACGTTTTGGCAAAATCATCAACTGCACACAACTTGAAAAAAGCTGTCAATGTTGTATCTGTAGGTGATGCAGCTCTTTCAGCAGCATTTGCAGCTGTAAAATAAACACGTTGGCCATTTTCTAAGTGTACCGCAAGGTGAACGACTGTTGGATACCTCTCATGAATATGAAATGCAAATATACGCCAAATGACTTCATTGCTGCTAATATAACGCCCCATTTGAAACTGAGTTACTTCGTCGTTTCTGTTTGGATCTGACACTCCGAAAACTGCCATATCGCTTCCATTGTTGACATATTTGCAAATGTACTTAATTGACTTAACAGAATTGCAATACTCGACGTTGATATGTGCTTTGAAAACTTTCGACAACAGTGGTGAATATGGCACAATCCATCTGTTATTAACTTCAACGTCTTGATTCCGTACTTTGATAAT
The DNA here is from genome assembly GCA_920105625.2 of Clusia tigrina. Classification (NCBI taxonomy): domain Eukaryota; kingdom Metazoa; phylum Arthropoda; class Insecta; order Diptera; family Clusiidae; genus Clusia; species Clusia tigrina. Next base: position 111,395,945 of record OV050030.1, read on the forward strand.
CATTACAACCAAAATAATCATTCACAACCAAAATAAAATCTTTACACCTAACGGCAAAATTTAATTACAAAAATCAAATCTTATTATCAAGTACAATTAACAATTTATGTTATTATTAATTACATTAATTTTGAGTATGATTTAAAATGCATTCTTACTTTTATCCTCATTTTCAAACTGATGCTAAGTATGTTGATATGCTGATCCGATTAACACTTTTTCGTCTTATGTACTGTCGTATATTTCGCTGCTGCCTCCAGGTATACAGATCCGCTGGTAATGATTGTGATAATTTGCTGAGAACTTCACAATTCTTCTTCCGTAGGATGCTGTGCTGCTGCCTTCTTTGCGGTAATCACACTTTTTCCGAGATAAATTAGTTCACTTTAATAAGTGATCTTTATTGATTTTTATTTATAAGTGTTGGCTTGAGTTGAATTTGAATATATTTATATATTTTATTCCTTATACATTTTATATAATAATAATAATAATAAGGAACTCGGTATCGTTCACCGACTGCGCCAGTTATATATATTATAATTATATATATTTTATAATTATATATATATTTATATAGGTTGTAATAATTTATTAAAAACTCAACACTCTTTATTTTATCTGACTGTTTATTGTCATCGTCAAACTTCAACTGCCACTTTATTCTTACTCTAACTTATGCTCCATCTGAGCTTTATAAATATGTATCTTTTGTTGTATAAACATATATGTATGTATTTATTAAGATAAACTTATGCTCTCTCTGAGCATTATCGTGGCGGAATACATGTCAGCTAGAATATGCTGACTTTGTGCATTCCGTCACGTTTCTTGTGTTGATCATTCAACGGTAGCGTGATCGGCATCGTTGAATGAGGATTGTATGTAACTCGTGCTTACCGACCGGCGTTTGCTTTAATAAGAAAATCTTGTTCTATAGTTAGAATTTAAGTACCAGCAAGAGAAGCAAATTTTAGAACTAAGTACAGTAAGCGAAAGGCAACTTTCGCGCTAACACAAACTAAAGATCTGAATATAATTTAAATTAACAGAATAATAATATTTAAAATAAAAAAAAGAATCTAAAATTTAATTTGTTTTCTTTAAGTTTAAACATCTAAAATATAAAAAAATCCCATAGAATTTTTAATCTCGTTGGTTTTCAAGCAATTTTCAATTTGGGAGCACTTTTCTATCGAGGATGGAAAAATTCGCTCGTTTAATCCGAGTATACTTTACTCGATATCTTTTCTGTCCTATATATATATATATATATATATATATATATATATATATATATATATATATATATATATATATATATATATATATATATATATATATATATATATATATATATATATATATATATATATATATATATATATATATATATATATATATATATATATATATATATATATATATATATATATATATATATATATATATATATATATATATATATATATATATATATATATATATATATATATATATATATATATATATATATATATATATATATATATATATATATATATATATATATATATATATATATATATATATATATATATATATATATATATATATATATATATATATATATATATATATATATATATATATATATATATATATATATATATATATATATATATATATATATATATATATATATATATATATATATATATATATATATATATATATATATATATATATATATATATATATATATATATATATATATATATATATATATATATATATATATATATAATATATATATATATATATATATATATATATATATATATATATATATATATATATATATATATATATATATATATATATATATATATATATAATATATATATATATATATATATATATATATATATATATATATATATATATATATATATATATATATATATATATATATATATATATATATATATATATATATATATATATATATATATATATATATATATATATATATATATATATATATATATATTATATATATATATATATATATATATATATATATATATA